>JAMPIV010022739.1:580000-986742 GCA_024509875.1 Oreohelix idahoensis
GGGGCAAAAAAACAAAAAAAAAAACCAAAATAACTCCTAAAAAAAAATTAGGAAACAGGAAACTCTCTAAAAAAATCCCCCCCGCCTAAAAAAAAAATAAAAACTACCACCCTCAAAAAAATGTGAAAAAACCTTACCCCATTAAAAAAAATGTAAAAATGACAACAAAAAAAAAACCACAAAATAAAAATAAAAAAATTTTGGAACCAATAAAAAAAATTTGTCCAAATAAAATAAAACTGAAATAAAAAACGCATAAAAAAAAACCCCCAATTACCTCCCTTAGGAAAAAAAAAAATTTAGTAAACTTCCCCCACCCCCCCCCACCCTACCCCCCCCCCCCCAAACCCCCCCCCAACCCCAAAATTTAACAAAAAAAAAAAAAAAAAAGCCCTAAAAAATTTATTAAAAATTAAATTCCCCCGCGCCCCCACCCCCCTCCAACGCCCACCAGCCAAACCCCACCCCCAAAAAAATAACTTCCATCACCCCCCCCCCCACCTAATACAGTTCCCCCGCCGACTCTCCTTCTTAAAAATACAATAATAATAAAAACTAACAGGGAAAACTCTACCCCCGCCAAACCCACCCAAAAAAATTATGGTAAATGTTTACTGTTAAGCATTGACCAATCTTACATTTTAAAAAAAAATCATTCACACCAACAAATTAGAAAGTTTAAAAAAATCCTTCCGAGTATTATTATCTATTTAAAATTGTAAATGTACCACCCCCCATCCACCAATTTACAAAACGAATTTTGGATGCAATTTTTTACTAAATAAACCCAAAAAATTAAATTGACCCCCACCCAGCTCACACACTATAGTTATCCAATTTGAAAAAATAATCACAGAACAAATTTACGAAATTTTGATTTGTAAAAAAAATGACAGGTAACAAAAAAAAAAATACAATTAGAAAACAAGTTAAAAAAACAGTGCACAAAATAAAACAATTTTTAAAAAACATTATAAAAAAAAAAAAAAATAAAAAAGAAGACAAAAAAAAAAATAAAAAAAACAAATGGTAATAAAAAACAAAAAAAAAACTGAAAAAAAAAAATAAATGCCTTTTTACAAAAAAAATAAAATATAATAAAAACAAAAAAAAAAATTAAAAACAATAGAAAAAAAAAAAAAAAAAATAAAAATACATAGAAAAAATCAAAAAAAAACAAATATACAATAATAAAAATAACATATCTTGAGCTGAAAAAATTAAAAAAATAAAAAAAAATATATCTAAAGACAAAAATGTTATAAAAAAAAAAAAAATTTAAAAAAACAAATAAAAGAAAAAGAAAAAAAAAAAAAAAAATAATAAAAAGAAAAACAAAAAATATCAAAAAAAAAAATGGGCCTACTTTAAAAAAAAAAAAAAAAAAAACAAATAAAAAAACCCAAAATTTCTAACACAAGAAATCCCCCCTAAAAAAAACAAAAAAAAAAATAAAAAAAAATACCCAAAAAAAGAAAAAAAAACAAACAAAAATAAAAAAAAAAAAAATACCATAAAAAAAAATAAAAAAAAAAAAAAAAAAAAAAAAAAAAAACAATTAAAACAAAAAATGCACTAAAAAAAAAAAATTAAAAAAAAAACAAAAAAAAAACAAACAAAAAAATACAAAAAAACCCTTAAACATAAAATACCACATCTAAGAAATAAAAAAATTTAAAAAATAAAAAAAAAACTAAAAAATAAAAAGTTTGTTTTTAAAAAAAAAAAAAAATAAAAGCAAAAATAAATAACTTAACGAATAAATAAAAAACAAGAAAACAAAAAACATAAAAAAAAACTCGCTTCCCCCAAGTAAATAAAAAAAACAAAAAACCAAAAAAAAAAAAAAAAAAGAAAAAAAAAACCCCACCCGGCCCCCAAAAACAAAAAAAAAAAAAAACTAATTAGTAAATAAACAACAAACTAATCCAAAAAAATTAAACTAAAATACAAAAAAATAAAAATTAAAATTTTTTTAAAAAAAAGAAACAAAAAAATTACCCCCCACTCCAATAACAAAACCCAGACTAGCACCCAAAAAACAACTACACAAATATAATCAAGCTCCAACAACCCCGACAACCAACTACCCCACGTCACTACCACCACAGCCCACTTACCAACAGCCACCACATAGCTCCAGCCCCCCGTACCCTTTATGGCACACTAACCATGGGTGTGGGGTTTGGAGCTCAATGGTGTTGAAGGTGAAATTGCCCTCAACCCCCTACACATCGAGCCGTCCACCATCACATAAAAAACGAGCCAAGAAGTTCATGGGTGGTTAAAACACACTCCACTCAACTCAATTCACCTCACTTTAGTTAACTCTACCCCAGGTTCCCCCAAACCCAAAAAAAAAAAAACAAGCACCCTCCCTCGCCATTTCCAGTCCTCCACCACCAATCCCACCCGACCACCGCACCCACATTCCCCCGATCCAAATCGAGGTGTCTCTTCCACCCTCTTACTTCCCCACCTCTACCAACCCCGCGCCCTTGTGACCCCTTGACTGCCGAGCACCGCCAGAACAACCTACCCCCCCCCCTTACAACTCCCACCGGCGAAGGCCCGCCCCCACCACAAACACTCGGATCCAACCCAACCACCTCAAAAATCCTCCCGCCCTCACCAACCAACCCCCTCAACAAATCCACGCACACAAAAAAAACACCGCAACCCCCTGCATTTCCTAACGCCCCCCCGCACCTCCCCTTACATGGGCCCACGCCCCCCGCCTCTCAAACCCCTAAAAATTTCTCTCTCACCCTGGCTCCCACGCCACCCTCCCCTTCCACGCAACTACCAGCAATCCCGCCGCTTCAATTTCACCGACACCTCAGTCTGGGCACCCACCCCACGCTCCCCCCTCCCCCCCCCCTTGCAAGGATCCCTCACGCCGCACAAAATACCTGCCCCTCAGCACACCCCGATTGTCTCCCTCCTAACCCACCCCTCCCTCCCCACTCCCCTACCTCCCCTCCCCCCCCCCTTCGCTAACACCCGCCACCGCACCCGCCCCGCCCCTCCCCACCCACCTCCCCCCACCGTCCATCGCAAATCCGCATGACCCAGACCCACCCGGCCCTCGCATCACAACCACCCTCCGCACCTCTCCCATAAACCACGCCACACACCCCAGTGCACTCTGAGCCCCACCCCGTCCATCTCCATCTTAACAATCCCACCCCTGTCCCCCCGCCCCCCCTACCATGCACCCCCCGCACAAAAATTCTCCCCCCCCCCCCCACGTCCTCATCCCCTACAACCCCTGCTCCCCCCCACCCTCTCCACCACAGCCTCCCCTCACCCCACACCCCACCTATCCCTTCATGTATATAGAGATAAGTTTTACTTGGATATTACCATCGCACAACCCTAATTCCTACGATAAAATTTTTATCGCCGTCCCAATCACCCACCCATCCCTCCCCCACCCTTCCCCTCCCACCCCCCTCCCCTCCCCCCCCCCCTCTACCCAAACCCCCCCCCTCCCACCCCAACCCACCACCCCACACCCTCCCCCATAGATAGTTCCAACCACCCCCGACCCCCCCCCCCCCCCCCCCAACCCCCCCCCCCCCCCCCCAAACCACCACCCTCTAATAAAACCCCCCTACCCCCTGTCCCCACACCATACACTGCCCCCCCCCCCCCCGGCCCGAATCCCCCCCCCACCCCGGCACCCCTCTACCATTCCCATCCATCTACAATTTAAACCCCCGAAAACCCGGAAAACACCCACGCAACCACTACCCCGTTTAACCCCCTACAAACCCTCCCCCCCCCACATCTCCCCCCCACCCAGACCCCATACAAACCCTCCACCCCCCCCACAAAACCCTCCCCCCACCTACTAGGTATTGGTATGAAACTCAAATCACACACCCTCCCAACATCCCCCCCAGATAACCAATTACATATGAACCCCCTCCCCACCGCCCACCCCGGCTACTCCCCACCGACCCCCCCCCCAACCCTCCCCCCCCCCACCCGCACCCCCCCCCCCCCCCACCCCTAAGGCCTTTTGTTTAAATTATTTTTACCCCTCACCACCCCCAAAACCACACTTAAAAAAAATTTTGAGGAATAAAAAAATAACATGAAAATAAAACAAAAACGCAGAGCACCCCAAAAACACCCCCTAGTATATATATTAAATAAGAATATTTTAAAAATAACCAAGGACAAATCCCTAAAGATGAAGTCACTTCTAAAATTTCATTTAAACCAAGCGCCCGCAACTCAATACACCTCTATCTTATAGAACTGGAAAACCAGCCCTAAAATCCGCCATACCACCCCAAAATTCCCAACCCCCCAACCAAGGCTAACCACCCATAAGTAAAAACATAAATTATGAAAATATTAACTTATTACACCACTGTCTCTAACCTCTCACGTTAATATGGGGTGGGGGGGAGTACTGAGGCAAGAATTATACATAAATTATTAAATCGATAAAAAGGGGGAAACTGGGGTGAGGGAAATACTCATAAATAACGATCTTTTAAAAACTAAATAAATATCTCAAAATAAAAACATATTATAGCGATCTAATTCCATTCATATAAGCCGGCATGGCGTTTTAATAATATAGCCTCAGTTTTTTAAAAATTAAACTTTATCTGACCAGTCTACTTTTTATAATCAATTAAAAATAACATCATAACCCGCACGCGGCATCTGACTCATAACCAACAAACCAAAAAAACCTAACACCCAACTTGACCCTCCCCACCCAATATACCAGTACTTAATTGTGCATAACTCCTTTGACAAAGAACTCCGCCTTAAACATCACAATGTTCTAACATAAACTCCAAACCCTACCACCCCACCCTCTCCATTAATGCGACACCCTAACCAACAACAAATCTACCAATCACACACATCAAAATCTATATGCATTAGTAACACTTAATTACACAAATAATCCCTAGCTAGTAAACCCAGGATCCACCCCCAAACAAACCAATCAAAAACCCATTAGTGTACCCCCCCAAACCCCCCCCCCCCCCCCCCCCCTACACCCCCCAAACCAACACACCCCAACCCACAACACCATAACACACCCCACACAAGGACCCAACTGAAAAAATAACATCTTGCACCCCCTACCACTTCCACCCCCCTTTCCCCTTACCCCACCTAAACCCCCACCCCACCAGTTCAAAAACAACCAAAACAAAAAAGACAAACAACACAAACCCCCCAAAAATACGAACCTACACCTTACACAAACAACCCAACAACCCCGACCCAACCCCCCCCACACACCGGAAACAAAGACACAACCACCTCCAACCCCACAGACCCCACATACCACACACAACAACCCACAACATCAACCCCCCCATACCTATTACATAAACAGAACCAACCATCAAAAGACATATTCCCCTACCCCTAACTCCCCCCCCCCACGAAACCTCCATCCACTCAACCCAAGAACACCACCACATCTAACCAAACATTCTTTCCACCGTTTACCCCCAGCCCCCACCCCCCCCCCCATCAAACCAACTGGGCCAATACATCCCATCCAACCAACATACCCATACCACAAAAACACAACAAAACCCAAACATCACAGAACAAAATTACCCCCCCGCCCACAACAATACCTACCCAACCCCCCCCCCTCATCCCTCCCAAAAACCCACACCCCGAAGACAAGTCCCCCCAACCAAAAAACACCACAATCTACAACAACCCCCAGACATACACCATCACACACCCCATTGTCACAATCTAAACAAACAAGCCACCTCCCTAAAATCAACACCACCCAACAAGTACCACAAACAAACCCCCCCAATACCCACCAATCACACTGGGGGAACACCTGAAGAAACCCCCATGAACCACCACCCAAACCCCCCACAAAACCAAAAACTATAACCCATATTTGATCACAGGGGTGCCTACTGAGGAAATCTGCACCGACATTCTGTGACCCCGGGATATATTCAATATTAAACTGATATGGTTGCAACAATAAAGACCATCTTAACAATCTTGCATTTTCATGCTTGGCCTGAGATAAGAACACGAGAGGCTGGTGATCTGTCTGGACCACAAAAGTCTTACCATACAGATAGATTTGGAACTTTTTTATTGCCCAGATTAACGCTAAACATTCTTTTTCGCTTGTGGAATATCCTTGTCCCGCTTTGTTCAACTTGCGGCTTGCATAAGCGACTGGGTTCAGTTCCCCATTGGGTGAAGAGGACCTTTGCAACAGAGCCGCCCCCAGGCCTACATTGCTTGCGTCTGTTCTCACCACAAAGTCCTGAGTCAAATCAGGCAATTTGAGAATAGGCTTGCTAGTGAGTTTTTCCTTTAACTCTTGAAATGCCAGTTCACATTGCGCTGACCAAACAATTTTATCTGGATTTCCCTTGCGAGTCAGATCAGTCAGAGGAGCACATTGTTGAAGGCGATCTTCTCTGTTGTTCTGGAACATTCAATTTGACAACAAGGTTCCATATAATGTCAATAAAGTGGTTATAAATCCTGGCCATGTTAGTTGAGTTCTTATATGGTTTCATTCAATATTTTCATCGTGTCAATTGGTGTTGCTTTACGCGAATGCGGGGTGGGGTAGAAAACGTGTGAGCAAACATTTGAAAGTTGCAATTATATTGAACTTGTAATTCCATTGACTTGATAAGTCGGTTCATTGAGTCCACAAATATTTAATACAGTTTACACGTCAAGACGATTCATGCATGTTGATCACAAAAGTACATATTATAACTTGAAAATATATGGCATATATATATGTAGATATCCTATCAGTCCTTGTCCAATAATCAAATTACTGTATGCAGATTGTCATAGCTGTATGCACGCGCGGTTGGGGTTTTCCAACGGCCGACAGTGAGTCTATGAGTCTGGCAAAATCAAATACTATGGACTGTAATTCATCCTTCCTTAATTTTCACTTTCGTACTGACCTTTAATCATTTCAAATCTTCGTAATAGCAATGGACTGACCCATGTCCGTACTTGCATAAAATATATCTGTATGGCAATACCATGCCCAACATTGGAAGGAAAGTCAGACGCGTCTTAACAGCTTGACGGTCAATGTAAAAAGGGTATGGTTTCTTAGTTACCGACTGTGTCCTAAACAACGCTATACACGTCATAATCGATCGTGTATGAAGCGTTCAGTAATTGAAACATCTATCGCAATATATTAAATGTCTTAACCTTTACAATTGCACGTCTGGTAACCTTTAGCAGACGGCGTTAATATCATATACCGTAACAATTCCCTGTACACCGGGGAAAAAAAAAAATCGATAGATTTTTTTTTCAAGATCTATCCGACTTAACAATTTTTTCAAAAAAATTTAACACAATTGTGACATATGGCCGACGATGTTCTGAGTAGAACCGTGTTGCGGTCGTGTCAACTAACTATTTGTCATAGTCATCTAATCATAAATCACATTATATATCAATATTATACATATCATTATATCAACTAAATAAATGTCCAATGTTAATAGTGAATGATAAAATTAAATTAAAGTAAGGTCTGTCGTATTAGTATGTCATATAGGAATTAATTTGACTAATTAAAATTAAATTAATTAATTAAATTAAGAGTTAAATTATTAAGGTTCTAATGTAACGCGATGTTATGAGAGAAGAAAAAGACAAAATAAGTGAGAAGAAATAGAAAGAAATTCGAATATTTTTTCTCACATTTCATTTTATTGATAATAATTCAATTAAGAAGTTAAGTTAACTAATTAATTAGTATAGGATATGATGATCCATCCGTAGTCTTGATTCTGATGAATTTTTTTAGGCAAAAATGTTCAAACGTTTACGTTGGAAAGAAATGTCATTTATCCCAGCATCCAAGAATTAAGTATACACAGGAACATCAGTTCGGTTTGTCGTCAGACATAAATCCATGATTGTTCAAAGAGTATTCATATCTCGTGTATGGACGTTAGACGAAGTTTGAATGTCTATATATACCTTGATTGTCTTTTAATTCAATTCTGTGATGCATATAGTGTTTATACAGTTTAAATTAAAGGCAAGGTTAGTTCCTTTATAGTTGATACTTCGTTCAATCCAATGTAGTGCTGATTAAAATAGGTTAAGAGTGTCAATGTTGATTATTCGTCGTCAATAGGATTACGTGACAATGCATCTGCCACACAATTTTCAGTGCCAGGAATATGAAAGGTCGTCGACGTTCAAGTTGAAAATGGGTAATTTAAAGTTGTAGAAGTGTTTAGGTTGGCTGGATGATGATCCATTTTGTGCGTTATTATTCTGGTTTGCATCAGCACTTTGTGCTTGTAATCTTGCTGTCTCCAATTTAATACGCGCCAATTCCATTTCTTGTTGTAAAATAATTTCCTCTCGTTTCAATTTATTCTCTTCTTCCTGTTTGGCGATTGTTCTTTGCTCTTCTCTTTCACGTTGAGCAATCTCTCTCAGTCTATTTTCCTTGGCAATTTGCTTCATCTCAAGTTCTGCTTCCTCTTTCTTTAATGCAGCTTTTTTCTCTTCTTCCTCTTTCTTTAATGCAGCTTTTTTCTCTTCTTCTTTTCTTTCATATTTTTCCAGTTCTGATTCAGCAAACTGACGAAGTTCTTGAGATTTATAACCATATTCACGACCAATCTTAACGAAATGGTCTATAGTAAGCATTTTGACTTTTATCTGTAAGTAATTATTGATAATTACTGATTAAAATAGTCAATAGTAGCTTCAGAGTAATTATTATACTTACTCAACTTAGAAATATTCAATATAAGTAATCACAATAGTACTGAACTTAATGTCTAAGTTCAACTAATAGACAATATTTTGTAACAATATTGTATCTAAATAATACTATATCATAAATAGTTATGATATCTGTTAAATATAATGTAATTATATCACACAATTAATCTCAATATCCAATAATGTTGGGTATAATTCCTAGTAATTATATTGTTCAATGTACTAAGTCACTCTCTTAGTACCAGAAAAGTATATTAAATAATATACAATGGGTCTATTACCTCAAAGGTAGCTATAAGATTATTTATTTTGTCAATATATATATTATATTATTATGCCCTAGGCATCTATGATAAATTGTAGTGCTACTTTCTTGGACTATCACTGCATAATTATGCAATGTCCCATATTAACCTTAAATTTCAGAAAAAATTAATTAAATTAAATTACAAGTGTATTATTGCATATAATTATCATATTATTAATGTAATATTAATATATATTATGAGGACATACAAGCAATGATGCAACTAAAGGGTACAAACAATGTTAAGACGCAAACAAGACATTTTCACAATTAAAAATGAATTTATGAACTAAATAAAATAAGCGGAAATGTCACAGACCAAATGAAGGGCAAGGTCTGACCGGAGGTCAACTGAATATTCAAGGTACACACAAAAAAAAAAATGACTGCGAAAAATGATGACGTCACAGGACTCATAACGGACGAAAATTAACAATCATAAAATAAATGATAGTCAGAGGAGAATGGACGAAATAGTAACGAACATGGTACAGAACTGAATAAAATTATTAACTGAATACGAATAAAATACACCAATTATCTACGGGACAGTACAGCTAACGCAAATCGCCAAACGATAGCAGATTTGGACAACAAGTCCAATGTCAAACCTCAATGGGGTTTCCAAAGGTGCAATCGTTTAACTGCCCTAAGAAACGACCGAAATTAATTCAGGCATCGTGAGAGCCGCAGAATTTAATTTCAGTTCATCCTCCCTACCTCCCACGAATAATAACAACAAATACATACGATATGGAAAACAAATTTAACATATATACATGAAAATACATAGACAATTGCCTGATCAAAGCAAAATGGACTCAGCACTGTTATTTATCGACCGACAAAGGTCACACCTAAATGACTTATCTTTTGTGCTCAGTTCGGACTCCTGTCGATGACGGTATGCACCAACGGTGTAGATGTGTGTCTGACTGTTTGCTCTTGATGCTTATACAGGGTTTATTCGTTGACTTTGTTATTTTTTTCTCCGTAGAAACTAGGCTTGCTGCTGTCAACTTATGGCATGTACACGAACTTTGGTGACGTCACGTTGTTAGGGATTATACTGAGTACTGCGTCATAGGTCATAATTCAGCACATCATGTGATCGTCCTTCAAATGTAAACAATTGTTAATTTCCGAATTTTTTTTTTTTTCGATCCCCAATCAATGGACACCATCTGTTGAAGGCGATCTTCTCTGTTGTTCTGGAACATTCAATTTGACAACAAGGTTCCATATAATGTCAATAAAGTGGTTATAAATCCTGGCCATGTTAGTTGAGTTCTTATATGGTTTCATTCAATATTTTCATCGTGTCAATTGGTGTTGCTTTACGCGAATGCGGGGTGGGGTAGAAAACGTGTGAGCAAACATTTGAAAGTTGCAATTATATTGAACTTGTAATTCCATTGACTTGATAAGTCGGTTCATTGAGTCCACAAATATTTAATACAGTTTACACGTCAAGACGATTCATGCATGTTGATCACAAAAGTACATATTATAACTTGAAAATATATGGCATATATATGTAGATATCCTATCAGTCCTTGTCCAATAATCAAATTACTGTATGCAGATTGTCATAGCTGTATGCACGCGCGGTTGGGGTTTTCCAACGGCCGACAGTGAGTCTATGAGTCTGGCAAAATCAAATACTATGGACTGTAATTCATCCTTCCTTAATTTTCACTTTCGTACTGACCTTTAATCATTTCAAATCTTCGTAATAGCAATGGACTGACCCATGTCCGTACTTGCATAAAATATATCTGTATGGCAATACCATGCCCAACATTGGAAGGAAAGTCAGACGCGTCTTAACAGCTTGACGGTCAATGTAAAAAGGGTATGGTTTCTTAGTTACCGACTGTGTCCTAAACAACGCTATACACGTCATAATCGATCGTGTATGAAGCGTTCAGTAATTGAAACATCTATCGCAATATATTAAATGTCTTAACCTTTACAATTGCACGTCTGGTAACCTTTAGCAGACGGCGTTAATATCATATACCGTAACAATTCCCTGTACACCGGGGGAAAAAAAAAAAATCGATAGATTTTTTTTCAATATCTATCCGACTTAACAATTTTTTCAAAAAAATTTAACACAATTGTGACATATGGCCGACGATGTTCTGAGTAGAACCGTGTTGCGGTCGTGTCAACTAACTATTTGTCATAGTCATCTAATCATAAATCACATTATATATCAATATTATACATATCATTATATCAACTAAATAAATGTCCAATGTTAATAGTGAATGATAAAATTAAATTAAAGTAAGGTCTGTCGTATTAGTATGTCATATAGGAATTAATTTGACTAATTAAAATTAAATTAATTAATTAAATTAAGAGTTAAATTATTAAGGTTCTAATGTAACGCGATGTTATGAGAGAAGAAAAAAAGACAAAATAAGTGAGAAGAAATAGAAAGAAATTCGAATATAAGTTTTAACTTAATTGTGTGTGTTAAGTGTTAGTGAATAATAACTATCTAATTTAACTAACTAAATAATGTATAGGTACATTAAAAAAAAAAAATTATTAATCTAATACTTGTGTGAGATTTATTTTCTCTTTTCATAATTTCTTCTTTTAGTATTTCGTTCTCTTTTTTTTTTTGTTCTTTCATTTCATTTTTTTTCTCACATTTCATTTTATTGATAATAATTCAATTAAGAAGTTAAGTTAACTAATTAATTAGTATAGGATATGATGATCCATCCGTAGTCTTGATTCTGATGAATTTTTTTAGGCAAAAATGTTCAAACGTTTACGTTGGAAAGAAATGTCATTTATCCCAGCATCCAAGAATTAAGTATACACCGTCAGACATAAATCCATGATTGTTCAAAGAGTATTCATATCTCGTGTATGGACGTTAGACGAAGTTTGAATGTCTATATATACCTTGATTGTCTTTTAATTCAATTCTGTGATGCATATAGTGTTTATACAGTTTAAATTAAAGGCAAGGTTAGTTCCTTTATAGTTGATACTTCGTTCAATCCAATGTAGTGCTGATTAAAATAGGTTAAGAGTGTCAATGTTGATTATTCGTCGTCAATAGGATTACGTGACAATGCATCTGCCACACAATTTTCAGTGCCAGGAATATGAAAGGTCGTCGACGTTCAAGTTGAAAATGGGTAATTTAAAGTTGTAGAAGTGTTTAGGTTGGCTGGATGATGATCCATTTTGTGCGTTATTATTCTGGTTTGCATCAGCACTTTGTGCTTGTAATCTTGCTGTCTCCAATTTAATACGCGCCAATTCCATTTCTTGTTGTAAAATAATTTCCTCTCGTTTCAATTTATTCTTTTCTTCCTTGTTGAGCAATTTCTCTTAATCTATTTTCCTTGGCAATTTGCTTCTTCTCACGTTCTGCTTCCTCTTTCTTTAATGCAGCTTTTTTTTCTCTTCTTCCTCTTTCTTTAATGCAGCTTTTTTCTCTTCTTCTTTTCTTTCATATTTTTTCCAGTTCTGATTCAGCAAACTGACGAAGTTCTTGAGATTTATAACCATATTCACGACCAATCTTAACGAAATGGTCTATAGTAAGCATTTTGACTTTTATCTGTAAGTAATTATTGATAATTACTGATTAAATTAGTCAATAGTAGCTTCAGAGTAATTATTATACTTACTCAACTTAGAAATATTCAATATAAGTAATCACAATAGTACTGAACTTAATGTCTAAGTTCAACTAATAGACAATATTTTGTAACAATATTGTATCTAAATAATACTATATCATAAATAGTTATGATATCTGTTAAATATAATGTAATAATATCACACAATTAATCTCAATATCCAATAATGTTGGGTATAATTCCTAGTAATTATATTGTTCAATGTACTAAGTCACTCTCTTAGTACCAGAAAAGTATATTAAATAATATACAATGGGTCTATTACCTCAAAGGTAGCTATAAGATTATTTATTTTGTCAATATATATATTATATTATTATGCCCTAGGCATCTATGATAAATTGTAGTGCTACTTTCTTGGACTATCACTGCATAATTATGCAATGTCCCATATTAACCTTAAATTTCAGAAAAAATTAATTAAATTAAATTACAAGTGTATTATTATTGCATATAATTATCATATTATTAATGTAATATTAATATATATTATGAGGACAGACAAGCAATGATGCAACTAAAGGGTACAAACAATGTTAAGACGCAAACAAGACATTTTCACAATTAAAAATGAATTTATGAACTAAATAAAATAAGCGGAAATGTCACAGACCAAATGAAGGGCAAGGTCTGACCGGAGGTCAACTGAATATTCAAGGTACACACAAAAAAAAAATGACTGCGAAAAATGATGACGTCACAGGACTCATAACGGACGAAAATTAACAATCATAAAATAAATGATAGTCAGAGGAGAATGGACGAAATAGTAACGAACATGGTACAGAACTGAATAAAATTATTAACTGAATACGAATAAAATACACCAATTATCTACGGGACAGTACAGCTAACGCAAATCGCCAAACGATAGCAGATTTGGACAACAAGTCCAATGTCAAACCTCAATGGGGTTTCCAAAGGTGCAATCGTTTAACTGCCCTAAGAAACGACCGAAATTAATTCAGGCATCGTGAGAGCCGCAGAATTTAATTTCAGTTCATCCTCCCTACCTCCCACGAATTAACAACAAATACATACGATGGAAAACAAATTTAACATATATACATGAAAATACATAGACATGCCTGATCAAAGCAAAATGGACTCAGCACTGTTATTTATCGACCGACAAAGGTCACACCTAAATGACTTATCTTTTGTGCTCAGTTCGGACTCCTGTCGATGACGGTATGCACCAACGGTGTAGAAGTGTGTCTGACTGTTTGCTCTTGATGCATATACAGGGTTTATTCGTTGACTTTGTTATTTTTTTTCTCCGTAGAAACTAGGCTTGCTGCTGTCAACTTATGGCATGTACACGAACTTTGGTGACGTCACGTTGTTAGGGATTATACTGAGTACTGCGTCATAGGTCATAATTCAGCACATCATGTGATCGTCCTTCAAATGTAAACAATTGTTAATTTCCGAATTTTTTTTTTCTTTCGATCCCCAATCAATGGACACCATCTGTTGAAGGCGATCTTCTCTGTTGTTCTGGAACATTCAATTTGACAACAATGTTCCATATAATGTCAATAAAGTGGTTATAAATTCTGGCCATGTTAGTTGAGTTCTTATATGGTTTCATTCAATATTTTCATCGTGTCAATTGGTGTTGCTTTACGCGAATGCGGGGTGGGGTAGAAAACGTGTGAGCAAACATTTGAAAGTTGCAATTATATTGAACTTGTAATTCCATTGACTTGATAAGTCGGTTCATTGAGTCCACAAATATTTAATACAGTTTACACGTCAAGACGATTCATGCATGTTGATCACAAAAAAAGTACATATTATAACTTGAAAATATATGGCATATATATGTAGATATCCTATCAGTCCTTGTCCAATAATCAAATTACTGTATGCAGATTGTCATAGCTGTATGCACGCGCGGTTGGGGTTTTCCAACGGCCGACAGTGAGTCTATGAGTCTGGCAAAATCAAATACTATGGACTGTAATTCATCCTTCCTTAATTTTCACTTTCGTACTGACCTTTAATCATTTCAAATCTTCGTAATAGCAATGGACTGACCCATGTCCGTACTTGCATAAAATATATCTGTATGGCAATACCATGCCCAACATTGGAAGGAAAGTCAGACGCGTCTTAACAGCTTGACGGTCAATGTAAAAAGGGTATGGTTTCTTAGTTACCGACTGTGTCCTAAACAACGCTATACACGTCATAATCGATCGTGTATGAAGCGTTCAGTAATTGAAACATCTATCGCAATATATTAAATGTCTTAACCTTTACAATTGCACGTCTGGTAACCTTTAGCAGACGGCGTTAATATCATATACCGTAACACACATATAGAGTTAAAATTTTTGATATATTTTTGGTAAAACCCACATAACGACACGAATGATCGCACGTCTTTTTTTGTTTGCGGTCGAGGTGCTCTCTGCAGTTTTTCCAAGTTCTTGGGGTCAGTGGTCATGTTACCCTGATATACAGTATGTCCCAAGAATTCCAACTCTTTGCATCCAATACAACATTTTGTTGGTCTAGTAGTTAAGTTCGCTTCTCTGAGCCTATCAAATAACATATTCAGAGAGTTAATGTGTTCTTCAAATGTTTCTGTGGTGACGAGAATATCATCCATGAAATTTGTGATACATGGATTATTCAGGGGATCCAACAATTTGCGCATCATCCTAGAAAATACACTCAGAGCATTTTTCAATCCGAATGGTAGCATGTTGAATTCATAATGTCCTTCCGAGGTGCTAAAAGCTAAATAAGGTCTAACTTCAGGCTTCACTGGAATCTGGTAATAGCCTTTGCTAAGATCCACCTTCGAAAAGTATTTTGCCTTGTTCAATCTGGCAAATAACTGTTTTGTGTCCGGTAATGGATCCACTTGTCCTTCTGTGACAGCATTCAGTTTCCTGTAATCTATGCACAGTCTATGTTCCCCAGATGGTTTCCTCAACAAAACTACACTGGAGCTAAAAGAAGATTCACTGTGCGAAATAATCCCTTCTTTCAACAAATAATCTATTTCCTCTTTCAATGCCTTCTCCTTAGCGAACGGAACAGAATAGGCTCTCATACAGATTGGGTTTGAGTCTATCAGCTTCATGATCTATTGTAGCAAATTTGTATGTCCTGGTTTATCTGTTAATACATCTGTATGTTCCTCCAGAACCTGTTGAACTCTCTCCCTCTGATTTTTAGTCAGGTGCTTACTGACTTTTACCTGTGCTGCTGTCTCACAGGGGTGTAATGGGTATTCATGTGAGGTGAGTGGTTCCTTTTTCATTTTAGTTGCGATAGCCAAGGTCAGTAAGGGGGTGCTTTCCTGGATTGGTCTGTCCAGATACTTCTTTAAAAGGTTTACATGATATATCTTTTCCTTCCCCTTTTTGTCAATTTTATAGTTTGTTCTAGACACCTTCTCTAGAACCGTAAATGGACCTTGCCATCCAATTTGCAACTTATTCTGGCTGCCGGGTAGTAGAAGAAGCACTTTCTCTCCCACAGCTAATTCTCTGTCCTTTGCTTTCCTATTAAAATACGCTGCATGTTTCTTCCTGGCTTGTCTCAAATTATCATTTGCCAGTTTCCATCCAGCTTTCAGACGAGTGGTCAGCTCGTTCACATATTGATATGATGAGGTAACAGTCTTTTCTGCTTTCTCATCTGTCCAGGTCCTTAATAATGCTTCTAATGGACCTTTTATTGGCCTCCCAAATAACAGGGTTGCGGGAGCCATCCCGGTTGAACTATGTGGTACCTCCCGATACGCAAACAACGCGGCGGGCAGAAATTGATCCCATATATCAGGTTTCTCATGTGCCAGCTTCCTCAGGATAGAAATGAGAGTCCCATTGAACCTCTCTACCTGGCCGTTCCCTTGTGGATGGTACGGACTACAATGAAAGTGTCTGGCTTTAAATAGCTTAAAAACTTCTTCCGTTAGTTTCCCCTTGAACTGTGAGCCATTATAAGTCAAGATTTGATGCGGGAATCCTAATCTTGTGAATATTGTAAGTAGTGCCTCTGCTACATGTTTCGAATCAATTGATGGCAGGGCTACCGCCTCTCCCCACATAGAACAAGTGTCCACCAGAGTAAGGATGTAACTGTTCCTCCTCTTGGTCTGAGTGAGAGGTCCCACAATATCCACTGCAACCCTCTCAAAAGGTGTTCCCACTATGGGCATTTCCCCTAGAGTTGCAGGAGCAGTCCAATGCTTTGGAGCTACCCTTTGACATTCTGGACAGGATTTGACATATCTTCTTATATCCTCCGTTATCCCTGGCCAGAAGTAATGACAAGCTATACGCTGTCCTGTGGCGCTGATCCCCATGTGACCACTGAAGGGAATCGCATGCCCTAGTTCCATCACTTTATCCCTATATGAAGCGGGAAGAACCAGCTGGTTGTGACCATTTGTTCCAGTTCCGGCCTTCCTTATATCAATTTGTTCTTCATAAAATACTCTCCCTTGCTTGGAGGTGTGTGGCATTTGGGCAATTTTTTAAAACATGGCTTGAGTGTCCTATCCTCAGCCTGCGCCTTCCTCATCTCTTCTGGATGAGCATTTATAGGTTCACCTTCTTCCTCCTTTGACTGTGACCTGGTCTGCACTGTCGCCATGATCACAGGTCTCTCGGGATTCCCCAAGAAGACGTATCTACACCCCAATATCAGAGGGTAGATTGGTTCATCTATCACTGCTGCTCTGATTTCTCCTTCCACATAGCGAGTTTTCACCGTTATCCTTGCGATGGGAAGTGTCATGAGTGGTATGTCCTTAGTCGCCCCTTGTATTTCCACTGTTTCTGTGGTATACTGACTTGGGTCCACTAGGCTAGCCTTCATAACTGAATCATAATCCAAACCTGTATCATATAGGCACCTTATGGTGACCCCATTACAAATAACATCATCACAAACTGGGGGGTGTTAAGGTTCCTGCTGTCCATTAGGATTAACCTTTAATCTCTGGTTCCCCGATTTCATTGCAGCAATGTTTGAAGGTTTCCTTTTACAAAATTCGGTGTTATGGTTGTCTTTCTTACACCATTTGCACCATCTCTTTCCTTGGTTAAAAGGTTTTCTTTCACTATATTTTTGGTCATTGAACTGTGAGTTTCTATCACGATAATCATTTCTTGGCCTATCAAAATTTGTCCTACTTTTATTACCTTGTTCTCTGGTATCAAATTTATTAAAGTGCTGTGGAGCTTTAAAATTTTCTATATGCTTCTTTTTGGTGCCACTTACCTCTGCCTGGGCTGCCTGATACCTCTCAGCGACATTCAAAACCTCCCCCAACCTCTCTGCACCTTGTTCCATGAGAAATTTTCTCAGGTCTGGAGCCATGGACTCTCTTAATTGCTCTATCATGATCATCTCTTTGAGATCTTGGGTCTTCCCCAGAGCAGTCCATTTCTCCAAATAGGTTTCCAGTCTGGCAGAGAATTGGTGGTATGTCTCCCCAGACAAAAGTTTGGCATTTCTAAACTTCTTACGATAAAATTCACCATTCTTTTAATATCTCAATAACAAAGCCTGCTTTAGCATGTCATAATTGTCTTGGTCGTCTCTATTCATTTTAGCAAAAACTTCATAAGAAGTACCTCTAAGCCCTTGGGATAACTTAAGACTCCACCTCTCTCTCTCTAACCCATACGTAGTAGCCAATAATTCAAATCTACTTAGGTACCCCTCTATGTCATCGTCTTTCTCAACAAAATGGTCTAAATGAAACCCCATAGCTGAGGTTTTCACCCGTGTGTTACCGGGGCCCGAAAGGGGAGCAAAGAATAGTAACACTGCACCCTACCACGCATGTCGTAAAAAGCGACTAAGGAGGGTATGGGCATGGGGCTGTTTACCCCATCCCGTAAAAACTTTGCACAGTGGGCTGATCACCTGCTTGCCAACCAATCTGATTACGGAAACAATGATAGATTGTTTGGTCTGTTTTTGTTCCACAAAGACGCCACTAGGCGTGGTGGAAACAGCGATAGATTGATCAATTTGTTGTTGCCCTAAGACGCCACTAGACGTACTGGCCACATACTGCTTTGCCGGTTGATGGCTAAGGATGGAAGAAGAAGAAGAAGAAGATAGCTGAGGTTGAGGCTCCCTGACTAGGTGCAGCATCTGAGGCAAAGGGGCTGGCACCCCTTTCCGGAGCATGGCCTTGTAATTCCAGCTCCCTTAGTCGTAATTCGTGCTCCCTTTGCAATCTTCTATCTTCTGCTTCCTTTTCGGCAGTCAATCTCTTATCTTCTGCCTCCCTTTCGGCAGTCAATCTCTTATCTTCTGCCTCCAATGCCCTAGCCTCCTTGTCAGCGTCAATCTGCAGCCTCTTAAGTTCTTTATCAGCCTCAATTTGTAACCTCTTCTCTTCAGCTAACCTCCTATCTTCCCTTTCAATATACTTGTCACATTCTAAAGTTACATACTGGATTAAAACCTGAACATCCATGTTCATTTCCTTCGCCGTCAGCACAGCAGCCGATCTAAATTTTGCTAGATCTGCCATACTATATCACACAATTTAACAATGACTAAGGTAAATTATAAACTCTAATTATTAAGGTAAGATACTAATTAATTAATTACCACTGGCTGTGAAGATTCATCAACTTTTACTTTCCACTTTTAATTTAGGGACACTGTTAAATTTATACAATATATGCCCCCAATAGTTTAATTCCCGGACCAGGAGACCCTAATATCTTTGATAAACCTAATCCCGGACAAGAGCTACCCAATATTTGTAGTGGTTTTTGATGTTATTGTATGGTTGCTATGTTACCTAGTGTACTGGATGAGGTCAGCTGTGAAGGCTCCTGAGATAAAAGTTTATGTGAGTTACAGAATGCCTTTCTGCTACCACTTACGACCTCAAACAGACTTATTCTACTATTATGTATGTTAGCTACGTAAATGTCTAGGGTAATGAAAAGTGATGTGTAGGTAATGAAATACTAAGTCTAATAATAATAATAATAATAACACTAAGCTCTAGGATCAAATTAACGAACACTGGCTTTTAGAATTTAAGTTTGACAATTTTTTGAATTTATTTAGTCCTGAACCAAATGTTTCTTCTGGTCAGGACGTTTGAAATAATATGTATTTATCAATAAAAGTGCATATATATATATTGAATAATCAAATGAGAATTTTATACATAAATATATTGTTACATTGGTTAATATTAATACTAATTACAGAGTCTTTGGACAACTAGCACTGGATGGTTAGTTGGGGTGGTGTCATCATGCCCAATCTCTGTTTATAAGGTTTATTGTCCTTGGAATATGGACTGAGTTATAGTGTTTATACAACAAGATTTTATTTCTTGTATTTGTGAAATAGTTGATGAATCCGCAGCAGGCCAGGTTTTCACTTATCTGGCTTGTAACGATGCAGTACAGAATTCTAGTGGCCCACTCCTCTCAGTGGCTGGAGTAAAATAATAGGCTGTTTAGGCTTCCACTCTTGTACTTCTACACAGCATCTGGCACTAGCATAGTGCCAGACCAGAAACTCTGAAACCAAAATTTGTGCCATGTGTCAACACACTGCCTACTGCACCACTTTTTACACATAACAACGAAAAAACATTACAAAGATCGGGTCAAATCTCTCTGACCAACTAAGCACATAATAATAATAGCCCCTTCAGTCATAACTGACTATGGGAATGCGCCCCTGAGGTGACAGCCCTCAGCTGCTTATTTTCCTGGTGCTCCTTTCGACGTTTTCTCCTCACCTCTGCTTCTTGTGTGAGCCTCTCTTCGCCCAATCTGAGGTGGCGCCGTAAATAGCATCGCCACTTAGTGCGATCGGCAGCTTCATCCTCCCATGTTGCTGGATCCATGTCCAGTGCCCTCATATCTCTCTTGCACACATCTTTGAACCTCAGCTGTGGTCGCCCAACTGTTCTCTTGCCATCTGCTAATTGTCCGTAGAAGATATCTTTTGGGATGCGACCATCTTCCATGCGGCGAACATGGCCAAGCCAGCGAAGTTTGCGCTGTCTAAGAAGGGTATACATACTTTGAAGGCCAGCACGTGACAACACCTCGACATTTGTCACTATATCTTTCCACGAGATGCCGAGGATGCGGCGTAGACACCGCAAATGGAAGGTATTGAGCCTTCTTTCTTGCTTAGCATAGGTCGTCCAGGTCTCGCTGCCATCTAAGCACATCTCACCCAGTTGTTATCCAATAGCACCAGTTTCCCATGACTGCATTGCATCCAAAATATGTTCAATAGTTTCCTCTTCCATCCAATAAGGTGGGTGATATGTTCCCACTGATCTCAAATATAGATCTTTCTTCTATAGTCTTCGATATGTTTTCCTATATTATTTGTTTGTCTCTAGGCCCTGGACTGCTGCTGGGGACCTAGAGTAAGCACTCACTTGTCGTAATCATTTTTCATGACATGGCAGTATCAATCACTCAAAATATTAAAATATAAAAGGTAAATGCTTTTTCCCTTACCACAATTCAAAATTGAATACACTGTTACGTTGTACTAGCAAAACTCAGCTGAGCTGCTGGCTAGATTATGGCGTCCCACTGACAATATATAATATCTCCTGGAATTTACACCTCTAGCATTAACGAACTGTGTCAATGGACAGTCTTATACAAAATGGCAATTGCTTCTAGAGTTTTTTCTACAATATGAAATCTTCTGTCCAATCAGCGGACTTCCCCACTAACGTTCAAATATTTAAACTACAAAGTCAAATTTAGGTCCAGTTTCTGTCTAGTGTGTAATATTTGTATGTCGGTCTGTCCGTCCCAACTTGGCTTTTCTCAAAATTACACTTGTTTCTAGACGAAACTACAAAAAAAAAAAACTACACAAATTTTCCCCACTTACTTATACGATTTCGAGACAAAGTTATTTTTAGCTTCTACCCTCCCTTTTTTGCCCCTTGTCCACCTGCAGTTTGGTTTTATGCGTTAGGCTCAAGGACGCGTCAAAAGTGATTTTTGTGAGAAGTATGCACAAATAACTGTTGGCTAGTCTGTATCGAACAATACAGTCTTTCGTCAATATCTTCCGTGTTATCTGTCCGTCTGTGTAATTAAAAGCATATTATTTCTCAGATTAAGATGGGCTATCAAACTAGCTAGTTTTTATTCTCCTAAACTTATTATTAAGAAAAAACCTACTCTTTTCAAGGTTAGTTTTGAAACTTGTTTTTGTACCTTCGTTCACGCGTTTGCCGCTAGATTCAAACTAAAACGCCTAATTACCGTAAAAACGTCCAAGATACGTCTGTTTCTAACAAGAGCTAAGGTCGTTTTTGTCCATTTCCTTACATTGTGTCAACTAGTGGCGTAATTTTTTTCTTTAAAAACTACAAATTGCGTCTTTTAGACTTTAGATTCAAACACGTGTTCAGACCGTCATAATTTTTTTCTTTTATCTCCGTTTCTACCCCGTCTAAAAGGATAAACCGTTTGTCTGCATGTTCTAACTAGTTACTGTTCAATGACCCTAGTAAACGCTG
The DNA here is from genome assembly GCA_024509875.1 of Oreohelix idahoensis. Lineage (NCBI taxonomy): Eukaryota > Metazoa > Mollusca > Gastropoda > Stylommatophora > Oreohelicidae > Oreohelix > Oreohelix idahoensis. The sequence continues at coordinate 602,274 of JAMPIV010022739.1, forward strand.
GTGTAGGTGAAGAAGCCTCGGCATATCTTGCCTATATTTTTATCCCTACATGTTATTTTACCTGTTATCTTTATAAATGGAGGAATTTTAACGTTGCATCACTGTAATTTCACCACAATATCATAAACCAACCCCCCTGAAACTCGTTAGGTCATAAAACCAACCTCTTGTTTAACACATAGGTCACAAAATCATCCTCTCATCTTAAACCTGTTTATTGATGTCACAGTATGTAAACATTTGCATAGTTTTACACAAAAATACTTGCAGTATTGCAGTTTTTCAATAAATAGTAGAATTTTAAGGGTGATTGAAAAGTCACTTTCTGTTTTCTATAGGTATATACTTTCTGTTTTCAAATTTTTATATCCGCACTTGTATCCATTGGATTTGGGGGGTCAGAATGGCTAAGAGGTATGGCATCCGCCTCTAATTCTAAATGTACCGGGTTCGCTCCCAGTACAGGAAATATAATTGATGAACCAGTGGTTCCTAATGGTGTCATACTCTTCTCCCCCCCCCCCCCTCCGACTTTTCAATCACCCTATAGTTGCATATAAATCACATATCATGAATGCGTTCAAAAATTTTTATATTATTATTCTGTAACCCTATTTAATGTTTTTATGTTACATATTTTTATGTGTTTAAAAAAAAACAATTGTGTCTGATTTTTGTTACCAAGTATTTGTTACACATTTTTTGCTTAAATGTCATTTACTGGTAGTTTTCTGCTTTTGTGACTACAGTCATGTTCATTTTTATAAATACAGGTACAGTAGAACTCCATTTATCCGAACCCCATGGGACCGAGCATCGTTCGGATAATCAGATGTTCGGATAATTGGATTACATAATGTATCGAGTACATGTACACATATTTCTAAAAATAATTAACCATCACAAGGAAATTACACTATAAAACATATTTACTTGTACTGTAATAATAATACCCACACTGTATTAGATCACTGTATCACCAAAATCTTTCATTACATTTTGCAGTGCATGTACTACTTGTATTAATTATTTTTTTTTAAGAAAGAGAAATGTTTTCAAAATAACATTACAAACGATTCAAAACCAGGCGCAACTTACGTATACATGTACTTGCACAGATGTAACCCACTATTTAAATTAATGAGGAATCCTCTTTTGCACCAAACTGGATAGTCTCCTTTTGGCTGCTAAGTCCCGCATTCTCTTCAACAGCAGAAGCTGTATAGGACAGCTGTCATCTTCTTGCTCGTACCAAGCCATCGCTGTTTCTAGTACTATAAAGGCCTCTTCAGGACTTGGTCGACGTTTTGGGTTTTCTTCATAATCTACAAGTACATCATGTACTTCTGAGGAGTCTTCATCATCGGTCACTACATGTATTTGGTTTTCTTCTTGCACAAAAGACAAAATTTCTTCGTCATTCAAAAACTGAAAACCAGAATCATTATCATCTTCTAGCCACATGTGTGCATCATCTTTGTCACAGGCCGAAAATCCGGGCATTGCTTGAAACAGTTCCACAACTTCATTTATACAATCATCATTTGTGTCCACTACAGTAGTTTCATTTCCTCCTTTTTTCCCAAGCAATCTATTCCAAGCCTTGTTGAGATTATCTTGTGACAGGGTGGTCCAAGCATCAGCTAACATATATCAGCAGTCTTTGAGATTAAGCTTTTTGGAAAACGCCACCACACTTTCTTCATCTTCAGCCAACAATAAACGACGCATGACTTCCTTCTTGTACATCGTTTTAAGCTTTGCTATAACACCCTGATCCATTGGTTGAATCAGTGCTGTTACATTGGGAGGCAGAAAAATTACTTTAAAATTTGCATCAACTGCATTCAATGTATCCGTCTCTGGATGAGATGGTGCATTGTCCAGTAGAAGAATTACTTTTCCAGTTTTCTTTTCTTGTTCTCTCAACCTCTTCACATTTGGGATGAACTGATTTGTATACCAATCAAGAAATATTTCACTATTCATCCAAGCACTCTTCTGTGCTTTGTAGCACAATGGGAGACATGTCACATTCTTTAAACAACGTGGTTTTTTGGCTTTACCGATCATTAGCACCGGTAAACGATGACTTCCACTGGCATTCGCGGCTACCAAAATTGTTACTCTCTCTTTGCACTTTTTAAACACAGGGGAAGCTGCTTCGCGCTGAGATGCAAGTGATTTTTGAGGCAATGATTTCCAGCATAAGCCAGTCTCATCGGCATTATACACATCGAGTGAATAATCTTCTTCTTCCAAAAAAGCCAAGAATGTTTCTTTAAAATTTTCAGCGGCAGTTGCATCTCCAATTCTCGTATGCCATGACGAGATTTAAAGTTTCTTAACCATCCCTGGCTAGCCTTAAAGTCAGGAGGACAGTCAAGTTGATTGTTGAACTGAAGTGCCTTTTCACACAATAGAGAACCAGAGATAGTTTCCCCTTTGCTTCTTCTTTGCACAAACCATATATACAAAGCCTCTTCCAATTTCAAATCTTTCGCATGTCTCATGGTTTACGTTTCTTCGACCCATTTTCACTATCCAATTTCGGTGCAAAACTCATAATTTTATCCTTGTTACTTTTGATGTCAGAGACGGTAGCTTTCCCAACATTGGAAATCCTTGCAAGTGAAGACACAGTTTCACCTTTTCCTAGTCTCTTGATAATTTCTGTTTTCGTTTCAATTGACAAAACATTGCGGTTCCTTTTATATGCTTTAGGCCTTCTGGAAGATTCCATATCGCACAGAGAAATACTTGCACACCAAAATTATTCTGCTGTAGTAGCAGACACAATTATTTTAAGTTGAACTGTCTGTTTAGCCAGTGTTCTGCCTAGAACGCATACGTACACTAGATTGGTAAACCAGATATTAACTGACTTTATGATCTGACTGACTTCCTGTACGTAAGCGACTGACCATTAGCCCATTCCATCCTCTACAAATTGTTCGCACACATTTGAAGCTTGCAGCATCAAAAGATTCAAAAATAAAGTCTAACATGACTGGTGGCGCATGATTTTTTTTTTTCTCGAAAAAGTGTTCGGATAATTGGATGTTCGGATAATTGGGGTTCGGATAAATGGAGTTCTACTGTATGTTTATTATCAATTAAAATGAATCTTGGTGCTTCCAGATTTGATTATCCAGCTTTCTTTCCTGTGGTGGTGATCTGAACATTGATTGTTAGATAGAAGCACTTTACTATACTGGCACTGCTAAAGTTGGCTGTCAAGAATTCCCTACTTTAGTGATGACACTAATGTTGATTGTTAGATATATTGAATCCAGGGCGATGAGGGGAACTGCAGTAAGACCTGGAGTACGATGGATGGGTATGAAAAATATCTAAAAAAAGGCGATTCGTCTTATGAGGACAAAAGACACAGAAAATAGCCAATGTTGCGGCCACAAAGCCTTCGTCAGGGAAAGGAAAGAAAGTCAGGGTTAAGTAGGACACATAAGAATCTATAAATAAAAATAAATATAAAAACTGGGTACTTCCCAAATGGCGGCTAAAACCTAGCACATCTGCCAAAGGGAGATCGCGCCACGAGAAAATGAAATTTCATTTGGCTTTTTTCTTAGTCTTTTGTCCTTGTAAGACGAATCATCTTTTTTAAATTTTTTTTTGTCTTATCAGATATACCATGGAGGTAATGCTAATATTAATGGATTGATTGATATTGAAATAGAATGCTAAAGGAAGGAGGAGCTTTCATTCCATTAGGAAATATGTGGAAATCAAAAGTGATCAAGTCCAACAAAAAAATAAGAATCTCCAACTCAAATGTCAAGTCAGTCCTATTTTATGGCTATATAGAACAACAAAACCAACAACCACAAAGTTACAGACTTGCATAAACGGGTGCTTGCGTATAATAGAAGGATTGAAATGATATGACAAGATCACTAATGTGGATTTGATAACTAGAACCAGACAATTGCCAGTGGAACAAGAGGTGAGAAGAAGGCCTGCTGATAGCATTACAAGGAAGCCTTTATTGTAGAACCTCCACAATAAGAGAAGTAAAGCTAGACTGTAACAACAAACATGGAGAAGAGAACTGGAGACAGAGATGAAAAGGATGAGGAAGACGTGGAAAGACCTTGAGTTGGTGTCATGTGACAGGAGGACATGGCATGTGACAGGAGGACATGGCATGTGACAGGAGGACATGGCATGTGTTTGTTGAAGGTCTATGCTGCTTGAGGTGCTGACGGATATTGACTGAATGGTTGTTGCAGTTGCCTACTGTGGTGATAATGTGTGTGATGCTGTATTGGTTTTGAGCAATAGTTTTTAGTGGTGCCTAGTAGGCAGGGACTCGCTTCCGTAGCTTGGCAGTGTTGCTGTTCAGATGGTCTTGGGTTCGATTCTCCGGCGAGCATATTACTTATGTTGTTTTTTATTGTTGTCTAGTTCTCTACTTTTATTTCTCACGAGTGCCTGAGACATACCTTTATGTGTGTAATATTTATTTATTTACTGTATTGGTTTACAGAAGTCTGAGAACAAGACACTAGCGATGGATAGGACACACATTGAGGAAACCTGTGGATAGCATTACAAAGCAGTCCTTGTTCTGGACCCCCAGGGTAAGAGAGGCAGAGGTAGATGAAGAAACATATGGAGAAGAGAGCTGGAGACAGAAGTGAAAATGATAAGGAAGATGTGGAAAGAAATTGAGCTGATGGCACATGACAGGAGGACTTGGCATGTGTTTGTTAAAGGCCTATGCTCCTTGGGGAGCTAAAGGGTATTGATTGATGTTGATATATTGGTTTGGACAGCTAGGGAGGATAATACCTGATCAGCCAGCAGGGTGGACATATAATCTCATAGTGGAAGAGACAATGTATAAAAGATGATCCAGAAAAGGATGGATAGAGCATAGGACAAACATCATGAAGAAACACAGCATCGAGCAAACCACACTGCAAGTCATCATCATCATGTAGCATGTCCTTTGCAGAACGTCGCTCTCATCACAACCCGCCTGTGTCCACCGTCGTCTTGGTCGGCCCCTGCCTCGCCTTCCAGGTACCATACCCTCCATCACTGCTCTCTCTAAGCCACTATGGCGTTTAATGTGGCCAAAATATTTCAGTTTCCGGGAAATGATATTGTTTATGAGCCAGTTTTCCTCGATGTTCAGGTCGTGTAGGATGTCTATATTTTTCTTCTTCTTGGTCCACGATATTCTGAGAATTTTTCTGTAACACTTTGCTTCGAAAGATTCAATTTTTTTCTTTAATGTTTGAGTAATGGTCCATGATTCACATCCATATGTTGCTACCGGAAAGATGCACGTTCTCAGAAGTTTTACTTTTATTAATTTGCTGGTGTTATGCAAGTATTGGATCTGAAACCAGTCATCACTGCCATCAGCAACTTTACATGGCATAGGCAGTAGATACAAGAAGATGCTTGTGGCACGAATGTTGGTTGAAATGAAGAAAAGCAGGGTGTATGTCTAATATTTTTCTCAAATGTCTATTGATCTGGCGGCCAGTTAAAAAGCCCACATTTATTTTTAACAAAGGAAAATATCCTGTTCAACCTCTGATGGGTTATAATTAGGATATAGAGTGTCTCTAATTTCAGATAATATTTTCAGGTGCTGATACCTGATCATGGTATTGTAAACTGAGTAAATTAAAGTCGACCACATCACTATGACTTTACATAAGAATTTAGAGTTGTTAGGAACATTAACTCTAATTCTTCTTCTTTGTACACTCGCAGACGTCTGCTTGAATATTTTCAAAGAAAGCAGTGGTCAGCTTGAGGCTATTTGCATCTCCATAGAGTTTTTCTAGAAATAGTACTGGTGATGGCCATATGTGCTTTCTATGTTCCTCATATGCCAGGCATCTTTGAAGTAGATGTTTAGCAGTCATTTTATTAGTGCCACATTTACACTCACCCTCAGGAACATTATAGAGCAGTGCTCAGAATGGCAGAGACAGCTGTACATTAACTTTGTTGATTTTGAAAAGGCTTTCGACAGCATACACAGGGACAGCCTATGGAAAATTCTGAGGGCTTATGGAATTCCCAGCCGCATTGTTTCCATTATAAAAAGCCTCTATTCTAACTTTACGTGCAGTGTTGGATCGAGTAATGTAACTTTCGAAGTGAAAACAGGAGTACGACAGGGATGCCCCTTATCAACAACATTATTTTTGACAGTCATAGATTGGGTGATGCGCCAGACAACAGAGGGCAGTCCAAGAGGAATTAGATGGACAACGTTTTCTACACTGGAAGATTTGGAATATGCAGATGACATTGCACTACTCGCGCATTCACACCAACACATTCAAGACAAAACCGATAGACTGAATAAGTATGGCCAGCAGGTTGGCCTGAACATCAATCTGAAGAAGACAGAGGTCATGACATTAAATGTGGGCAATGCTGAGCCAATAACAGTAAGAAACCAGAAGTTAGAACAGACAGACACATTTACTTACCTAGGAAGCATAGTAACACCTGACGGCGGAACAAGCAAGGACATTAACAACAGAATGAATAAAGCGAGAACAGCCTTTGCTGTTCTCAACAACATTTGGAAGTCTTCCCAGTACAGCACAAACACTAAATTAAGACTGTATGAGAGCTGTGTACTTTTCTGTGCTTCTCTATGGTGCGGAATGTTGGAGAGTAACAGAGAAGGAAATGTCGAAACTGTCCTCCTTCCACACAATCTGCCTAAGGAAAATTCTCCGAATCTTTTGACCAAACACCATCAGCAATCAAGAACTACTTATTCGGAGTAACCAGGAGGACATGCACACCATCATAGCTGGCAGACGCTGGAGTTGGGTTGGCCATGTCCTCAGAAGGGACCCTGATACCATCACAAGAACAGCTATGCTATGGACCCCCGAGGGAAAGCGAAAGAGAGGCCGACCAAAAACAACTTGGCGGAGAACTGTGGAAGCTGAGATGCAAAGAATGAACCACAGTTGGGGCACTGTACGAAGGATGGCCGCCGACCGAGCAAAGTGGAATCAATTTGTTGCTGCCCTACAAGACGCCACCAGGCGTGATGGCCGCTGACTGCTTCGACGGTTGGCGGTTATGGATCAAAGAAGAGAAGAAGAAGACATTTACACTCATTGGTTGTTCCTATCTTTAGCCTGTTGAATAGGTGATATCCCAATCTGTTGTGGTCCGTGCGGAGTCTGAAGATTATCACTTGTTCCCTTCAGTTTAGCTGGTAATATGCATCATTCTGTGTGTGTCCTGGATGCTCTGCACCCCATTTGTTTCTGTATCTGGTTCTGATAAAACTCTTAATTCTAACCCTAATGATGTGACGGATCAATAGGCATTTGAGTGAAAGGGTGGGAAGGGGTGGTTACTGCATTTGCTTCTATCCTTCCAAAGTGATGCACTTGGGGGGCTGAATTGGCTGCATTCCTTTCACAATTCACTCTTCCAGTGAGGTGGTGGTTCGATTCCCCGGTGAGCCTACCGTTCTGTTATTTTTATGCTTGTTTAGCGTCCTCCTTCTTTCTATCTTAACAATGCCTGCGTTTTACTCACATGTGTTTATTTATTTATGATTACATGCATGTATTTCATGCAGCTTGGTGTTCTGTCACATTGTATTCAAAAGTTTTTTGTTTGCGCCCACCCTCCAATCCATCGTTCGTTGGTTTATCTCCTGGTCACTTCCATTTTGAAGTTTTTATGCACATGCTGCTGGCTGACTCGTATTCATCCACCTAAGGTGTCCACACCAACTTATTGATTTCTGAACATATTCCTTTGTTGGGGCTGTTTGAACAGTGGTGTTTATCTCTTCGTTTTTCATGTGGTCTTTCGTATTTTAGTAGCCCCCCCCCCCCCCCCCACCCCTGATCTCATTTACAATGTGGTGGTTTAGCTGCATTGTTACTTGGTTAGTATCCAGGTCTGACTATAATAACACAGCGATTTATCAATTTAATATTGACCGAGTAAATAGTTGACCCTCACAAAGTTGTGTGAATATTGTACTGTTCTTGGTTAATTAAGATTAATTAGAGTTAATTAAGTTGTAGTAAAGTTACATACCCTACTCAACTTAAACATCATGCCTAACGGTGAAATTTAGGACTGCGATCATGCAGATGGGAAAGGAGCTAGGCTAGGCTTTTATTCAATATGTCACAACGAAAGTGGATAAAATATGGATAGGGAGGAAAGGAAGTTACAGATGGAAGCTGAAGCCAAGAAATTAGAAGCTGAGAGAGAAGCCAAGAAATTAGAAGCTGAGAGAGAAGCCAAGAAATTAGAAGCTGAAAGAGAAGCCAAGAAATTGGAGGCTGAAGAAAGGAGGTTGGCAGCTGAGGCTGAAGAAAGGAAGTTACAAGCTGAGAGAGACCATGAGCTGAGAATAAGACAGCTTGAACTTCAGGCTACAGCTAGCACCAGTGGTAGAAGCCCACCTCACTCTGATAGTAACTCCAACAAAAGCACCTCAAATGGAGCCATGAAATTCAATCTGGACACCTTTATGGAGAAAGAGGGTGCAATAGAGGCCTACCTAGACTGGTATGAAAGGCTTGCCTCTACATATGGCTTGGAAAAAGAAAAATAGAGTCTGAAGCTATCTCAAAACCTCACAAGCAAACCAATCCTTACATTGCCCGATATCACTCAGGAATTTATATTTAGAACAGACACCAGTAATATAGGAATCGGGGCGACCATATTACAAAAGTCAAAAGCACAGCTGGAAGAACTTTTGCCAGGAGCTTATGCTAGTAGAAAACTAAATTCAGCAGAGCTGACTACTCAACAATAGAGAAGGAATGTTTGGCTCTGGTGTGGTCAGTTGAGAAGTTTTCACTATATTTGTATGGGAAAAATTTCATAGTACAATGTGACCACCCGCCATTAGCCTTTTTGGCTGCATCAAAGAAATTAAATTCAAGATTGCTGAGATGGAGTCTTCTATTATCTCCTTATTCATTCACGGTACATTACATTCTGGGAAAGCAGAATGTAGGAGCCGACTTTCTCAGTAGACAGCCTACTATATTGGAACGAGAGAAGGATGAAGAATGAATGCGGCAATTGTTGACATATCAGCTGGACAAGTCACAGCTTGAAAGGGTGAGGCTGTGTAGCATGATGAAACAAATGCCTTACCATTCAGCGTATAAAGCAAAATATTGTCCAATCAAATCCACGCACCCTCTCGTTTGTGTCGCGCAGATTTGCAAATGGCGTGATTGTAGAAGGAAATTTTGTTATGGTACCATGGATTTATATAAATTGCAAACAGATGAAGTGAAGCAAAGTAGTAGAACTTATTGCATTCTATGAAGAGGAAGGCCATGCTTTTATCTTCGAAAGGAAATGCTGCTATGTGCTTTAATTTCGAAGATGTGCGAGGTAAAGTAGGCCAGCATGTTAGAAGATAGTGTGAAAAAGGTCTTCCAAAATTTGCTACAATTCATAGACAAAACGAATTAAGGAAAATCAGAGATGGAAAGGAAGCCAAGGATCGTCGCAGTAAAAGGATATATAGATGAAGGTAGTAGTTGAGCAGAACGACTATGTTTTCTGGACCGAACTAACACACTTGCTCGAATCTGCACACAAAAACGCAGAACTAGACAGCTTGGGAAACTGTGACACCGCATTGCTCTCCATTACGCATGCTCCCCCAGTATAAAAAGGCAAGCAGTGGAAATTTCAAACAACACACACACAGCAGAATACAGAAAGACTGAAGGAAAGAGACGCTCATCAAGGCTAAACTTAACCATCTGTTGCCAGGCAACTCTCCATCACCAAACCGAGTCTATTCTGTGCTTTACATCTATTCTAAGAGGGTATGTAAATTTATGAATAATTAATTTGTTTATTTGCAGCTTATTTAAAAAGAATTGTATCAGAATAAGGCCAGAGGACTGAACTGCAATTGAGTTGTGAATGTATAAATGAATTCGATGCTTACCAACATTAGCAGAAATGTCAGTAGGAGTGTTTAATTAAAACTATGATACTGGAATAATGGACTTGGAACTCCAGAATGTGAAAGGCGAGGGTACTATCATAATCATGTTTACATGTAATATATTTTATTCATGTATTATATTATTTTAGAAATGTTCTGCAGATAGACACCCGTCGTGTCTCGCTATTCCTAATCAGAACTGATCCATGTATCATTCATTTACATGCAAACATCTGAACACTTTCATTCATGTACACATAGGCTTGTAGACCCTATGACCAAAGGCTAGTCACTTGTCACGTATTGTCGCCAGGTTCATTCGTGTCATACTGCACCAGAGGTCTAAAATACTAGATCAATATGTGCATTCCTGGACCAACACAGGAGCATCAGATATTGTCATCTAGATTTGCACCTTAGACCCCATCAGTGCTTGGTGGTCTAATGCAAGACTTTCAACTGACACTGCTGTGCATATTCATAGAGGACAGTCACAGCATTTCAATGTTAAGTACTCTATGTGAAAACATTCTATCAACAATTGTGAGGAGTCAAAGCAAAGGGACAAGAATATACAAGAGATAACTTTAGTAATAAAGGAACATTTGAATGAACATTTTATATTATTTTGAAGATTCCAGAAAGGACTTCTTAATTAATTACTGAGTGAAACTCAACTATTAAGTACTGTTGTAATTACATTTTATTTATTTACTTTTTCATCATTTCATCATCCATACATTGCACAGGAAAGAACCAAAAGATAGATGTAAATAATAAATGATTCATTAATTGTAATTCTCTGACTTGTCACATTTATAATGTTGCATTTTTGAGTTCTAATGAATTGTTGATTATCATAGGGTAGTTACATAGCGAAGGTGGCAACTTAGGCTTTGACTTTAATCTAAATACTATCTGAAGTAGAGACCTTCACAGCCGTGACTATCCTGTGATACCAGTGCTCTTCTCTGACACTGGGACTATATTCTTGTCAGACAGAATTCTTCTTCTGTTCTTTCAGTAACTACTACTGACTACTACACTCATAAAAACCTTTCGCTACAACCAGAGTGAAGGAGTGGCTATAATGCTGTCTAGGGAAGCACAGAAGGCACTTATAGAATGGGAAGCAATGGGACCCTGAATTATAACAGCAAGGTTTAAATCAGCCAAAAAGAAAGTAAATATAAACATCATCCAGTGTTATGCACCAACAAATGATAAAGAAGAATCTGAGAAAGAAGACTTTTACACCAGACTACAAAATGTCTTGGACAAAAAGAAAAGAAAGGACATCACAATTTTGATGGGGGACCTAAACGCGAAAACAGGAACAGACAAGACCAGCTTCGAAGAAATCATGGATTAGGTATGATGAACGAGAATGGGGAACTATTAGCTAACTTCTGTGCTTCAAATCAACTAGCTATAGGAGGAAGCATATTTCCACATAAAAGAATACATAAAGCAACATGGATATCACCAGACCACAGAACTGAGAATCAGATTGATCACATATGCATAAGTAAGAAGTTTAGGTTATCATTGCATGATGTAAAAGTATGTAGAGGAGCAGATGTGGTATCAGACCACCATCTTCTGTTGGCTAAAACAAAATTAAAACTCAAGAAATTCACAACAGTATATAGCTATAGACAGCAGTATAATGTGGGGTATCTAAGAAATCAGGAAATAAGAGAAACATTTTCAATCACGGTATCCAACAAATACCAAGTACTCCAACGGCTGGACGATGAAGCAGATACGGAAGACCACTGGCAACAAGTAAAAAATATATGGAACGAGACATGTGAAGAAGTACTGAGAAAAAGAGAACATCAGCACAAAGCATAAATAACAACAGAAACCATTACCAAGATAGAAGACAGGAAAAACAAGAAACACCAGAGTTGGGGCACTGTACGAAGGATGACCGCCAACCGAGCAAAGTGGAATCAATTTGTTGCTGCCCTACAAGACGCCACCAGGCGTAATGGCCACTGACTGCTTTGACGGTCGGCGGCTAAGGATCAAAGAAGAAGAAGAAGAAAACCAGAAGCTCCAAAGCCAAGGCTCAGAAAGTGTACATAGAAGCAAACAAAGAAGTAAGAAGAAACATCAAAAGAGACGAGAGGAAGTATATTGAAGAGTTAGTGGCGTAATTTGTCAACACATGCCTCATTTCGTGAAAGCAAGACGGAACGCAGCATACTAGGGTGTGACACGGCGTGGAATTTTTTTTAGCTTTGAAGATTAACGCAAGGCAGCAAATATTAGCCAAAGCAGATCCGGTTCGCTAGGGGAAGTGTTGTAAGGAGGAGCAAAAACCATGGCGATACTGAAAATCGTATCTGCGGGAAGGAAAATTAAAAACTACAAGCGCACCCTTTGTATAATACGGTTGAAAGTGAGGGAAGTCTTGAAAGGAAATGTATATATATGGAAATCCAGAAGGAAGAGGTGAAAACGTAAGTAGTATTAGAGAAATTTAAGATTTTACTTGGTCATCGCATCTAGTACTATCAAAACGATAGACATTAGAAATTCATAATACTGTACTGTAAATACTTGCCTTAACTGATTTCGATAAAAATCATATGATATGGAAGCTTCCAATAAAGAAAATAAAAGTAGGAATATAAGAAAGGGACAGATAGAAGTGTTTAGTGTGGAGGAAAAATCGGTAGGATACATGCACATAGTCACTCAGAAGGGTGGATTATTGAGGTCACAACTGTACCACACCGAGGAAGCTCTTCGATACGCCCGCGCTCGCACTATATAAAGAAGCAGCGCTGGGTTCAAATACACACTTACTTACTTAGTCATTCCCCTTCTACCGTGAGGTGTAGAGGTTTGGAAGAGAGAGCGCCAGACTATCCTATCGGCTGTCTTCCTCCTGGCCTGGTTCCATTCTAGTCCTCGGCCCTTCAAAGATTGTCTAATGTTGTCCTCCCAGCGGACTCTGGGTCGTCCTGGGGGTCTGAATCCCTGGCTCTTTGTTTCCCATGCTTGTTGTGGTAGCCGATCTTCTCCCATTCTGCAGACATGGCCAAACCATCTTAGTTGGCACTGTTCTACTTGGGTCTGCAGGGGGTGGGATTTTAGGCCTTGACGTATCGTCTGGTTGCGGACCATGTCTCTTCTTGTTACTTCAACCACCTTCCTCAGATACCTCATTTCTAACGTTTGGATCTGGCTTTTGTGGGTTGTAGTCATTGCCCATGACTCGCATCCATATGTCAAGACTGGGACATAGGTGGAGCGGTATACAGCCATCTTTGTTTTCTTACCACTCTTTCTCTTGCTGAGGAATCCTCGATTTATGGCCTGAAAAAGTCTCCACTAACACCAAACCGCCAGAGTGAGAGACTGAGGAAGAAAAGTAGCTGAATGCAGTGCAGATACTTCACTACAAACCAGTCCTACACTGAGCTTATATTGATTCTTCTTCTTCTTCTTCCTCGTTCGTCCTGAAAAGGACGGTGGTTGCGTTGTGTCTGTTTACGCCTAAGCTGTGATATCTGCACCTTTCGGTCGACACATCCGACTTCTGCACGGCATTTTTAGGACCGGGTTTGCCTTCCCATTGCGATCCACACTCGCTCAGCCAGACTGCACTGCTGCAGACTGTTTCCAGGACCACCACGTGGAGGTGGAGTGCGGTCTTGACCAGCTCTGATTCACTGGTCCTGACGCAGGCAGTCAAGCTATGAGTCACTGACTGCGTTCTCTATTGCTGCGTATATTGATTCTAATGGGTTCATATTTGAGTCTTCGAGCTGAAGTCCTAAGTTATTCAATCCCGCTGCCTATAACTTCAAAGGAGCACAGTGGTTGAACATGTTCACTGATCGGTAGTTTCTATCTTTAGCTTGCTGAATAGATGGTATCCCAATCTATTGTGGCCTTTGCGAAGTATGAAAATTACCACTTGTTCACTTTTGAGCTGGTAATATGCATCATTTTGTGTGTGTCCCAGGTGCTCTACATCCCAATTGTTTCTGTATCTGGTTCTGATAAAAATCGTTACCTCTTCGAAATTGATGTTTGTATAACTCATTCTTATCTCCTGTTCCTCTGGCACTTGTCTAATTCTTATCATTAGTTACACATCGGTGACCTTGTCGCACTATTTCAATCCTTCTATTGTATACAAGCACCCTTTTATGAAAGTCTGTAAACTCTTGGTTGTTGTACGTGTTGTTCTTCGTGCTTCAGCCTTACAACAGGACAACTTTGACATTCTGAGCTGGAGATTATGGAAGGTTCGAGTTAAATAAACGATTCGCTGTACCTCCTACCAATGATATCTCTGTCTATCATTGACAGCATCAATAAATTTCTGACTTTGATCATATGCCCTTTGTGGTAAAGTGGGATAATATAAATATTTATAGGGGACTTAGTGTACTGACTGAGATCAGCTGTAAAGGTATCTGTATCTAATAAGTGTGGTGTATTACAGATGACCTTACTTGCTACCACATTTATATCTCAGTCAGAATTATTCTGGAATATTGTGATGACTACGTTGAATGTCTAGGGTTATGATAGTGATGAAGTGTAAGTCACAACAACAACCGACAGATAAACAATTTAATTTATTCCACAACACTTTACAACACTGTGACACTCACACACATAAAACACTCTATAAGACTCTCTTAAATGAGTCAAGTGTTAAAGTTTAAAAATATATGTATTAATTCCTTTCAATAATAGATATCCTGATTCAACTACACAGTGAACCAGGAATCACAATCAAATGTAATTACAAGTTATATGTACACAATTTATAGTTATGATCTTTGTATTGACATATTATTATTATCATATGTGTGTAAGTTGTGATGTAGTACTATGAGGTAATACTGGTTTGTTCAAGCTTGGTTGTTGTTTGTCATCATGACTTCAAGTGTTTGCTTATGGTGGAAATAGTATTGGGAAAAGTTCACAGTTCCTGTCATTTGAAACAATTTATTGTCCCTCTTTCTTGAATATAATGTCAATTTTAGAGGGGGGTACATAAAATTGAGCTGCTCTGGCCACAGAATCTTATCTTCTGTGATGGCGGCAGGAACCAGTATCCTCTGCTCGCTTGCTTCACTGTGTTCTTGAGACACCTCACTAGTCGCTATCTGGACCAAGGAGTATGCTATCAGCCTCTGGATTCAGCAAAACTCAGACCAGGTGCTGCTTCAATAAGTTAGGACCACGGTCCCTGAAACAAGAAGGTTGTACCTCCTACTTCAGAACTAATTTATAATCTATTTCCACACTGAACACAATACATAACAAACACTGAGTTCAGAGCGGTAGGCCAACTGCTAGCTTCATCTGAAACAATTTACACCAGTATTCTTCTCCTTAATGGTTACTACGCCTCTGCAATTCCAGCATTAGTTCCTTCTAGTCAAGAAGATAGGTGTCAGTGTACTATCTGGTGATCCCAAGCATTTATACTTCTCTCCGACAAGTTTTGTTCAGGTTGGAGCACTATCTAGGCTTTGCCTCATGTTTGCTACTGAACCAAACACATATACAGACATAAATTATCAATTCACATTCAATTTTCATCAAAAAGATATCAAATATGTCAATCTTACCACAATTCATGGAAATAATAAACAAATACGTTGACTGGCGATGAATTATGGCACAAATTCCGATCTGCCTCTGTCCCAGGCTTTTATTTAGAAAAATAGGAGCTGGATCTCAACGCACTGTTTCTTAGTAAGTTTATTTTAAAATGTGGCACTGAACAGACGCTCCTAATTGACTATATCAGCGGGTCTAGCCAATAGGACCATGTTTACACAAGCTTTTGAAAAAATTTATCCTTCCTACGTTTCCCCTAACAACCAAAAATAGTATTTGCAGTCCGACTAATCATGTTTAGCCTTACATATCATTCCCGCCAATCAAATCGGATTTAACATGGTGGCCTATTTCCCGTGAAATGGTGGTTTCAAAACATGCCACTGTGCGATTATGATTTGGTGTTGTCTGACATCCTCACTATTTTCTTTTGGCTATAATTTGTTAATTCCTAGACTATTTGCGTAACACTTAACATATTCTTTGTCAGCAAGTCCTAAGGAACCCAAATATATAAATTTAATGGAGCTAAGTGGCTGCGTTCAAAATATGCATTTTCTAGGATAGTCGTGTATTTTTTATTTTTTTTTCGATTTAGAACCGCCACCTGTCCTGCCTTTTCGACTGTTCTGTCAGACTAATGTCAGGATTTCAGACATAAAACAGTAGAATGTCATGTTTCCTAATAAGCATTAAACATTTTTTTAAAAACCTAACCGTGTATTGGTAGTGTTTTTTATCACTCTATTTGAAAAAAAGTTAGTGCTTCATGCCTTTCGCGTTGGGGGTGGCATTAATTTTATATCGCGAGACGCGTGTTAGTGTTGCATACGTCCTCCGTTCAGCCCTCTCTCTCTATCTATCCTAAGTCCATCTGTCTTTTCATTACGTAGTGTATAAAATGAAATTAATGCTAATATTAATTTAGGTCATTAATCAGCTTGCGTATCTCAAGGTTTTCTAAGAAATACAGTACACGTTTTATTGTTTTGTTGAAACGCGTGTATGCTGCTGTAGGCTTTACTAGTAAACGTGAAAGCGTGAGAATATGCAGACGAAGCAGAAAAAGGGGGATCTCGAGTACAGTCATTGTGACAGCACTGTTCTTTACCATTCTTCTTTTCCTCTTATTGAATTTATGTGTTAGGCTTTACATTTACCTTTTAATTTATATATGTGGATTTAGAATGTTTCACGACAAATTCTCCCCTCTTAAAACAGACGTTATATGTCAGTCTATAATTCTATATACACACAGAGAAATTTATTATTATTTCTGGGGCTTACGGTGATTCTCATCACACGGATTGCGGCTTAGAAAATCCGCATCACCGGTTAGCTAATTTTATTTTTATCATGGATTAATGCAGGTGGGTCAATTCAAAGTAGGCACGACTCAAGAAATCTGCCCCAGACCTCTGCAATCCAAGAATCCATTTCAGATATGTTACTGTACAGCTGCAAGTGTTACGGCTTGTCTTACTACTGCTTAGCAATCAATATTCACCATTTTTTTTTCTCTGAGTCTGCTCAACGACATGTCCAGAGAAGATTAGACGTTCCTCAAATTGTACGTTATGAGGAGTTGATCTATATGGTGATATCTGAGTTGTGGAGTGGATCCAATAATTTTCTCATCATTCTAGAGAAGACACTAGGCGCATTCTTCAATCCAAATGGCAATCTGTTAAACTCATAGTGTCCCTCTGAGGTACTAAAAGCTAGGTATGGTCTAACCTCAGGCTTTACTGGAATCTGATAGTATCCTTTACTCAGATCCACTTTTGAGAAATATTTAGCTTTATTTAGCCTGGCAAACAACTGATTTGTATCCGGCAATGGATCCACCTGTCCTTCTGTGATAGCATTCAGTCTCCTGTAATCTATACAGAGTCTATGTTCTCCAGAGGGTTTCCTTAAGAGCACCACACTGGAACTATACGAAGATTCACCGTGTGAAATAATTCCTTCCTTCAACAAATAGTCTATCTCTTCCTTCAAAGCTTTCTCCTTAGCAAAAGGAATCGAATAGGGTTTCATACAGACAGGTGTGGGGTCTATCAGTTTCATATCATATTCCAATAAGTTTGTATGCCCCGGTCGGTCTGTTAACACCTCTGTATGATTATCTAGAACCTTTTGCACTCTCTCTTTCTGATTTTTCGTTAAATGTGTACTGATTTTCACCTGTGCCGCTGTCTCACAGGGGTGTAATGGATATTCAAATGATGAAAGTGGTTCCTTTTTCATCTCCATGGCAATCAACAAGGTCAACAAGTGTCTCTTCCTGATTTTCTCTTTCCAAATATTTCTTCAGGAGATTCACATGATAGATTTTTTCTTTCCCCTTCTTATCTATCTTATAATTGGTTCTAGACACCTTCTTTAGAACTGTATATGGACCTTGCCATCCAATTTGTAACTTATTCTGACTACCGGGTAGAAGAAGCAGTACCTTCTCTCCCACAGCCATATCTCTGTCTTTAGCTTTCCTGTTGTAATAGGCAGCATGTTTTTTCCTGGCTTGTCTCAAATTTTCATTGGCGAGTTTCCAGCCAGTTTTTAAACGAGTGGTCAGCTCATTTACATATTGGTATGAGGATGTAATATTTTCCTCTGCCTTTTTATCAGTCCACGTTCTTAACAGCGCTTCGAGTGGACCTTTTATTGGCCTTCCAAATAATAATGTTGCCGGGGCCATACCGGTTGAACTATGGGGTACCTCCCGATAAGCAAAGAGGGCGGCGTGAAGGTACTGGTCCAATGTATCTGGTTTTTCGTGTGCCAACTTTCTCAGGATCGACATCAACGTGCCATTAAATCTTTCCACTTGGCCGTTCCCTTGGGGATGGTACACACTACAATGGAAGTGTTTGGCCTGGAAGATCCTGAAAACTTCTTCTGTTAGTTTCCCCTTGAACTGAGAGCCATTATCAGTCAAGATTTGATTGGGAAAGCCTAACCTTGTGAAAATTGTGAGTAATGCCTCTGCCACATGTTTAGAGTCTATCGATGACAGGGCTACCGCCTCTCCCCACATAGAACAAGTGTCCACCAGAGTCAGAATGTAGCTGTTCCTTCTCTTAGTTCGAGTGAGAGGTCCCACAAGATCCACAGCAACTCTCTCAAAGGGTATTCCCACTATTGGCATTTCCCCCAGAGTTGCTGGTGCAGTCCAATGCTTAGGTGCTACTCGTTGGCACTCTGGACAGGATTTTACATATCGTTTGATATCTTCAGTTATCCCTGGCCAGAAATAGTGACAAGCTATACGCTGTCCTGTTGCGCTGATCCCCATATGACCACTGAAGGGAATCGCATGCCCTAGTTCCAACACTTTAGTCCTATATGAAGTGGGAAGGACCAGCTGTCCGTGACCATTGGATTCAGATCCAGCCTTCCTATAAATCAGCTTGTTTTTCATGTAAAATTCTCCCTTGCCTGGAGTTGTATGACAAGTTGACAATTTCCTGAAACAAGGCTTGAGGGTCTTATCCCCAGCCTGTGCCTTCCTCATCTCTTCTGGAGTGGTATCTATCATAATATCCTCCTCCTTTCTTGAGGTCGACCTGACCTGAAGGGTGGCCATTACTATAGGGTTCCTTCTACAATGGTCAGTGTCATGATTGTCCATCTGACAATTTTTACACCACCTCCTTCCTTGGTTGAAAGATTTTCTTTCATCAAATTTCCTTTCATCGAATTGTGGGGTTTTATTTTTATTGTCATACCGTGGCCTATCAAACTGGTGCTTACCTTTGTTATGATCTCTAGGATCAAATTTATTAAAGTTCTGTGGTGCCTTAAAATTTTCTACCTGTTTCTTTTTATTACCTGATACCTCTGCCTGAGCTGCTTGATATCTTTCTGCAACATTTAGTAGCTCACCCAGTCTCTCTGCACCTTGTTCCATGAGAAACTTTCTCAGGTCTGGAGCCATGGACTCTCTTAGTTGTTCTATAAGGATCATTTCCTTAAGATCTTGGGTTTTCCCCAGAGAAGTCCATTTCTCCAAGTATGTCTCTAACCGTGCAGAGAACTGGTGATAGGTTTCACCTGACAGTAGTTTAGCATTCCTAAAGTTTTTCCTATAAAATTCTTCATTCTTTTCATATCTTAACAAAAGAGCCTGCTTTAGCATGTCATAATTTTCTTGATCATTTCTGCT
Source organism: Oreohelix idahoensis (assembly GCA_024509875.1). Lineage (NCBI taxonomy): Eukaryota > Metazoa > Mollusca > Gastropoda > Stylommatophora > Oreohelicidae > Oreohelix > Oreohelix idahoensis. The sequence goes on from JAMPIV010022739.1 coordinate 622,016, forward strand.
CATTTTGGCAAAAACTTCATAAGCTGCACCACGAAGTCCTTGAGATAACTTTAAGCTCCACCTTTCTCTCTCTAACCCATACGTGGTAGCTAATAGTTCATATCTATTTAGATAGCTCTCAATATCATCGTCTTCCTCAACAAAATGATCTAAATGAAAGTTCATAGCTGAGGTTGAGGCTCCCTGACTAGCATTAGCATCGGAGGTAAAGGGACTGGCACCATTTTCAGGAGCATGGCCTTGAAACTCAAACTCCCTTAGTCGTAACTCATGTTCCCTTTGTAATCTCTTATCCTCTGCTTCCCTCTCTGCAGTCAATCTTCTTTCCTCTCTTTCTGTAGCCAATCTCTTGTCTTCTCTTTCTGCAGTCAATCTTTTTTCTTCTGCTTCCCTTTCAGCCTTTTTCTCTTCCAACTGGAGCCTCTTTATTTCCGCCTCACGATCCGCCTCCAATGCTCTAGCCTCTTTGTCAGCCTCAATCTGCAGCCTCTTAATTTCTTTTTCCGCCTCTAACTTTCTTTCAGTCTCTTTTTCCAATCTTCTTTCTTCACGTTCAATATATTTGTCACATTCCGTAGTGACATAAGCAATCATAACTTGCCCCTCCATTCCTAACTCTTTAGCAGTCTGCACAGCAGCAGATCGAAATTTTGCCAGGTCGGCCATTTTCTACCAGGCAAATGTAAACAATTCAATCTATCAATAATTATCTAAGGACAACCACAGGCACTGAGAGCTCAACCTTATTTATTTTCACCCAAGGATACCTTTTAAATTTTTATTATTCCCAATATATATAATAGGAGAAAGTTCAATATCCCGGGAGCGAGCCCCCAATATATGTGGTAAAGTGGGATGATATAAATATTTATAGGGGACTTAGTGTACTGACTGAGATCAGCTGTGAAGGTATCTGTATCTAATAAGTGTGGTGTATTACAGATGACCTTACTTGCTACCACATTTATATCTCAGTCAGAATTATTCTGGAATATTGTGATGACTACGTTGAATGTCTAGGGTTATGATAATGATGAAGTGTAAGTCACAACAACAACCGACAGATAAACAATTTAATTTATTCCACAACACTTTACAACACTGTGACACTCACACACATAAAACACTCTATAAGACTCTCTTAAATGAGTCAAGTGTTAAAGTTTAAAAATATATGTATTAATTCCTTTCAATAATAGATATCCTGATTCAACTACACTGTTGCGTGCATATTTTGACGCACATATTACAAAAATCGATATGGCTATTTAATATGAAAAAAATATAGACATTCATTCATTTGTGTATGAAAATGCTGTCTATGGTAAAAGCGAGAGAATCCATGTTTGATTCACACTTTTGATTATAGGAGTAATCGTTCTTGATATTGATCCGGCGCATGGATTGCTCTTACGTTTGTACTTATTTTTTAGGGCCAGAAAATATATTAATTTGCTTATTATGTTTATGGCCTGAATTCATATGTATTACATATTATTAGTACAAGTAGAATCAGTCCTATATTGTATATTTTGGATGGGTAGGCGGGACTAGATTCTTATTATTCCGGTCTAGCGGAAGTATGAGTTGTCTTGACAAGTCGTGATGAGTTCCGATGTACCGTGATAATGACTGGTACGCACTTTTCAAAAGGCTGGTAGATTGTTAAGGAAATATAATTCAGGAAGTGGTTTTCTTCTAAAGGAGATGGTATCTCTACTATAGTTTATGTTAGAGACTCTCCTAAGGTACGGTACAATGTATAATTCGGACTCCATGTACTGCCAGACCCTATTTTGATGATCTCATGTCGTTTCGACCTAGATGGAACATTGTGCTTCGTATCGCTAGGGTCGTGTTTTGTATCGACAAAGATGACAGACTTTCCTACAGCGGTTATGGCTACGTGAATTAACCTGATCATCGTAGAGCTGTATGGGAACATTTATGAAATCATTTATATACCCATTATAAATTAACTCTGGCTGATATTCTCCTTCCTATGAATGAGTGAACGACAACTCAGGGAGGCGGCCATGTTAGATTTCGGTCATCATATGTTTTGATCACTGCCAAGAGAACAGATTATTTATCCTATTATCGGACAGTGACAGGGAGATCTCAATCTTGCTAGAAACCCCCTCTTTCGTGGTTTCATAATATATGCTACAAACTATGGACGTCAAGTAACCTTAGTTATTTACCGATCTGCCTTCACTGACGCGTTTAGTCAGATAGGGGGATGCGGCCATAATATATCATGACATTGAACTTTTGATGTACTGCCCATTATTTCTGAATGTGTCATGACTTCAGATCTGCTATGTATACCTACAAATTGATATGTCAACATACCATGATGTACTCGTATGTCCCAGTGTGTACGTCTGAATAAATTGAGTAAACAAAGATTCCAGCAGTCTGCATTGGTGCCTTGTAGACACATGTGTATGAGTGGTTATATTGGTCAGCACACGAACAGTACACCATTCGCGGTAATCACACACTCTACACTTCTACTTCATACATACACCATCCTGCGTCGGTTGGAGTGACCAAGTTTAGGGCCTGCTTCCCCTGGAGCCTTTGCCTTCCCTAACTCAGGACTAGGGTGAGTTACCCATTTACAGCTGGGTAGACTGGAGCATGCCTGATCTCAAAAACACACCACTCTTCCTTACAGAGCATACAGACTGACACTTCATTAGAGTGGAAAGAAGAAAAGAAACTTTACAGTGGCGAGCCAGATTCCTGGGTCCAGCTTACGCAGTTTTGTGTTGAGAATCACAGTTTACAGCTGAAAGAACATTTGTTTGAACACATCAACACCAGTAGGACAGCTATACAGTCGATGTCAGCTTGACCTGTATTACCGATAGGATGCTGTATCTAGGTCAGCGCTTGTTGACAGTTTTTCGCTGTACAGACAGTATTACACAGGACAGTGGTATCAAGTGTAGAAAATATCTGGAGCAGTATTGTTGACATTTCTCAACGTACAGAAGAATCACAGTGTTGTTGAACATAAAGTGCATAGTTCATCGTTGGATCTTCATATGCTCAAAAGAGAAAAAATTGACAGTGTAATAGTTTAGAATTAAATCTATTACTCAATAAAGTGGCAAGTTATTAGAATTAAAATAAACTGTGCCTGCTTTACAACACTATACCTGCAACACATTCCATTCATGACATAAATTATATTGTATGCTATATGCTATTTATGCTTACATGTTATTTGTTTATATGTGTAGGTGTTTATATGTTGCGGGCCTGGATGGGAGGTGACTAAAACAGGAAATACCGAATGATATTGGTCTTGTTCTGGCGTTCGATAGGGAGCAATTTCTTAATTGAAATTTGCATGCAACATAGTTTGCAAATATTTGGTTAGTTGTGACGACTGTTTCATATTTGTATTTGTAACATTTTTTCTGTTCTTTATTTTTGTTTTTTGATTTGTTTGTATAATTGTAGGTCTCATCTTTCCTTTCATTTCAGTTTTTTACACCCTTATGTTTATACACTGTGGCGTTATTTGTCTTGTCATTTTATTATTGCAGTTATCATCACGGTTTCTGTGATCATTTTTTTTTTCATTTCTCCTATTTAATTTAATTTGATCTCTGCAAATGTGTTCATATTGTCTTTTCTTGTTTGTCCTTTGTAATGTCTTTAGTTGACATATGACGTATAGTGGTATACACTGATAGTATAGTACAGATCAGTACTTTATGATTGTTATTGTTATAAAACAAAATGTACAAGACCTTTGTAAGGCTTGTCTCCCAAAGTGATTGGTAAAGGGAAATATTTTTTCCACAGGTACCCAAGTGATCTTTGATTACATTGAGATATACAAGACCTTTGTAAGGCTTGTCTCCCACAGTATTTGAGATACAGTTATTGTGTCCATAGGTACTCAAGTTATCATTGGTTATTATAAACCATACAAGTTTGGACTAAGACTAAGTCTATGGTATAGACTTGTCTCTCATTAACGTGAAAGAGGGTAATTTATTTACTTTTTCAGGTTTCTGATTTAAGAAGACAATATGTCTACATTAGATTATTTCATTGCACAAGGAAAATCTCTTGATAAGACTGGAAAAGACTTAGAACAATGGGCTGTTGCTCAATATGACAAAGCATTAGCTGCAGAAGAGAAAAAAATTGCTGCTGCTGTTGAAGAAAGAAAAGCTGCTGCTGAGGAAAAAAAAGCTGCGGCTGAGGAGAGAAAACTTCAAATAGAAGAAAAAAAAGCTGCTGCAGAAGAAAGGAAAGCTCTAGCTGAGGAAAAAAGATTAGAAAAAGAAGCTGATACTGCTGCTGAACTTAAGAAATTGCAGATGCAAGTGGAGGAAAGGAGATTTGAGGCAGAACAGAAGAAATTAGAAGCTGATGCAGAGCAGAAAAAATTAGAAGTTGCTGCTGTTGCAGAACAGAAAAAATTAGAAGTTGCTGCAGAACAGAAAAAATTAGAAGTTGCTGCAGAACAGAAAAAATTAGAAGTTGCTGCTGCTGCAGAACAGAAAAAATTAGAAGCTGCTGCTGCTGCAGAACAGAAAAGATTAGATAGAGAAGCTGAAGAGAGAAAAGCAATAAGAGAACATGAGTTTGAATTAGAGAAATTAAAATTGACATGTATGAGTAATGTTAATCAGGCATCTGGTAGTAATGGTAAACCCTTTGTGTACAAGGTCAAGGTACCAGCGTTTAACCCTACCAGTGATGACATAACATTTTGGCTTTCTAGATTTGAACGGGCTTGTCGATCTCATAATGTTGACAAATCACAGTATGTGAATCAGTTGTCTGAAAATCTAAAAGGGGAGTCCCTAAGTAAGTTATATTTTGTTGAAGAGGCCGACAAAGATAATTATGATGCTGTTAGGGCAGCTTTGATAAAGAGATATCAGCTGTCTGAGGAAGGTTACCGTCTTTTGTTTAAAACAATGAGACCTGAGGTAGGTGTAGAATTCTCAGATTTCATCTCAAAAGCACGAATTACACTTTCACGATGGATTGAATTATCCAAAACAGAGAAAACATTTGATGGTCTTACGGATTTATTGCTAAGAGACAAGGTCATGTCTTCTGTAAATAAATCATTCCTAGAGTTCTTACATGAGCGTAAACCTGGTACAATAAAGCAAATGGAAGAATATTGTGACCAGTATGCCACGGCACACCCTGACATGATTCTTAGTAACTCTAACATTAAAGAGAGTATGCCAGTTGCTTCGGCAACAGAATATAATCAGAATTACTCACACAAATTCCAAGGAGCTAAAAATAAATTTGATAAAAAGGTTAATTGGAATAAGTATCAAAACCAAGATAACCACTCAAATCAGGGTTCTTCTTCGAAGAACTGGAATCGGGCTGATAGTCCTCGACACGCGAGGGGTACCCATAATGTTAGAAATTCTCGGAAAGGGAGTAGCTATAGGAACTACCCAAGTGCTTCATGGAGACAACAGAAACAATATTACAGGGATACTCAATATAACGAGCGTGATGATTATGATCATGAATATTATGATTCAAACCCAAATAGGGGTTATAACAGAGGCAATAATAATTATAGAGACAATTATAACCGAGGTAGATCACAACACAAATAACATGGTAAATCTTATTACCAGGCTAACTCTGCAAAACAGGAGTTCCACGACACCGATAATCAGAATAATGATAAAAAAGACTCCAACAGTGTAGCAAATTCCGCTTTCGATTTTGCTAGAGCATCTGAGTGTTCGCAATGCAAAACATTATTCGATCCAACCACAGTGTCTACTTTAAGCTGCGGTCACCCGCTTCCCGCTCTCCATGCGTCAATTGCGCATAATGGAAGGGGTGCTCTTGTCTTTAATAGGGGCCTAATAGATGGTACTCCGGTATCAATTCTTTTCGATTCGGGGTGCACTACCATTGGAGTGAGGCAATCACTCGTAAATCCTTCTCGAGCTACAGGCAATATAGTCAAATGTGTAACATTTGGTGGCACATTGGAGAAGTACTCCACTGCCATTATCAATATTGCTACGCCTTTCTTTACAGGAGAGGTGCAAGCATGTCTCTTGCCGAATCCGATCGCTGATCTTATCATCGGTCGCATTCATGGAGTGAAAGAATGCACTCCACAGCAAATTTCTAATTGGGAAAATGTTAATATGCAATCTGCTAATGCAGTAATCACTAGGGCTCAAGCTCTTAATATGCCACAATCTTCACATTCTGAAGATAATGATGCGCAGATCCAAGATGATCCCTTGGAGATTTCCCACGATTCCTTTATCAAACAGCAGGAAGATGATCCTACTCTAAAGAAATTCTTTACTCTGGCAACAAAAGGTGATCCGAATAAGGATACAAATCGTAAATCTTGGATTACGATGAAGAATGGCGTACTTGTACGTATGGTACAAGACTCCGCTAAGTCCATTCATTCTCAAATCCTTGTGCCTAAAAGTATGAGAGTTAAAATCTTACAGCACGCTCATGATTCGCAGTGTGCTGGACATATGGGTTTTTCCCGTACTAAAGCTAGAGTTCTTCAATCTTTCTTTTGGCCTGCTGTGAATAAGGACATACGAATCTATTGTCGATCTTGTAAAGTATGTCAAGAGATTAAATCCAGAGGTCCACGCCATGATGCACCTATTCAGGCTGCAGACATTCCCATTCGGCCATTTCAAAAAATGGCGATAGACATCATTGGTCCATTTAAGATAAAGTCTGCTAGAGGACACCAATTTATTTTGACGTGTGTTGATATGTGCACACGTTGGCCGGAGGCTGTTCCTCTAAAGAGCATAACTACTGCTGATGTCGCAGATGCTCTTTGGTTAATATTTTCTCGTCTGGGGTTTCCAGCAGAAATATTATCCGACCATGGTACCCAACTCATATCGGATACCATGTCTCAAGTAATGTCGACTCTGAAGATAGAGAGATCGCTGAGTAGTATTTATCATCCTATGTCCAATGGGATGGTGGAACGTTTGAATAGAACTCTGAAAAACCTACTAGGTAAGATAACAGAAGATCATCCTCAGGATTGGGATAGGGTTTTACCCGCGGCTCTCTTTGCATATAGAGAGGTCGCCAACGAACATACAGGATTTTCTCCCTTTGAACTTGTCTTTGGCGCGAAACCGCGAGGTCCCATGTCCTTACTTCATGATCTTATAACTGCTGATAATATTGTCGATGACACAAAATCCTCTTATGAATATGTCATCGCACATAGACACAAGATTATTGAAGCATGCAAATTGGCAACTGCTTCTTCTGAATTTGCGAAACAGAAGGCAAGGGAATTTGCCAATAAAAAGAGATGTTTGCGACAACTTTGTCCAGGTGACAAAGCATTTGTCTTGCTACCTTGTAGGGAAAATAGACTTCTCATTTCTTGGAAAGGTCCGTACGATATAATATCAAAAGTTTCCGATGTTGACTATATCGTCGATATTGACGGGAAGCGTAAAACCTTCCACATCAACATGCTCACGGAATTCCATGAACGTCCTGATTATTTACAACCTGTTTTCCAGGCAACGGACGATTTTCCAGTCCAACATGGACAGTACTCATCTCTGTCAGTAATACAGGATGAGGAAACGAGTTTCTCGGATGTAAATTTACCTTTTCCAATGATTCCTCTTCACTCTAATGAATCATGGAAAGATGTTGCAATTTCTCCAGAATTATCTCCAGGAGAGCAGAAACAAGTTTCTACTATGTTAGAACAATTTCAGGATGTCCTTACTGACATTCCTGGTCAAACTGATGTCATTCAACATGACATTATTCTTACTGACCATAGTCCTATAAGAGTCAGACCGTATCCTATCCCGATACATTTTCAAGCACAGGTAGAGAAAGAGTTAGATGAGATGATAGAGTTAAAAATTATTGAACCATCCACATCAGCATATTCTTCGCCGATGGTTATAGTATGGAAAAAAGACAATAACATACGTCTTTGCGTGGATTATCGCAAATTGAATCAAGTAACTAAATTCGATGCTGAACCTATGCCTTTACTAGAAGAGCTACTTACGAGACTATTGAATTCTCACTTCTTTACTAAACTCGATTTGTCTAAGGGATATTGGCAAGTTCCACTATCCGAACACGCCAAACCGTTTACTGCTTTTTCGACGCCTAGGGGTCTATTCCAATGGAATTTCCTGCCTTTCGGTCTTATGAACGCCCCTGCAACATTTGTACGCATGATGCGTCGAATCCTATCTCATCGCTCAGATGTCATTGCGTATCTTGATGACATCTGTCTTTTCAGTGATACTTGGAACGATCACTATAATGGTATAAATGAACTATTGTCTATCTTACGCGAGCATAACCTGACAGCGAAACCATCGAAAGCATGTATTGGTTTTAGCGAAATATCTTTCTTAGGACACCGTGTTGGTCATGGGTTCCTAAAAACAGAAGACCATAATACAAGTAAGATACTTAACATTTCTATTCCTAAGACTAAAAAGCAAGTACGAAGTCTCTTAGGTCTAATACAATTTTATGGACGATTCATCCCGAATCTGTCCTCCATTATGTCACCTCTTTCTTCCTTGCTAAAGAAAGGGTCTCCTAATGTAGTCCATTGGACTCAAGAATGTCAATCCTCTTTGGATAAGGTTAAAACTATGTTTTCTACTTCACCTATCCTAGTATTGCCTTCTAAGGATAAGACATTTATTCTTCGTAGTGACGCTTCATCCACCGGGATTGGAGCTGCACTAATGCAAGAGTACTCTGGAACTCTGCATCCTGTGATGTATATTTCTCGGAAATTAAATGCCGCAGAGAAGAATTACTCGGTCCTAGACCGTGAATTATTGGCTATGGTTTGGTCAATCCTTAAACTGCAAAGATTTCTTCTGGGCGCGCATTTCATTGTGGAAACTGACCAGAAAGCTCTTACGGCTATTCAGAGTAAAAATCTGAAGAGCGCGAGATCAACGCGATACGCGATTGCTCTACAGCCATTTCATTTTGCGGTGCGAGCTATCCGTGGGTCAGAAAATGTGATGGCAGATATTTTGTCTAGATGCCCACATGATTCATAACTGTTATACAACTTTGATACAGTTGTTTCTATGTTGAAATGTGTACACATATGTAATATATCATATATTGATTGTAACACTACTTAGCGGTTCATTGATATTTATTCACCGCTGATCTTTCAATGTTTTTCGTCTTTGATGATCATGATGTTAAGATATCTTAGATGAAATTTATGTATAAGCTAATGTGGAAATTGTGTCATTGCTAATATTGTAGTATGCGTTGGTGACACCTCTCTGGAAATATTTATACTTAGAGAAGTACTTTCTCTAAGGTCATAAAACTTATGCTTATCATCTGCGCATTGTTATTGGTGCGTTGTGAGCCTATTGTATGTTGCTCCTAGATGTGTTTCAAAAAAAAAAAAAAGTACCATTTTTTTTTTTCCCGAGGGGTGTGGTAATCTGTTGCGTGCATATTTTGACGCAAATATTACAAAAATCGATATGGCTATTTAATATGGGAAAAATATAGACATTCATTCATTTGTGTATGAAAATGCTGTCTATGGTAAAAGCGAGAGAATCCATGTTTGATTCACACTTTTGATTATAGGAGTAATCGTTCTTGATATTGATCCGGCGCATGGATTGCTCTTACGTTTGTACTTATTTTTTAGGGCCAGAAAATATATTAATTTGCTTATTATGTTTATGGCCTGAATTCATATGTATTACATATTATTAGTACAAGTAGAATCAGTCCTATATTGTATATTTTGGATGGGTAGGCGGGACTAGATTCTTATTATTCCGGTCTAGCGGAAGTATGAGTTGTCTTGACAAGTCGTGATGAGTTCCGATGTACCGTGATAATGGCTGGTACGCACTTTTCAAAAGGCTGGTAGATTGTTAAGGAAATATAATTCAGGAAGTGGTTTTCTTCTAAAGGAGATGGTATCTCTACTATAGTTTATGTTAGAGACTCTCCTAAGGTACGGTACAATGTATAATTCGGACTCCATGTACTGCCAGACCCTATTTTGATGATCTCATGTCGTTTCGACCTAGATGGAACATTGTGCTTCGTATCGCTAGGGTCGTGTTTTGTATCGACAAAGATGACAGACTTTCCTACAGCGGTTATGGCTACGTGAATTAACCTGATCATCGTAGAGCTGTATGGGAACATTTATGAAATCATTTATATACCCATTATAAATTAACTCTGGCTGATATTCTCCTTCCTATGAATGAGTGAACGACAACTCAGGGAGGCGGCCATGTTAGATTTCGGTCATCATATGTTTTGATCACTGCCAAGAGAACAGATTATTTATCCTATTATCGGACAGTGACAGGGAGATCTCAATCTTGCTAGAAACCCCCTCTTTCGTGGTTTCATAATATATGCTACAAACTATGGACGTCAAGTAACCTTCGTTATTTACCGATCTGCCTTCACTGACGCGTTTAGTCAGATAGGGGAATGCGGCCATAATATATCATGACATTGAACTTTTGATGTACTGCCCATTATTTCTGAATGTGTCATGACTTCAGATCTGCTATGTATACCTACAAATTGATATGTCAACATACCATGATGTACTCGTATGTCCCAGTGTGTACGTCTGAATAAATTGAGTAAACAAAGATTCCAGCAGTCTGCATTGGTGCCTTGTAGACACATGTGTATGAGTGGTTATATTGGTCAGCACACGAACAGTACACCATTCGCGGTAATCACACTCTACACTTCTACTTCATACATACACCATCCTGCGTCGGTTGGAGTGACCAAGTTTAGGGCCTGCTTCCCCTGGAGCCTTTGCCTTCCCTAACTCAGGACTAGGGTGAGTTACCCATTTACAGCTGGGTAGACTGGAGCATGCCTGATCTCAACAACACACCACTCTTCCTTACAGAGCATACAGACTGACACTTCATTAGAGTGGAAAGAAGAAAAGAAACTTTACATACACAGTGAACCAGGAATCACAATCAAATGTAATTACAAGTTATATGTACACAATTTATAGTTATGATCTTTGTATTGACATATTTTATTATTATTATCATATGTGTGTAAGTTGTGATGTAGTACTATGAGGTAATACTGGTTTGTTCAAGCTTGGTTGTTGTTTGTCATCATGACTTCAAGTGTTTGCTTATGGTGGAAATAGTATTGGGAAAAGTTCACAGTTCCTGTCATTTGAAACAATTTATTGTCCCTTTCTTGAATATAATGTCAATTTTAGAGGGGGGTACATAAAATTGAGCTGCTCTGGCCACAGAATCTTATCTTCTGTGATGGCGGCAGGAACCAGTATCCTCTGCTCGCTTGCTTCACTGTGTTCTTGAGACACCTCACTAGTCGCTATCTGGACCAAGGAGTATGCTATCAGCCTCTGGATTCAGCAAAACTCAGACCAGGTGCTGCTTCAATAAGTTAGGACCACGGTCCCTGAAACAATTTACACCAGTATTCTTCTCCTTAATGGTTACTACGCCTCTGCAATTCCAGCATTAGTTCCTTCTAGTCAATAAGATAGGTGTCAGTGTACTATCTGGTGATCCCAAGCATTTATACTTCTCTCCGACAAGTTTTGTTCAGGTTGGAGCACTATCTAGGCTTTGCCTCATGTTTGCTACTGAACCACACACATATACAGACATAAATTATCAATTCACATTCAATTTTCATCAAAAAGATATCAAGTATGTCAATCTTACCACAATTCATGGAAATAATAAACAAATACGTTGACTGGCGATGAATTATGGCACAAATTCCGATCTGCCTCTGTCCCAGGCTTTTATTTAGAAAAATAGGAGCTGGATCTCAACGCACTGTTTCTTAGTAAGTTTATTTTAAAATGTGGCACTGAACAGACGCTCCTAATTGACTATATCAGCGGGTCTAGCCAATAGGACCATGTTTACACAAGCTTTTGAAAAAATTTATCCTTCCTACGTTTCCCCTAACAACCAAAAATAGTATTTGCAGTCCGACTAATCATGTTTAGCCTTACATATCATTCCCGCCAATCAAATCGGATTTAACATGGTGGCCTATTTCCCGTGAAATGGTGGTTTCAAAACATGCCACTGTGCGATTATGATTTGGTGTTGTCTGACATCCTCACTATTTTCTTTTGGCTATAATTTGTTAATTCCTAGACTATTTGCGTAACACTTAACATATTCTTTATCAGCAAGTCCTAAGGAACCCAAATATATAAATTTAATGGAGCTAAGTGGCTGCGTTCAAAATATGCATTTTCTAGGATAGTCGTGTATTTTTTATTTTTTTCGATTTAGAACCGCCACCTGTCCTGCCTTTTCGACTGTTCTGTCAGACTAATGTCAGGATTTCAGACATAAAACAGTAGAATGTCATGTTTCCTAATAAGCATTAAACATGTTTTTTAAAACCTAACCGTGTATTGGTAGTGTTTTTTATCACTGTCTATTTGAAAAAAAGTTAGTGCTTCATGCCTTTCGCGTTGGGGGTGGCATTAATTTTATATCGCGAGACGCGTGTTAGTGTTGCATACGTCCTCCGTTCAGCCCTCTCTCTCTATCTATCCTAAGTCCATCTGTCTTTTCATTACGTAGTGTATAAAATGAAATTAATGCTAATATTAATTTAGGTCATTAATCAGCTTGCGTATCTCAAGGTTTTCTAAGAAATACAGTACACGTTTTATTGTTTTGTTGAAACGCGTGTATGCTGCTGTAGGCTTTACTAGTAAACGTGAAAGCGTGAGAATATGCAGACGAAGCAGAAAAAGAGGGATCTCGAGTACAGTCATTGTGACAGCACTGTTCTTTACCATTCTTCTTTTCCTCTTATTGAATTTATGTGTTAGGCTTTACATTTACCTTTTAATTTATATATGTGGATTTAGAATGTTTCACGACACCCTTATCTGTCTGATAGTTTTGAGTCCGACCCACACCGACCCGTACTTCTGACACACAATGTTGCGTTCTGCCCCGCGCGTTGCCCCCTTCCCCGCAAAAAAAGTTATCAACGGTATACCGGTACAGTTCTTTTTTCTAAATTAATGAAAAAAAAAAATCCCGTTCAACCTCTGATGAGTTATAATTAGGATATATACTGTTTTCAATTCCAAATAATATGAACAACTGCCGATATGAGAAAGTGGCATCACATTTGTCAAATCATTGTAAATAGGGATAACCACAATTGTGCTTATACGTTAAATAAATAGAAAGAAAATAAACAAACAAACAAACAAAATCAAGAAGAAACTATGAACAAGAATAATATTAAAGTGGAGGGGTGTAAAGGCCTGGTGGTTCTAGTTACTGTATATGACTTTAACAGATATTTAATTGACTTTCATCTGTTAAAAGTCATATGCATTGTAAGAACAGCATCAGACCTTCACATTCCCAGCCACTATATATTAACCTTTGTTCGTGTTAAGTATCGTTTGACTACATTACGCAGTTCCCTGGGTCTGTCTATTCTTAAACACCTCTTCTATATTTATAGGTAAGTTGGATGCTTGCAAATAATCTAATATTGGTATTCTCATTTGTTCACACCTCTTACATTTTAACAAGAAATGTTCTATATTATTGTCTTGAAGACATCCTGCACAGTAAGGTTCTTCTATTCTGAAATAGCCTTTTCCCAGCTGTAGTCTGAGAAGTTTCTTATTACTGGGAATTTTCAATTCCCTAGATATCTGACATTTTCTTGTTGGAGCCTTGAACATCTTATATGCATGTCTTCCTTTCAGATTTTTATCCCACTCTGCTTTCCATTCATCTGTTATTAAATCTTTAATTAAGCTCTTAATCTCTGATTTACTCGTCCCTACATTTATTAGATTTTTATCAGATCTACCTTTCTTGGCTTCTTTATCTGCCTTTTCATTTCCTTCTATGCCAACATATGAAGGTATCCAAGCATGGAATATAAGTATGAAGTAGCCAGAAATATCTCCTCTGCTATATCAGGTCTACTACACTCTCGTAAGTTTCTAAGTGCTTTAATTGTTGAAAGAGAGTCAGTTAAAACTGTTAATTTTTTGGGAGGGTTGTTAGAGAATATTTCTAGTGCTTTTAGTATTGCCACCATCTCTGCAGTGAAAATGGATGCATTTTCCGTGATGCTATATTCTTTTGCCATTTTCCATATTGGAATATATATTCCTATCCCCAATTTGCCATCCTCTCCCTTGGATCCATCTGTCTACACAGTAATGCTGTCTTTTGATATTTGTTGTATATATTTATTGACTGTGTTTTTAATATTTTCTATATTATTTGTTTTCTTAAGTATTTCTGCTAGGTGGTAGTCCGTGTCCGGTTTCTTGATCTCCCAGGGTGGAATCACTGGCTTGTATTCACAACTGTTATTACTTACTTACTTAGTCGTTCCCCTTCTACCGTGAGGTGTAGAGGTACTGTTATTAATTGATGTAATTAATGTACCCAGATGGACAATTTCCTCCATACACTTCCATCCTGTAGGGTATCTAGTGGTATTCATTGGCTTGGCCTGAGTTGTTAGTTGGTATCTGGTAAAAGCTGTATGTGCTGTGTGAGACTTATCTAACATAACTCTGTTCATGTAATTTAGTCTTAACTCCTTTCTCCGTAATTCTAAGGGTATAATTCCTAAAGCCACCTCTATAGCTCCCATTGATGTTGATCTGATTGCACCTGCTATTGTACATAAAGCCTGATGCTGAATTCTGTCTAATTTAATCTTGTTACTGTGTGCAGCAGAGTCATATATTATACTTCCATAATCTATTTTTCCTCTAATACTGTAAAAGATTTATAAAAAGTGAGCATTGTCTTAGTGCTTGCACCCCATACATTACCTTTCAAATATCTTAATAAGTTAGTCAATCCTCTGCAAGACTCCACTAGTTTGTCTATGTGTTTATTCCAGTTCAGCTGTTGGTCCAATATCATTCCTAGATATCGAGTGGTCTGCACTGTGTTAATGTTTTGCCCTTGGATATTTATGTCTATAATTTTATTTTTTACAACCCTACCTTTACTGAAGATCATTTCCAATGTTTTATTTGTATTCAGCTGAAAACCCCATTTTGTCATCCATTTACATACTTTATTTATTTGCTTCTGTAGATCCTTATATAATTTTGGCAGATGTCTCCCAGTCCTCCATATAAGCAACATCATCTGCAAACTGTGACAATTTATTTGTTATATCATTAAATTCCTCACCTAAATCATTTACCATTATTGTAAAAATTAAAGGAGACATTACTGATCCTTGGGGTATTCCATTTTGTTGTTCATACAGTTCTGGTCTATCATTGTTTACCTGAACAGTGAAATATCTATCTTGCAGGAAATTCTCTAAATAATTATATATTTTACCGGTTACTCCTATCTTCTTCATTTTAAAGAGAGCACCCTCTCTCCAGCATTCATCATAAGCCCTAGCTATATCTAAAAATACTACCACAGTTTTTTCTTTCTTTTGAAATCCTGATTTTACTTCATGTTCCAATTTAATTATCTGATCCATAGTGCATCTGTTCTTCCTAAATCCTGACTGAGTTTGATTAAATAAATGGGACCCAAAGATGTAGCAATAGAGAATGCAGTCAGCGATCCATAGCTTGACTGCTTGCATCAGAGTCAGCGAACCAGAGCTGACTAAGACCCTACTCTACCTCCACGTGGTGGTCCTGGAAACAGTCTGCATCACTGCAGTCTGGCTGAGAGAGTAGGGATCGCAGAGGGAAGGCAAAACCCAGTCCCAAAAACTGCCGTGCTGAAGTCGGATGTGTCGACCGAAAGGTGCAGATATCACAGCTCCGGCGTAAACAGACACAACGCAACCAACATCCTTTTCAGGACGAACGAGGAAGAAGAAGATTAAATAAATTATTCTTTTCCAAATAAAACTTTAATCTTCTAGTACAGTTCGATAATATTCTCATAAGATGAATTTTAACATGCACGGTGACAATAAGATATGTGTAAGAGCAGTGACGTACTAAGGCTGGTGCTAGGGGGGCGGTCCGCCCCGGGTGACAGCCAGAAAGGGGTGCCATTGGGCACTATTAAGGTAGTACTTACTGTTAAATATATACTCGCAAATGTTTTTCTTCATATGGGGTGGGGGGAGGGGGGGGTGCCAAAAGTAAGATCCGCCCCGAGTGCCAAGTACTTTAGGGACGCCTCTGTGTAAGAAGAAATCATAGGCTGAGGACGACAAAGACTTAAAAAGTCACAAACAGAACCAGGGACCAGTTTAAAAATATGATTTCCGATTGCCAGTTGGTCACACTGTGTGTGGAATCTGTTATTTTTGGACGTTTTAAATATCATTTTAAAATAAATAATAAACATTTGAAACATATTTTCTCGTCAAGATAAAGTCCTCCCCCAACTGATATAATTTTTTAATGATTATTATGAATATTTAAAAACAGAATCTTATTTTGTTTACTTTATGTATCTGCTTCAAAGTAGTATTCTTTTTGATTTATTCGAACCGGAAATACATTTAAATAAGGTGGGCAGGGACGGGGTAATCTGTGTTTTGATGTTATGATTGATCGAAGACTGAAGACATAGCCTACCATACAGTGCTTAACAGTACTAACATGTTTTAGTGATATCAGACTTTGGAATTTAATCATATATATTTAATGCACGACGTCCGTAAAAGGAAATAAGGTAGGTGTTATGCAGTGGCGGTTCCAGGGGGTTGTCATTGGGGGTGCTGCACTGTTCATTCATTAAAAATACTATAGGCCTAGCCTACATAACACTCACAAATTGTGACCACCATGTAAAATATCAACCCAGACACAAATGTGCTCATAACGAAAAACAAGAACTTGTTGTGTCGTCCGTCATAACAGCAAGGAATTTTGCTTTGCTTATGTCGCTAAATAATTGGGTGAACAGAGTGGTCTTCATCACCCGTGATGGACGAACAACAACAACAACAACAATTTGAGCTCTGCACACTTCTAGGATAGGCTACATTGTAGAAGCTCGTTTTGAATTGTTTTTGAATGTCCTTTGAAAACAGTGGCAGTTTCAAAATGAGTTCGCAATGTATCATCCAGTTTAGAAGCAAAGTCTAGTAATCCTCTAAAGACGCCCTGATTAGCAGACTCCAAACTTTCATCATGACCACTGTTGAAGGCGATCTTCTCTGTTGTTCTGGAACATTCAATTTGACAACAATGTTCCATATAATGTCAATAAAGTGGTTATAAATTCTGGCCATGTTAGTTGAGTTCTTATATGGTTTCATTCCAGATTTTCATCGTGTCAATTGGTGTTGCTTTACGCGAATGCGGGGTGGGGTAGAAAAACGTGTGAGCAAACATTTGAAAGTTGCAATTATATTGAACTTGTAATTCCATTGACGTGATAAGTCGGTTCATTGAGTCCATACATTTATTCACAGTGATACATACATGATGATCAATTCCAATAGGAGTAGAACGTAAGTCCATATAAGTCATGCATAAATTAATCAACAACGTAGACTGCTGGTTATGTGTCAATGTCCGTTATGAGGATACAATGCAGTATTGTCGTCAGAACATCACAGCTATATGCACGAGCAGATAGACATGGCTACCTGCCGACAGTGAGACTGCGAGTCTGAATATATTCATACGAATTTGACGATTATTCTCATCCTTCTGAGGATTCTAGTTAAATACTAACCTCCAATAATTTCCCTCTCATATAGAGTTTTAGGACTGACCCTGATCCATCAAAAATGCACATAAAATGGCTATATCCTGCCATTAAATTGGAAGGTTAGAAAAACGCAGCTATTCAGCTTGGCGGTCAAGTAACAAAGGGTAGTGTTTCTTAGTTACCGACTGTGTCCTAAACAACGCTATACACGTCATAATCGATCGTGTATGAAGCGTTCAGTAATTGAAACATCTATCGCAATATATTAAATGTCTTAACCTTTACAATTGCACGTCTGGTAACCTTTAGCAGACGGTGTTAATATCATATACCGTAACAATTCCCTGTACACCGGGGAAGATTTTTTTTCAATATCTATCCGACTTAACAATTTTTCAAAAAAATTTAACACAATTGTGACATATGGCCGACGATGTTCTGAGTAGAACCGTGTTGCGGTCGTGTCAACTAACTATTTGTCATAGTCATCTAACATAAATCACATTATATATCAATATTATACATATTATTATATCAACTAAATAAATGTCCAATGTTAATAGTGAATGATAAAATTAAATTAAAGTAAGGTCTGTCGTATTAGTATGTCATATAGGAATTAATTTGACTAATTAAAATTAAATTAATTAATTAAATTAAGAGTTAAATTATTAAGGTTCTAATGTAACGCGATGTTATGAGAGAAGAAAAAGACAAAATAAGTGAGAAGAAATAGAAAGAAATTCGAATATAAGTTTTAACTTAATTGTGTGTGTTAAGTGTTAGTGAATAATAACTATCTAATTTAACTAACTAAATAATGTATAGGTACATTAAAAAAAATTATTAATCTAATACTTGTGTGAGATTTATTTTCTCTTTTCATAATTTCTTCTTTTAGTATTTCGTTCTCTTTTTTGTTCTTTCATTTCATTTTTTTCTCACATTTCATTTTATTGATAATAATTCAATTAAGAAGTTAAGTTAACTAATTAATTAGTATAGGATATGATGATCCATCCGTAGTCTTGATCCTGATGAATTCTTTTAGGCAAAAATGTTCAAACGTATACGTTGGAAAGAAATGTCATTTATCCCAGCATCCAAGAATTAAGTGCACATAGAATAATAAGTTCGACTTGTCGTCAGATATTGTTCCATGATTGATCAATGATATTCGTATATCGTGTATGGACATTAGACGAAGTTCGAATGTCAGTATATATACCTTGATTGTCTTGTAGTTCAATTCTGTGATGCATATAGTGTATATAAAGTTTAAATTGAAGGCAAGGTTAGTTCCTTTATAGTTGATACTTCGTTCAATCCAATGTAGTGCTGATTGAAATAGTTTAAGAGTGTCAATGTTGATTATTCGTCGTCAATAGGATTACGTGACAATGCATCTGCCACACAATTTTCAGTGCCAGGTATGTGTTCAATGGAGAACTCGAATGGCTGTAGGATGATTGAATATCTGGCGAGTTTCTGGC
This sequence comes from Oreohelix idahoensis, assembly GCA_024509875.1. NCBI lineage: Eukaryota > Metazoa > Mollusca > Gastropoda > Stylommatophora > Oreohelicidae > Oreohelix > Oreohelix idahoensis. The sequence continues at coordinate 641,238 of JAMPIV010022739.1, forward strand.
TTTTATGATTCGATCGACGCAAGGATGCTACAGCACGTTGGTCCGTCTGTATGGTGAAGGGAGCACCGAGCAAGAATTTTTCAAGTTTGGTTATTGCCCAGATCACAGATAAAAGTTCCTTGTCGACTGTTGAATACTTTGTTTCTGCCGGCTTCAGCTTTCTTGATATGTATAAGGTAGGATGTAGAATGCCATCATGGTTCTGGAGCAGGCATGCACCAATGCCGTAGTTACTAGCATCTGTTCGTAAGAAAAATCTTTTGGAAGCATCGGGAAGTCTTAAAATTGGTTCATGCGAGAACAAATTTATAATTTTGTTGAAAGTTTCATTGCATGTACCAGTCCATGTCACCTTCACCGGCATATCTTTTTTTAACAATGAAGACAATACAGCCGTGATGGATGACAAGTTTGGTATGAATCTACTGTAATATTGAACAAGTCCTAACAAACTCCTGACGTTTTTCTTCGTCTGAGGAACTGCTATGTTTAGAATTTTGGAGACTGTACTAGGTAACGTTCGGATATATCCCGATCCAATGATATGTCCCAAAAAGGTTATCTCATTACACGCGATTTGCACCTTTGTAGGTTTAGCAGTTAGATGATAATTCCTTAGAGTATCGAAAACATATCTAAGTCCCGAAACATGTTCCTCAAACGACGAACTAAACAAGCATATGTCGTCAATATATGTAATAACGTCTGGTCTACCTGATAAAATTTGTCGCATCAGGCGAATGAAGGTAGCTGGCGCATTAACAAGCCCAAAAGGCATCACATTCCACTGGTATAGACCTTGTGGCGTGGAAAATGCAGTGTAGTACTTAGCCTTTTCGGTCAGTGGTATCTGCCAATAACCTTTAGTTAAGTCTATCTTACTAAATATAGTTGCGTTGGATAGACGTGGTAGTAAGTCGTCAATAAGTGGATGTGGTTCGCTGTCAACTATAGTCTTAGCATTTAATTTTCTATAATCAACACATAGTCTGATGTTATTGTCCTTCTTCCGGACAATCACTAATGGAGAAGAGAATGGCGAATTACTAGTCTCAATGATTCCCAGAGACAACATCTGTTCAAGTTCCTTAGTAGTTTTAGCAAGGAAATGTAAAGGAACAGAATAGGGATGTACACGAATAGGTGTATTGTCATTGAGAGTAATGTCATGACTGATAGCCGATGTGCGACCCGGAACGTCGGTCAACACATCTGGATAAGATTGTAATAGATTAGCAATCTGTAGACGCTGTTGCGGTGTAACCGTTGAAGAGATGGTTACATCCCGCCAAGATTCAGTAGGTTGAACTACTGGTACAGGTAACGGTAACTGTACCTCAGGAAAAGAAGATTCTTCTTCCTGGATGACAGATAAGTTAGAATAATGACAAGTAGATACTGTGTTGTCATCTAGTTCATGAAAAATTGACTGTAAGTGTTCAGGACGTGTATGAAATTGCTTGAGCATGTTAATATGAAATATCTTTTTGTGTCCCCTGATATCTAAGACGTAATCAACGTCGGAAATTTTATCAATGACTTTGTAAGGACCATTCCAAGATATCAGTAATTTATTGTTATTGTGAGGAAGTAACACATAAGCTTCGTCGCCTGGGAATAATTGGCGTAATCGTCGAGACCTATTTTGTAGAGATCGAGCCTTAGCTTTTGCAGCCTCAGAAGAAGCTGTTGCCAACTGGCAAGACTCAATAATGTTCTTCCGAAGATTAATTACGTACTCGTAAGATGACTGAGTGTCCTGAGTCATCTCCTCGTCAATTAATAAGTTTTTTATTAGTCCCATAGGACCTCTTGGGGGAGCACCAAAAACTAATTCAAAGGGAGAGAAGCCAGTTTGTTCATGCGGTACCTCCCGATAAGCAAATAGAACAGCTGGGAGTGCTCTGTCCCAGTCATGAGGGTGCTTAGCAGTAACCTTATGTAGTAGTTGTTTAAGTGTACGGTTAAGTCTTTCAACCGCACCATTACTCATCGGATGATAAATACTACTTAAATTCCTATCAATGTCCCAAGTTTTCATGACTTCCTTCATGGTGTCAGATATAAACTGTGACCCATGGTCTGATAAAAGTTTTCTAGGAAACCCTATTCTAGAAAAGATGAGATGTAGTGCATCAGCTACATCTGTGGTAGTGGTGGTCTTTAATGGGATAGCTTCTGGCCATCGTGTGCACAAATCAATGCACGTAAGGACGAATCTATGTCCTCTGGCCGATGGTAGCAATGGACCAATAATGTCTATTGCCATCTTGTCAAAAGGTCTCACTGAGATATCGCAAGCCTGAATAGGCGCCGTGTGAAAAGCTCCACGTGCTTTCACTTCTTGGCATGTAGTACAGGAACGTACATACTGCGAAATATCTCTTGACACCCCTGGCCAAAAGAATGAAGACAGTACTCGAGATCGTGTTCGAGTATATCCCATATGTCCAGCACAATGTGAGTCATGTGCATGTTGAAGAATGTACCGTCTAAAAGTATACGGGACCATAACTTGTTGTTTCATTTGTGATTTGTCATTAAAACATCTAATCAATATGTCATTTTTAATAACAAAACAATGTTTGTTATTATTACCTGAGGATAGATTGTCAACTTTATCAACCAACTTAAAAAATTTTTTTAAAGATTTATCCTCTTTTTGTTTGGTTGCAAATGTTTCCCTGTCAATAGGTGAATTGACTACAAATTCCTCTTGGTTGTCTGCATCCAATTTATTATCATCAACTTTCTCCATGAGTTGAGTCTGCGCTCTAGTCGTCACGGCGTTTCCAGTGCATAGGTTATGTTTCTCCCATTCTATAATCTCATCTGGAGTACAATCTTTACTGCCGTGTATACGACCGACCATCAGATCAGCTATAGGCTTTTTTAGCATACATACTTTTACGTTCCCTGTGAAAAAAGGAGTGTTAACATGAATAATAGCTGTGGGGTAAAACTCTATTGTTCCACCAAAAGTCATGCAACGGACATATTCCCCCGTTGCACAGCTAGGATGTACCAGCGACTGTCGTACACCAATCGTTGTGGATCCCGAATCCCTCAACACTGAGACGACGGATCCATTAACTAATCCCCTGTTAAAAATTAGTAGGCCTGTTCCATCGTTGACTGCAAGACCTACCTCTGGTGTAATATGTCCGCAGTTAAGCACTGTTTCTTTCGCCTTCTGAAAAATAAGATTGCATTGTTGGCAACTATTTGCCACATTATAATTAATAGCAAAACATGCAGCAAAAGACTGTGTTGTGTTATTTTCAAGTGGGACCTGAGCTATAGGGGTAGTATTATTTGTAACTGCCGCCCCTGTATTATGGTTGTAATGAGATGATCCCCGAGAATGAGATCGATTCCGAGTATAATTGTTAGAATTATCTCGTCGTCCTCTATAGTAACTATTATCTCGATGTCTCGAGCCATGATTATTACCATTCCAGTTATTATTATTATTGGGAGTATGTGATCGATTATAATGAGTGTTATGTTGACCATTGTGGTAGTTTGTTTGAGGTGAATAATTTCTATATCGTGATCTACCTCTGTTGAACTCATTTTTATTGTTGAAATCATTATTATGTCCCTTCTGAAAGTTAACATTGTGATTTCTTTGGAACCTGCTTCTGTCTACACTGTGATGTCTTTGTTTGTTATTATGATTGTAGGCCATATTAGACGCCACAGGTAGAGGTTCTCTTAATGAGGAGTTAGAAATGGTTGCATTCGGATGTGCCGAACAGTAGTTTAAAGAAATTTTTTCTAACTCATCCATAGTACCTGGTTTACGCTCCTGCAAATATGCAAAAAATGGCTGGCTAACCGAAGATAATACCTTATCCCGCAGTAGTAAATCAACTAATTTGTCGTATGATTTGTTGACTTCTGCCAGTTCAACCCATCTATTAAATGTATTGCGTATGTTCGCAATGAATCCTGCAAAATCCTTTGGAGATTCAGGTAAAATTCCCTTAAATTTCAACCTACAGTGTTCCTCGTCCAGGTGAAACCTTCGTAAAAGCAAGGACTTAATAGCACCGTAGTTATTTGCTATTGATGGGTCAGCATTTTGAGAAGCTGTCAATGGTTCTCCAACCAAGAATTCATTTAACTTGAGTACCCATGACTCTTCAGGCAAATGGTTTGTTTTGCAAGTCTGTTCAAAACGTGCCAGGAACGATGAAAGGTCGTCGACGTTCAAGTTGAAAATGGGTAATTTAAAGTTGTAGAAATGTTTAGGTTGGCTGGATGATGATCCATTTTGTGCGTTATTATTCTGGTTTGCATCAGCATTTTGTGCTTGTAATCTTGCTGTCTCCAATTTAATACGCGCCAATTCCATTTCTTGTTGTAAAATAATTTCCTCTCGTTTCAATTTATTCTCTTCTTCCTGTCTGGAGATTGCTCTTTGCTCTTCTCTTTCACGTTGAGCAATCTCTCTCAATTTATTTTCCTTGTCAATTTGCTTCATCTCAAGTTCTGCTTCCTCTTTCTTTAATGCAGTTTTTTTCTCTTCTTCTTTTCTTTCATATTTTTCCAGTTCTGATTCAGCAAACTGACGAAGTTCTTGAGATTTATAACCATATTCCCGACCAATTTTAACGAAATGGTCTATAGTAAGCATTTTGACTTTTATCTGTAAGTAATTATTGATAATTACTGATTAAAATAGTCAATAGTAGCTTCAGAGTAATTATTATACTTACTCAACTTAGAAATATTCAATATAAGTAATCACAATAGTACTGAACTCTAATGTCTAAGTTCAACTAATAGACAATATTTTGTAACAATATTGTATCTAAATAATACTATATCATAAATAGTTATGATATCTGTTAAATATAATGTAATTATATCACACAATTAATCTCAATATCCAATAATGTTGGGTATAATTCCTAGTAATTATATTGTTCAATGTACTAAGTCACTCTCTTAGTACCAGAAAAGTATATTAAATAATATACAATGGGTCTATTACCTCAAAGGTAGCTATAAGATTATTTTATTTTGTCAATATATATATTATATTATTATGCCCTAGGCATCTATTATAAATTGTAGTGCTACTTTCTTGGACTATCACTGCATAATTATGCAATGTCCCATATTAACCTTAATTATCAGAAAAAATTAATTAAATTAAATTACAAGTGTATTATTGCATATAATATCATATTATTAATGTAGTATTAATATATATTATGAGGACAAACAAAACAATGATGCAACTAAGGGGTACAAACAATGTTAAGACGCAAACAAGACATTTTCACAATTAAAAATGAATTTATGAACTAAATAAAACAAGCGGAAATGTCACAGACCAAATGAAGGGTCAAGGTCTGACCCGAGGTCAACTGAATATTCAAAGTACACACAAAAAAAAAAATGACTGCGAAAAATGATGACGTCACAGGACTCATAACGGACGAAAATTTAGCAATCATAAAATAAATGATAGTCAGAGGAGACTGGACGAATAGTAACGAACATGGTACAGAACTGAATAAAATTATTAACTGAGTACGAATAAAATACACCAATTATCTACGGGACAGTACAGCTAACGCAAATCGTCAAATGATAGCAGATTTGGACAACAAGTCCAATGTCAAACCTCAATGGGGTTTCCAAAGGTGCAATCGTTTAACTGCCCTAAGAAACGACCGAAATTAATTCAGGCATCGTGAGAGCCGCAGAATTTAATTTCAGTTCATCCTCCCTACCTCCCACAATTAGTAACAAATACATACGATGGAAAACAAATTTAACATATATACATGAAAATACATAGACATGCCTGATCAAAGCAAAATGGACTCAGCACTGTTATTTATCGACCGACAAAGGTCACACTTAAATGACTTATCTTTTGTGCTCAGTTCGGACTCCTGTCGATGACGGTATGCACCAACGGTGTAGAAGTATGTCTGACTGTTTGCTCTTGATGCATATACAGGGTTTATTCGTTGACTTTGTTATTTTTTTCCTCCGTAGAAACTAGGCTTGCTGCTGTCAACTTGTATGGCATGTACACGAACTTTGGTGACGTAAGGTTGTTAGGGATTATACTGAGTACTGCGTCATAGGTCATAATTCAGCACATCATGTGATCGTCCTTCAAATGTAAACAATTGTTAATTTCCGAATTTTTTTTTCGATCCCCAATCAATGGACACCATCTGTTGAAGGCGATCTTCTCTGTTGTTCTGGAACATTCAATTTGACAACAATGTTCCATATAATGTCAATAAAGTGGTTATAAATTCTGGCCATGTTAGTTGAGTTCTTATATGGTTTCATTCCAGATTTTCATCGTGTCAATTGGTGTTGCTTTACGCGAATGCGGGGTGGGGTAGAAAAACGTGTGAGCAAACATTTGAAAGTTGCAAGTATATTGAACTTGTAATTCCATTGACGTGATAAGTCGGTTCATTGAGTCCATACATTTATTCACAGTGATACATACATGATGATCAATTCCAATAGGAGTAGAACGTAAGTCCATATAAGTCATGCATAAATTAATCAACAACGTAGACTGCTGGTTATGTGTCAATGTCCGTTATGAGGATACAATGCAGTATTGTCGTCAGAACATCACAGCTATATGCACGAGCAGATAGACATGGCTACCTGCCGACAGTGAGACTGCGAGTCTGAATATATTCATACGAATTTGACGATTATTCTCATCCTTCTGAGGATTCTAGTTAAATACTAACCTCCAATAATTTCCCTCTCATATAGAGTTTTAGGACTGACCCTGATCCATCAAAAATGCACATAAAATGGCTATATCCTGCCATTAAATTGGAAGGTTAGAAAAACGCAGCTATTCAGCTTGGCGGTCAAGTAACAAAGGGTAGTGTTTCTTAGTTACCGACTGTGTCCTAAACAACGCTATACACGTCATAATCGATCGTGTATGAAGCGTTCAGTAATTGAAACATCTATCGCAATATATTAAATGTCTTAACCTTTACAATTGCACGTCTGGTAACCTTTAGCAGACGTCGTTAATATCATATACCGTAACAACCACGCAGTGGAAGTTCAAATTTCTCACAAAACTTTATGCAGTCAATTATTTTTGAAAGAATGTTTCTGTTTCTTTTCACCTCTTCATTGTGTTTATTAATATTTAATTTGTATGCCTCGCTTAACTGTGAAGAAATATCCACTGTCCCCAGCATCCCCAATGCTACAACGTATCTTAACGTGGACTGTGCTATTTTCATGTTTCTGAAGCTTGCTATGCAAATGTATCAGATCTGTTACGCCTGTCTTTGTCCATGTAGTATCACCGTTGAAAAGTAAACAAGGAAAACAAAATAATGCATTCTTTACATTACAGCCACACAACCAGTCATGATGTTCATAAATTTCCACTTGAGTTGTTGCAGCACTAGTTAAATAAATTTAACCCAATCGCAGCTGGCCTCTTGCTGTGTGTATAACAAGCATTCTCTTATAAGAGGTCAAAGTCACGTGAACTGTCATCGTTTGCAGCACTTGCCACAATACGGTGTTGGATAATTTTTTGTTTGTTTTGTATTTAACCCTTCCGGTGTAACCTCTATTTTTTGTATTTTTTGGTCTGTCCGTATTATGTATTATAATGTAGTAGAGACAGTATGCTGTCCTTTTTTTTTACAGGGGGTGCTGCAGCTCAACAGCTCATTAAAGAAAGCCGCCACTGGTGTTATGGCTGTTCTGAGTGCTCAGATATAAATTAAAACATTTTCTTCCCAAACGATAGGCCTAGACGGCGACCAAAAAAAAAAAAAAAATGGAGAAAGATGCTATTCATGGCAATCTACCCACTGTTTAAAATTTTCGTACACATTAAAGGTTGAGGTTGAACTGAAGAACAGTCTGTTCGATCGGAATCTTCAACCTAACCCTAAACCATAATCCTAGCCCTAATGATGTTGGCGAATTATGTGGACGACATCTGATAGCACGGCCCACTGTTCTTCATTTCATGAAGAACAGTTGGCTGTGTGTTCAATACGGCCTTAAAAAAGAATTCAGAGACGCAGAAAAAAGGGATAGGCTTAGGCAGTGGCGTACTAAGGGGGGTGCGAGGGGAGCGGTCTGCCTCGGGTGACAGCCAGGCAGGGGGTGCCATCGGGCACTATTAATATACAGGGTGTCCGAAAAGTTACTGTGCACTTGAATATACGGCAGACTAGAGTAGCGGTTTTGATGTGAGAGTTGTCTGTTCTACCCTAGGCATGACCTTCGACAATATGAAGAAGCGTGTTCAGACATGTCTTGAGGCCCATGGTGGACATTTCCAACATCTGCTGGAGAAGAAACTGCTGCGTGGTGCTGCAACGTTGTACGAGGTACTTTACTGCACAGTAACTTTTAGGACACCCTGTAGTACTTACTGTTAAAATGTAACTTACTAGTGTGTTTCTTTATTGCGGAATGGGGGGTGTCACAGGTAACATCCGCACCGGGTGCTATATACTTTAGGGGATGCCTCTGGGGTTAGGTTTATAAACTTTAATGCTAACCTGCTTGTAATGAAGAACAGTGGGCCGTATTCTTCGATATCATCCTAGTAAGTCACCAACATCATAGGGATGAGGCTTAAGATTAGGGTTTAGTGTAAGGTTTATTATATCTAATCCTTACCCCTTTGTACTGCGTCTCTGAATTCTTTGCAAGGCCATATCGAACAGACAGCCCTCTGTGCTTCTTTTCAACTTACTAAACCTAACGACGTTGGTGACTTATTTGTATGATGCCAGAGAACATGACCTACTGTTTCATTTCAATCGGTTTAGGAATCAGCGTAAGCGACTTATTGCGATGTCATCGAAGAACGCATACCACGTTTTATTCATTTCAACTCAATAATTTTCAAACTTCCTAAGTATTTACAATACAGTGCCATTTAACAGATATTTAAAATCAGCATATTTATTCTGTTGCACTAATGTGCTATCCGAAGCAGTCTCTGTTGACGTGATGGAAAATCTCAGTGTGTAACGCGATTATTGCGTCTTAAGGGAAAGATATCAGTATGCCACACGTGTATACTGCAGCTGTGTTTAATACCGGCTTAAAGCAAGAATTGCACATTCAAGAGATTTGTTCTGCAATTTTGTTTTACAGATTTATATGATGGTTGAAATGAAAAACAGTGGGCTATGTGTTTGATACCCCCTCTAAAAGATGCAGTAATAAGGGTTAGGTTTCCTAACCTTAATCCTAATGACATTGGCGACTTATTTGTATGACATCAAAGAACATGACTCACTGTTTTTCATTTCATCCATATATGTTTATTATTTGCATTTTGCAAAGTGATTAATAAGTGTCATAATGTCTATACCAATGAAGGAGAAGAGGAAGATGTTAAGCTTAGAGAAAAAGTCAGAGATCATTTCAAGAATTGAAGCAGGTTAACGTTCTACAAACATTAAGACCATAATGACCATGTGTTAGTCATTGGACACACATTTGGAATTAACGAAGATACAGTGCATACCAATTGCACAAAGAAGGCTACAACTTTTAATCTTACGTTTTCATATGCACATCCAGTTTGTCTGATAAATTTATCCCAAAAAATTGTTTTCATGTTAGATTAGCAGACATGCGGCGTCACGTTGTCCATGTGGCCATCAGTACGGTCTTAATGTTTGTGGAACGTAAATATTTGTTAAAAAGCTTGAAGTAGGGTTAGGGTTAAAATTAGCATTAGAGGCTGTTTTTTCATTAGCCGAAGCAACACATCAAAGCTATTGTTAGCCATGTGGTCAGCATGGCGCCCTCTATCTGCTTTTCTGAAATCTACCCAAAAATAAATCGTGCACGAAATGAAATGATTTGAAAACAAGAATACGGGGATGTGTGTTATCTCGCCCAAATAGCTGTCGATATAGCAGTTCAGATAACCCATGTATATTCATGAACTGGCAATCTCATCATGTTAAATAAATTGTTACAAAAAGTACAGCTTTAAGAACATATGTTTGTTGTTTGTTTATTTATTTAAGAACATATGTTTGTTTATTTATTTAAGAACATATGTTTGTTTATTTATTTAAGAACATATGTTTGTTGTTTGTTTATTTATTTAAGAACATATGAATGTTTTGGTGCCGGCTTTCTGTATTGATGACTGCATGCAGGGAAATGAATGATGTTGAATGAACTAGTTCAACACCCATAAGAGAGTTGGAAAAGATTACTCACCTCCAGCCTATGGAGGATAGAAGAGATAGCAGAGCCCAGCAACAAGCCGAGAAATTCAGGAGGCTGATAGACCACCCAATGCACCAGAGAATAAATGGACTTGGAAGGGGAAGACTGAAGCGAAGCAACTTTGTAGAGACAGTCAAAACAAAGATGAGAGCAGACCCCATAAACGCAATATCAACAGCTACGCCAATATGTACTGCACACAAGCTACCAATTTGGAAACAACAGTGCTTCCCTGAAATGATAGAAAACGTTCCTGGTATTGAGAGAAAGAACAGCCAAAATGAAAGAGAAAGGAGAGTCCTAACCACAAAATATATAGAGAAACATTACCCAAGCAACACCTGGATCCATGCATACACAGATGGATCAGCAACTAATGCAACAGAAGATGGAGGTGGAGGAGTCTTCCTGAGCTTAAGCAATGGCACACAAAAAAAGATAGCAGTCGCAACAGGGAAATTTTCAAGTAACTTCAGAGCAGAGGCCTTAAAAACTGCATCAGAAATTCTAATGACAGAAGAAAGCTCAGAGAGACCAGTAGCTATCTTCTCAGATGCGCTGTCAGTGATTACAACGCTGAAAAGTCAAAGTAATGCTGAACTGGATGACCTAAGATTAACACTTCACAGACTATGTCAGCAATACAAAAGAGTTGTGATACAGTGGATTCCTTCTCACTGCAACATCCCTGGAAATGAAGAGGCTGACAGATTGGCAAAGGAAGGGGGAAAACTTCCTCAACTTGACACAAATATAACCTATGAGGAGTCCAAGAGTTTTATCAAGCGCAGGTACAGGCACAAGTGGGAAGAAGAGCATCCAGGCCACACAAAAAATGATCCGTATTACCAGCTCAGCAGAAGTGAACAGGTGGTAATCTTCAGACTTCGCACAGGTCATAACAGATTGAGATACCATCTGTTCAACAAATTAAAGATAGGAACTACTGATGAGTGTGACTGTGGCACAGATAAAATGACTGCTGAACATCTGCTTCAAAGGTACCCAACATATGAGGAACAGAGAAAACGCATATGGCCATCACCAGTACCATTCCTGGAGAAAATCTATGGAGATATCAACAGCCTCAGGCTGACCACTGCTTTCTTTGAACTTATTCAAGTTGACTTCTGAGGGTGAACGAAGAAGAAGAAGAATGAACTAGTATGTATTCTCTCATTTAAGCTATTGGGTATGGATGCTGACCATTTTCATATTTGCCTAATAAGTCTTCCATAATTATATCTTTTTCCTTTGCAAATCTTTATGATTCACTTTACTCCTGCAGGGTTGTGCTATTGCATTTGAAGTATGCAAGATTAAATGTTTTGTTAACATTTGCAGAATTCAAGGAGCCTCAGTGCATCCAAGGTGTGATAACACAAAGGCTGCGGCTGTCAGAAGTATATTGACTAATGTGAAGAGATCACGGTAGGCAGCTCTTCAGGAAGATGCGGTTTAATTCAAAGGAGTTAGCAGTGGTTGTTCAACAGACAACCAGCTATGATAAGGAGGGATATCTCCTTATGAAGGAGAAACATGAAGGCTTTTTCAAGAAAAGTGAAGGTATGATTATGTCAAGTGTTTTAGATCACTTCTGATAAATACATTAGGCAGGCTTCTTAGTACATTTAGTGTTTACTGAGCAGGAAGAAAACTACATATGAACATACATTCAAATACACAGATTGTGTGTGTGTGTGTGTGTGTGTGTGTGTGTGTGTGTGTGTGTGTGTGTGTGTGTGTGTGTGTGTGTGTGTGTGTGTGTGTGTGTGTGTGTGTGTGTGTGTGTGTGTGTGTGTGTGTGTGTGTGTGTGTGTGTGTGTGTGTGTGTGTGTGTGTGTGTGTGTGTGTGTGTGTGTGTGTGTGTGTGTGTGTGTGTGTGTGTGTGTGTGTGTGTGTGTGTGTGTGTGTGTGTGTGTGTGTGTGTGTGTGTGTGTGTGTGTGTGTGTGTGTGTGTGTGTGTGTGTGTGTGTGTGTGTGTGTGTGTGTGTGTGTGTGTGTGTGTGTGTGTGTGTGTGTGTGTGTGTGTGTGTGTGTGTGTGTGTGTGTGTGTGTGTGTGTGTGTGTGTGTGTGTGTGTGTGTGTGTGTGTGTGTGTGTGAGTGTGAGAGAGAGAGAGAGAGAGAGAGAGAGAGAGAGAGAGAGAGAGAGAGAGAGAGAGAGAGAGAGAGCATGCTAAATATTGAGCACTTGTCCGGTCTTGTGACTTGCTATGTTCTACTACATTTTATGTCCCTAATAAGACAGATCTCTTATATGTCTGGTTACATTTTGTCTAGTGTATACAAGACTCAGCAGATGATAGGAAACTCTTTACAGAGCGATACAACAGGAAGCAATCTGATCATCAGAAGTAGTCCCCCCGTCCGACAAGTGTTTCGGCCCGATTACTCCTTTACACTCTAAGGGGGGGTGGGCCCACTTGGGTCATGACTCCCAAGCGTCTCAGCCTCCTGTTGTCTTGTATCGAAAATGAACCCATTTCACTTATGGTAGCAACTTTTAAATCCACAACTCCGCCAGCCGTGGAGGCAATTGTGAAAGTAACAAAGAGAAGACAAATTATTCCGTTCGTTCCGTCGCACATCACAACTAAGGAAACACACTGAGACACCAGCGCGAAGCCGACGAGTCTAGCAACTGCAATTCTGTTCCTGACACCCCTTATAGTATACACCGCCTGTTGCCCCTGAGTCACAGCCCTTTCACTAGTACACCACAAAATCAGCGTATTGTGGACTTAGAAAAATTTTGGTGTTTTCTATACCGCAGCGTTTGGGACCTCAAGACACAGCAATAGAGACCGCAGTCAGCGACTCATAGCTTGACTGCCTGCGTCAGGACCAGCGAACCAGAGCTGGTCAAGACCGTGCTCCACCTCCACGTGGTGGTCCTGGAAACAGCCTGCAGCAATGCAGTCTGGCTGAGCGAACACGGATCGCAATGGGAAGGCAAACCCGGTCCTAAAAAATGCCGTGCAGAAGTCGGATGTGTCGACCGAAAGGTGCAGATATCACAGCTACGTTGTAAACAGACACAACGCAACCACCGTCCTTTTCAGGGCGAACGAAGAAGAAGAAGAAGATACCGCAGCGTTTATTGTCACGATTTCCATTGCCCATTGCGGTTGTTCCACAGCCAGCCTGATGCTTTTTTGGCAGTTTCACTAATCCTCTTCAGTGCCCTTGTTCTCGACTGTCCCCTCAGCCCCAACAGTTTCAATAAATCATACATTGAGGCAGCCACAAGCCCTCTTGCGCCCACTTCAACAGCCATGACCCTTGCAGTGAACCCATCGCGTCTCAGATCCGCAGACAGATCGCTATACTTGGCCGCTTTGAATGAATGTTGCTCGTCTAATCTGGATTCAAATGGCACGGTCAGTTCAATCAGTATGACCTGAAGCGTTGCTGAAGAATGAAGCACTATATCAGGCCGTCTCCGCGATTTTCTGATACTCTCTGGATATGCCCCTTGTCCAGGTAGGTATACCGCCATCTTCTTTACCCTGATGAAATAAAGATTTCGTTCGTTCGTTCCCAGTCGTTTGCACAGTCAAGAAGAGATGGTAAACTGCTACCAGGTTTACTCGGTTTGGGGTGTGCTGACTTTCCTGCCCTCAGAAAGTATGTATTTGCGGTGCTCGGGCTGGGTTTGCTATTCGCCTTCATCCTTGCCAGATCTATTGTCGCAGCAAGCTCATTTAGCACTTTGTTATGGCGCCAAGTGTATCGCCCTTGCCCTAATGACACCTTACACGCTGAGAGCACGTGTTCAAGTGTCTGCCTCCCCTGGCACAGGGGGCACTGCTCATCATCCGACTTTCCCCATTTTACAAGGTTGGTGGCCGATGGCAGCAGGTCATACATTGATCTAACAACGAAGCTGAGCCTAAGAGGTGCCATATGCCATATATCATTCCATGTCAAGGACCTCTGCAGGGCTCCTTCCCATGTAGTCCATTGGCCTTGTTGGACCTGCTGCACTGCTTTTTGCAACCTTTTATCATTCTCAGCTCCTCGTATCTCCTGAACTACCATGTCTCTGCGCTCCCTGCTTGATGCCTTGGACCACCAACGGATGTCTCCATGACCAAATCCCCGTCTATTCGTTTGTGTGTATCCGATTACCTCTCTCAGTTTGAGTGACTCTTGGGCAGCATCAACAGCTTCTTCCACTTTCCACTTCCTTCCCGTTTTCAGTGTGGGCTGAATGGACTTAACCACGTCATCAGCTGACTCGCGTAGCATCATTGCAAGTATTGCCTTTCCAACTTTGTACTCTTCAACAACTGACTTGAAGGGAAGCAGAAGTTTTGACTTTTTGCAGTACAGTGCTACATCTGACAGACCTGGTGGTACCCCTAGCCATTTTCTCATGAACTTCTTGACCTTCTGCTCTATAGCTTCCACTGTACTTGTGCTTATTTCATATATAAGCTGTGGCCACAGCAATTTCGGTATTAACATGAACTGGAGGCACCACAGTTTGATTCTTTGATTCTCATTTATTCTTTGTTTCTACAGTGTACTATAATGATTAGAGTCTCAGTTTTGTTTTATATATCAAATGTTCAATCATTTTTATGTAAACAAGCCTGAACTAACATATAGTTTAGTGATGATATTTGAATGTTTTCAGCATTGATTTATAAATATACCTTTAATCATACATATATAAACACATGAACTGACATTATTATTTACTTTATTCATGAATGTATTAGATGTACAGGTGTGTAAGAGTTGTACTATAAATATGTTAAACCTACAGAAGTTAATCAGAATCGACGTCATTGCACTCCGGGCAAACCCATAGGTGCTCAGTCTCCCTCAGCAAATGTCAAAGAGTATGAATGCTAATTGTTCCTGTTGCGCACTGGTTGTATACACGGTGGATGCGTCCTCTCATACGTCCATCCCTGCTGGTCTTACGTTTGATGCCGAATTCCAGCAGTCTTAGCTTTGATGGTTCGTCGATTGCAGTGTCATTCTCTAATAGGCGATCATGAATTGCCCTCAGTATTTCTCTCTTATCCATGTTCAGTTCACCTTCTATGGGTGCTCTTGAAGCTAATCTGTCAGCACTTTCATTGCCGTGTACCCCTGCATGACCACGACAGTAGATCCATATCAGTTCTTGAAGATTCGATGCTTCTATGGAGATTCTCAGACAGCCATCTTAAGGCAGCAGTAATTGCTTCTACCTCCATCCTCATGTTGGAGGTTGTTATCATGTAAGCCCCGCTATGTTCAGCGACGGTTCTGCCCTTTACTCTAGCAGAGAAGCCCCACCCTGATTTATTACCTTACTTACTTACTTACTTAGTCGTTCCCCTTCTACCGTGAGGTGTAGAGGTTTGGAAGAGAGAGCGCCAGACCATTCTATCAGCTGTCTTCTTCCTGGCCTGGTTCCATTCTAGTCCTCGGTCCTTCAAAGATTGTCTAATGTTGTCCTCCCAGCGGACTCTGGGTCGTCCTGGAGGTCTGGATCCCTGGCTCTTTGTTTCCCATGCTTGTCGTGGTAGCCGATCTTCTCCCATTCTGCAGACATGGCCAAACCATCTTAGTTGGGACTGTTCTATTTGGGTCTGCAGCGGATGGGATTTTAGGCCTTGACGGATCGTCTGGTTGCGGAGCATGTCTCTTCTTGTTACTTCAACCACTTTCCTCAGATACCTCATTTCTGAGGTTTGGATCTGGCTTTTGTGGGTTGTAGTCATTGCCCACGACTCGCATCCATATGTCAAGACTGGGACATAGGTGGAGCGGTATACAGCCATCTTCGTTTTCTTACCAACCTCTTTCTTGCTGAGGAATCCACGATTTATGGCCTGAAAAAGTCTCCCAGCCGCTGCTTTTCGAGTGGCCAACTCTTCTTTGATGCCTCCCTTTCGGTCTATAATAGCTCCGAGATATTTAAAGTGGTCGACCTGCTCCAGGACCTGTTCTCCCAACTTAATCTGATGTTTTCTTTCTTCTCGTGATATCACCATGGATTTTGTTTTAGAGCTGCTTATGACCATCCCTCTCTTCTCCAGCTCTTCCTTCCACAGTTGCAGGTTGGATTGGAGATGTGCCTCTGATTTAGCAATCAGGGCAACATCATCAGCAAATGCCAGCTCCGAAATATAGACCTGTCTCATCTTCCAGTACCCCACTGAATACTTTCTTGTTCTCTCCTTACATGCCTTGATGACATCGTCCATAAGGAGTATGAAGAGGTAAGGTGATAGGATATCACCTTGTCTTACACCAGTTTATTTATTACCACGGATTACAAACCCATCAGTGTACACCACGGCATCATCATCTCCAGCATAAACATTTATAAGCTGATCAATACCTACAGAAGTACAAATTAGGATATTGATAGGAGTGGGAAATTAGGAAACTGAATGTGAATGAAAAGTTTACTTTTGTCTTCATCTTTTTTCTTTTTCTTATAGCATACATTAGCCGCTACATTCGTCTGAAGGGCAATTTATTGTTTTACTTCAAGAGCAAGGACACTGTAAGTAAATATTCCAAGACATTTAAATGTACTTGGGACTTTGTATGTCAAATGCAAGGGGCATTCAGCACGATAGTGTTTCATTTAGATTGTTATTTTTAGGACAGCATTCATTAACAAAGGGCAGCTTTATGTATAGATACTCTTATAGATATAGTGCATATGCACTAAGGCAGAAAGGCACCTTTATTATTAGGGAGACCTTCACTTATGAATCCAGGAATCTCCATATATCTATTGTTTGTGAAAGGTGTGGCATTGCTTGTATTGGGGAACCAGGCAGCAGACATTTATCTGATACATTTTTATGGATATTTCTCCCACAAGACTGATTAACTTGTTGCTGTTCGTCTTAACGGTCCTGTTCATTCTGGAACTTCCAATATTCAAGTCACCACTACTCACTCATATAATACTGATGATAGGACTCTTTTCTTTCGAGAATCGCCTGATTTTTTGAACTGAGTTGTCTTCCTCCTAATGAATTAATATCCAGCACCAGGTCATATACTTTCTGCCCTCAGGTAGCAGTTTTTGTATCAGTGGCTTTCTCTTTTTCATTGTCATTTTTTCTTCTCTGATTTTGTTCCAGTTTCTGATTTTATGTATTTCTTTTCTGGCTTTCCCTTTTTATTGTTGGCCACTATTACCTTTGGTTTCACTTCATGTCCCTGTTAACATTTGTTGAGTGACGTTGGTTCATTACTGGATACAACATTTATGTAGGCCTTAATTTTCTTTTGTTGTATTTTGTTACATTGTTATTTTGTTACATTGTTATTTCTTTCAAGTGTGGTATTTTTATTTATTAATTCATTATTAAATTTGTCCTTGTGTTTGTGGTGACCTGTGTCAATTTCTCATAGCCCTTCTATATTTCTTATCTTTAATTCCTGTTTGTGACAGTTATTTATGAAGGGTAAATCCTAAACTTCCCATGTTTCTAGCGTATTGTTCATTTTTTAAAACTGGCTCCAGTACAGATTTTTTTTTTAAACTTTCAGTTTTACAGAAACCTCCTTCATTATTTACACATTATGATGGTAAGATTTGGATCAGCAGACACAGGTCACCAAATCTTATTGAGTTCAAAGCACATGCAGAAAAACAGTGATATTTACAGATGCCCTGTCAGTAATAACAGCCCTGAAGAGCCACCATGCTAAAGGATTGGAAGATCTGATAAACTCACTTGAAAGCCCGGCCAAATGCTTCAATAAGTGCACATTGTGGTGGATACCAGCCCACTGCGACATTCCGAGCAACGGAGGTAGATAAACTTGCTAAAGAAGGGGGAGCCCTGCAACAAAACGATATAGAGACAACTTATGAAATGGCTAAAACAACTATAAAAGCCATATTCAAGTCCAAATGGGACAGAGAACACCCAGGTCATATAAAAGATGATGCCTATCACCAGCTATCTAGGCAAGACAAGGTCATCATTTTCCACTTCAGTACTGGTCACAGTAAGTATATCATAAGTACAGGATTGGTCCAACGTATCTCTGCACCTGTGGCAGACCCCATGACAGATGAATATCTACTCCAGTCCTGCCCAACTTATAGCAGTGAACAGAGCGGCATATGGCAACAACCCACTTCTCTCAACGAAAAACTATTTGGAGATGTCAGGAACCTTGAGCTGACTACTGCCTTTATTAGTCATTAATGTAGAAGTCTGAAGGTTGATGAAGAAGAAATAGAAGAATCAGCTTGAGTACTAGCAAGACATCTACAATTAGTTTATGTTTTGTTTGTTTCATATTTCACCTAATTGTATTATCGTATAACGTTCTCCTCTTGTTGCAGAGATCAGATCCTTTAGGGGTAATTGTTTTAGAAAGATGTGCAGTGGAACTGGCTGTTGATGATGAAATAAATGGTGGATTTTTACTTGGTGAGTTTCAGAATCTAAATTCACATTCATGTGCACAGTCTACAAGATGATGGTTGTGGCAGTTTAATTCACAGATGCTTAGCATATTTCTGGCTTCAGAAATATTCCGTGACCTTTTTCTTGTTTCTCGCCTTTGGGCATTCATACTTCCTGCACATCACAAACCTTGTTATTGTTTCTAATACAATAGTACTTTGTCTTTTGCTCTTCAGCCCAATGCTGGAAAGTAGTATTTGCATTTTTGCAGAAGATTTTGTGCTGTTCAGTAGTGTATTGTGGAGATGACTTAGTTGGTTAGCTGAAGGGAGAAGAATTATCATGTAACTTATTGGTTAGCGTTAAGAAAGACAAATCAGATAGGTGTTGGCGTAGTTGATGTGCTGAGTGGTGATAATAATAGATTTTGTTCTGGCACTAGTTTAGTTTAGTTGTGTATTTTGCTTCATATTTGAATAATAATCTGGTCTCTCCTTTTGCAGATTATTAATGCTGTCTTACACCGTATGGTTTTCTTTGAGGTCTCCGAGGAGACAAAGATAGAGTAAAAACCCTGCCCACTCTGGCAAGTCGTAAGAGACAGTGTTATGGTTGTGCATGGGGACGGCGACCTTATGATGTAAAACAAACTGCTATAGAAACCACTACTATAAAGGCACATGAAATGCTTTGACGAAGGTATCCTGCCGACTGAGTTGGTGGGCCAATACTTCTTAAGGAGAATGATGGTGAATGTTGCATTGAATGTTGGTTTTTTTGGTAGATACACGTGCCCATTTTTCCTGCACTAGTGATATCTTGATATATTTTATGACTATAAATATTAAGCCAATAAAGGATCATATAAATTACATGTCCCAGTTTAGTGAAGTATCCTATTACTTTAAACAGAATACATGTATGAAAATCTTAAACATATTTTTTTATTATGTTTGATATTGAATAATTAGATGTTAATGAAAGTGTTTTCTTTCCTTAACCATTATCAAGTTTTTGAAGGCGAAGACCAACCATTTCGATTTGGGGCGAGCAGTGAGACTGTACGAGATGAATGGATACAGGCCCTACATATAGCCAGTCATGAGTGTTTGAAAATGCAGCTGCAAAGCTTGAGAGAGCAGTTGCAGATTAAGACAGGAAATGATCCGGTTCACCTGCCCGTGGAGCCAAACTCTACTGTAGACTTTGAATCTCAGTCAGGTTTGATGTACTTTATTCTTTGTTACTCTGTAAGTGTATAGTGTGATCTACTTGGCTGTTACATAGGTAAGTAAGTTAGCATTGAAAATGTTAACACTGGGATAGATAAGAGGAAGATGAGAGGAACTGCAGTAAGACGTGGAGTACGACGAATGGGTATGAAAATTGAAAAAAGGTGATTCGTCTTGTGAGGATAAAAGACAACGAAAATAGCCAATGTTGTGTCCACAAGGCCTTCATCAAAGATAGTGAGGGCTAAATAGGACACATAAGAATCAAAATAAATATAAAAACTGGTTACTTCTCTAAAGGCGGCTAAAACCTAGCATGCCCGCCAAAGGGAGAGCGCACCACAAGCAAATGAAATAGCTGCCACGTCCGAATGTAAACAGTAGATTCTAAGAAGCTAAGACACAAAACTGAACAAGAAACTACTCAAACGTAATAATAATGAGTACTAGAGATAGAAGAGGACAGAATAAGTTTGAAATAAATAATTAAATCAAAACAAAAGAAAATAAAAAATTTAATTGAAAAAAAAATGGAAAGGGCAATTGACGGAGAAATAGAATTTGAGTGGAAAGAGTCACCTCAGACAAAGGAGTGTAGGGACAGATAAGTAAACATTGGTAGTGAGCATTCGATAAGTATTAATTGCAAACTTTGAACTCTGGTATTTCTACATAGGCACATTTCATTTGTATATGTACAGTAGACACAGCATTAGCAGATATGCTAGAAATAATACTAGTTACATTTTCATTGGCTTTGAAAAGGCATTTGACAGCATACAGATGGACAACCTACAAATAAAAAATTGAGGGTTTATGGAATTCCTAAGTGCATAGTCTCCATTATTAAAAGCCTGCATGCTAATTTCACATGCAGTGTTGGGCAGAGCAACCTAACCTTTGAGGTGAAAACAGGAGTGCGACAGGGATGCCCCTTATCAACCACTCTGTTTTTAACTGTCATAGACTGGGTGATGCGCCAGATAACAGCAGATGCCCCTAGAGGAATAAGATTGAAAAAATTGTCTACACTGGATGGTCTAGAATATGCAGATGACATTGCACTATTCGCACACTCACATCAACACATCCAAGAAAAAACAGACTGAATAAACATAGCCAACAGGTGGGACTAAACATTAACATATATATATATATATATATATATTTATATACATATAATGGACCAAGAGCTAGAAAATACCAACACATTTACATACTTAGGAAGCAAAGTAACACCAGATGGCAGAACAAGCAAAGTAACACCAGATGGCAGAACAAGCAAAGTAACACCAGATGGCAGAACAAGCAAAGTAACACCAGATGGCAGAACAAGCAAAGTAACACCAGATGGCAGAACAAGCAAAGTAACACCAGATGGCAGAACAAGCAAAGTAACACCAGATGGCAGAACAAGCAAAGTAACACCAGATGGCAGAACAAGCAAAGTAACACCAGATGGCAGAACAAGCAAAGTAACAAGTAACACCAGATGGCAGAACAAGCAAAGTAACACCAGATGGCAGAACAAGCAAAGTAACACCAGATGGCAGAACAAGCAAAGTAACACCAGATGGCAGAACAAGCAAAGTAACACCAGATGGCAGAACAAGCAAAGTAACACCAGATGGCAGAACAAGCAAAGTAACACCAGATGGCAGAACAAGCAAAGTAACACCAGATGGCAGAACAAGCAAAGTAACACCAGATGGCAGAACAAGCAAAGTAACACCAGATGGCAGAACAAGCAAAGTAACACCAGATGGCAGAACAAGCAAAGTAACACCAGATGGCAGAACAAGCAAAGTAACACCAGATGGCAGAACAAGCAAAGTAACACCAGATGGCAGAACAAGCAAAGTAACACCAGATGGCAGAACAAGCAAAGTAACACCAGATGGCAGAACAAGCAAAGTAACACCAGATGGCAGAACAAGCAAAGTAACACCAGATGGCAGAACAAGCAAAGACATTAGTAGCCAAATGAATAAAGATCAGAATAGCCTTTGCCCACCTTTAAATCTGGAAATCTCCCAGTACAGTACAAACACTAAATTAAAAATATTTGAGAGCTGCATAATTTCTGTACCATGCAGAATGCTGGAGAGTAACAGAAAAGTAAATGTCCAAATTGTCCACTTTCCACACAACCTGCCTAATGAAAATTCTTCACATTTTCTGGTCGAACACAATCACCAACCAAGAGCTGGTAACTTGGAGCCACCAAGAAGACATGCGCACCATCATAGCTGAAAGACGCTGGAATTGGGCTGGCCACATTCTCAGAAGAGACCCTGACACCATCACCAGATCTTGCAGGCTATGGACTAAGAAGGACAGCGAAAGTAAGGAGGACCAAAAGCCACCTGGTGGAGAACTGTGGAGGCGGAGATGCTGAGCATGAACCAGAGCTAGGGCACCACACGAAGGATGGCTGTCGACCGAGCAAGGTGGATGACAATTTGTTGCTGCCCTACAAGACACGACCAGGCATGATGGTCGCTGACTGCTTTGTCAGTCAGTGGCCAAGGACCAAAGAAGACATTTTCATGACTTGATGGATTGGGAACAAGAGGCGAGCTTTGGAAAAACAAGTATCACTGCTATCTGTATAAAATATGTCACTACTTAATGAAATGACTGTCTGGTGAACTGAAGTACTTTAAAACTGCCTTGCTGGTAGGAGTTGCTCCCAGAAGTTAGCAAAGCTCCCCATAAACTAACCCTAATAGGCAGGACCGGCCTTACCTGTTTAAGTAAGACATGTATTTTTACATCAATCTTTCTTTTCCTAAGTCATGTAATTCTTTTTAAAATTGGAGGTATCAACCAGAATGCGGGGTGCCCAGCAGGCACAGGGCCTGATTGAGTCCAGTCAGTTAAATTGGCCTAAGGCCGGCTCTGTTAATTAGTTAAACGAAAGTGACATATAACCGTCAAGAACAATTCTATTCCTAGGGGTATCCCTAAGAATAATTATGTCTCAAAACAGATCTGTACAATTTATAATGGTAAACATTGTTAATGGAGATTTGATAAATAACCAAGGAAACCTGATGCCTGTGAGTAGTAAATAAATATAGGGAAATAGCAGGCACTTGTAAGACAGGAAGGAGGAAGACAGCGCTATAAATAGGAAAATGACATCAAGAGATGGAAAGGAAAGATTCTGTCAGAGTGTACCATCAAGAGAAAAGACAGAAGATGTTGGAGGTCCAATGCAGCTGACCTTCAGTGTGGAGATAAGATCAGATGGTAAGTGATGATGATGATGATGATGATGAGTGTCATAAAATCTTGTTTTATACTTTTAATGTGATTCTAAAAGCAACGGAGAAGAGGAAGGCAGAGAAAATCCTGGGCTGATAACATCAAAGAATGGGCAGGACGCGGTTTTTCCACACTTGTACGCATTGCTGAGGATAGAGAGCAGTGGAGGACCCTGTCTGCTGATGCTTCCACCATGGCACCCCTACGACCCATGACGGGTTACAGGCTGAGATGATGATGAAAAGCAACTCTAAAAAATGCTTCTTAAAAAATTACTTTTATTAATGATCAGTTGTGAATATTTGATACATCAATAAAAATTGATTTCTATTGCTGGTGGTCCTAGCTTTTTGTTGTTGTTTGTCTCAGAAATAAAACATAAATAACCAAATATTGTTTAACATTTTAAATTTCAGATAATGCTAGTCAGGACCCAGTCTTAGAGATTTCTCTTAGTAAGTTGTTCAGTATTGTTGTTAATATAAAAAAAATGACGGACGGGCACGCACATACACACCCCCTTCCCCATGCAAACCATTATTGTTTAGTCACTGTACGTCATTTTAAAATATCGCATGCAAAATTAAAGAGTGGTAACTTTAAAAAATCACACTAACAAATGTGATGAATGTATAAACCATGTCAGCATATAGCAGTAATACATATTGTTTCTGAAACTGTCATTGACTGTTAAAAGGTTTGTTTTTTCCCTGTACACCAAAGTTGTTTTTGCTTGTACTTTTTAATTCTCCAATTGTTATTGTTGTGGTTTAAAAAAAAAACAGTTTTGACACATAAGTTACAACACTACATTAATGAATTTGCAGAAACCAACAGTTAGCATTATTCATGCTTTTCTTGTGTAGATCTTTGGAATCTGTTATCATGACTTGGTGGACTAAATTAAGTCCGGATTGCACAAGATGAAGCTACAGTGACATAATGACGTTAGGGATGAGAACATTAACGCACTGTGCCAAAATATCAACTATTCTCAAGCTTACATGAGAAGCTAAAATTTACTGTAGTAATCTCATAGCTCAGATACATAGAAATCTCAACTGTTAGGCTCTTATATGGTCCAGGAGCTGAAACATTATCAGAAATTCAGGACTTTCAAGCATGTATGGATAAACTTCCATTTTTGATTAACTTCAAAATTTACAGCTTTTCAACTTTCAGATTTAAGGAAATCTACTTCTTTTTCTTCAAGTACCACGCCTAGTGGTGTAGGAGATCATGTCTCTCCACAACTTCCTGTCTCCAGTATAATTTATCAGTTCTGCTGTTGACTTCTTTCCATGCCACGATGTCAAACTGTCCAGTATTTGCTCTTTTAGTCTTCCCCTATCTCTTTTTCCTTCAATCTTACCTGTTGTTACGATATATTCCAGCTTTCCTCTTCTCATAACATGCCCAAAAAAAGTGGAAAGCCTCTTTCAGGACATCCTCATTACTATTTTTGGCTGTCCATTGTATTTTTAACATTCTTCTGTAAAACCACATCTCTGTGGCTTCTAGTGCCTTCCCTATTTGTTTACTAATTGTTCATGACTCACCCCCATATGTCAGGATTGGATCTATATAACAATGAAGAACTCTCTTTCTTACTTCCAATGACAAAGAATATATGGATTAAATACTCTTCATTTTATAGAATGCTACTTTTGCCTGAGCTATTCTGCTCTTCACTTCTGAGATGCATCTTCCATCCATTGTTATTAATGTGCCCAGGTATTTGAATTTATTGACTTGTTTTAAAACAGTTCCATTTACTTTGATAGTGCATTCTGGGGAAGCCCTTTTCTTTGAGACGACCATTACTTCCGTCTTTTCTACTGTATATCGTTAATTTGAGATTCTTGTCTACACCTTTATTTTGTTGATGTTGTTGCCAAAATTTATGTATCAATCCACTGCCTACAGGGGACTTTCATAACGTTATACTTTTATTAATATTCTTATGGCATTTCTAAATGGAGCCGCGGTAGCATAGTGGTTAGTGCACTGGCTTCCTAGCGCAGTGGTCTATGGTTCGATCCCCAGATGAGGCGGAAAAATTTTTAGGCCACAAACGGCTCCTGGGTCGACCCAGCCCCTGGGAAGGTTAAGGCGGGGGGGGCGGCCGGCGTGTGCCGACGGTCAAGATAATATGGGCCTAACACCATATTCCCAATATGCCTCAATAGGCGTGTAACGGGTTCCTTTACCTTTTTTTATTTCTAAATGGAATTTTTTGTTTTTGGATTGTTGGCAGTTATACTATGCAATAAGATTTCCCACATTCAACACAAGGAGTTCAAATATTAAATTGTGCTTGAGTAAGTATTATTGAGAAGACTATGACACATGAAATAATGGGACCAAATCAGCTACCTGGAATGAAATGAAGATACAAATATTATGTAGTTCAAGCAAGAGTAAAATGCTGTATCCAACCTTGTCTTAATGGACCATCATGAAGGGCTCAGTACTTTTGTTGGCTGACAATTCTGCAATTCAGTAGGAATTGTATTCTTAAATAATTATAGACAGTTTTAATGGAAGTGCATCAGTCTGGAAGCTGTTTATATTTGTCTTCATGTTGATTTAAATTGGTGTATGTGTGCGTGTGAATATACTTTGAGATATTATGCACATCTTCTTTCTCAGCATGCTCTAATCTACCAAATGACAGTTCAGATGTTCCACCCAATGCTTTAGTGGTAGTCCATACAATGTTGCCACCACAGCAGCAGATCTGGATGCACCACAACCACACGGAAATAGTGGAGGTATTTTGTTGTTAAAAAATGCAGTGCCAAGATAACACTAAGTACCTGTAGTAGAGGGAGTCATGAATATTGCGGTAACTCTAGGAATGGATATTTTACAGTTCTGATTGTTTCTATCAGAATCCTACAGTCATTAACTATTTACTTGTAAACTAATTCAAAAATAACAGTTGTTACACCAGATGGCAAAAAAAATTTAAGCAAAGGGCATGCCTTAAGCTTAGCATAATATGTATTTGTATTACCACACTTATTGGCAGAGTGGTTAGAGTGCTGGCTTCTCATGGCAAAGGTACCGGATTTGAGACATGGTGGTGTTAGGCTCCGTTCTACCCAACTGTAAATGGGTACCTGACTGCATTTGAGTTAGGGAAGGCAAAGGTAGCAAGGAAGGGAACTGGTCACCCCACCTCTCAAAGCTGGGCCTAGTATAATGACGTCTGTAACATTTCACTTCCATAAGGCATTATCTGTTTAGGAGTTATCCTTACCTTTTTTATTCTCACACTTAATTCATGACTATATCCACAAACGTTTTGTCAAATGATTTCAGCAATAAGAACAAGAGCTGATTCTCTAATCAACAGAAATCTTGAGGACAGCCAGCAGTATATCTACCAGCGTAGTCTGCATTTATACATTGAAGCATCGTTTGACAGTGTTGTGATGTCTAGATTTGTCAAACATCAAATATGTCAATCATCAGATTTGTCAAACATCAAATATGTCAAGCATCAGATTTGTCAAACATCAAATATGTCAAACATCAGATTTGTCAAACATCAAATATGTCAGACATCAAATATGTCAAACATCAGATTTGTCAAACATCAAATATGTCAAACAATTTTTTGAATTCCTGCAATGGCCCTCAGTTATCCCCCAAGCTCAGTTCAGATCACAAGACAAAATGCATACATTAAAGAAGTTGGAATTGGAGGGAGTAGCAGTGGCCGAGAGGGGTGGAGGAGAGAGCTTGAGGTGGATTCAGCATAGAATCAGTCATAATATATCTACGAAGACCTGTTAAGTCACTATTAAGACATGAAATAAGAAGGATTTATTGTCTAAAGTTCTGGTGGGAACAGATCCCACCACCCCATAGGAATGAATAGCCATGGGACATATATCATGAAAGAACCACATGATCAAAATGAACTATGGGATCTGGATGAACTGTGTGACCTTAACCAGTAGTTCTCAAAGTGGGCCATAAGGCCTCCCAATGGGCCATGCCATATTTCTAGGGGGCCACAGTAAGATAGTAAAGAGGGGGGGTCACAGAGGTAAATGAGGCTAAGAACAGGGCTATGAGCAAAAAAAGGTTGATAATCCCTGATCTAAACCACCGACAGCACACAGCTACAAAAGCATAGTACATCTTCTTAACACTGACTGCCTGGTGCATGACAATTATAAACACAAACATGTCAGATAAACATGCCACGAAAGAAAAACAGATTTGGCAATAATTTAATGCAGAAGAGTTTAACCATCTTGGCAGCCAACTTTACAGCTCTACATCCTGATAGACCACTTATTGGAGCTGAAATATCATTGACTGGCTGACTTAAGAGTTAAGAGAAAGGAAGAAGCATCATAGCAGAAAAAACATAGCAAGAGATATGATTTGGTAAGAATACCTTTCTGTGATTATCCAATATGTTGTAATTATGTTAGAGGTAATTATTAACATTTTTTTTTTGTGTGCTCAGCTGGGGCATTTCCATTATGTATTTACAGAAAAGTAATAGCCCACAGTTCCTCAAAACAATTGGCTTTGGAGACAAGTTTGGGATTGACACAGCCACCAAAGTCAGAC
Organism: Oreohelix idahoensis; assembly: GCA_024509875.1. Taxonomy (NCBI): domain Eukaryota; kingdom Metazoa; phylum Mollusca; class Gastropoda; order Stylommatophora; family Oreohelicidae; genus Oreohelix; species Oreohelix idahoensis. The sequence continues at coordinate 668,978 of JAMPIV010022739.1, forward strand.
TGACGGTTCACCATGTTGTGGAGAGAATGACAGGAACTGTAAGTCAATAATTTTTTTATTTCAGAACCATGTTTTTGCCTTATTCTGTTAACCAGTGTTGTTTTATGTCTGCTGGAAGTTCAGGCAGACTATATTCATCATCATTTTTCTGTTTGCTTCTTATGGAGCATGGAGTCACCATTGTAGCTGGTCCCCTTACAGGAAGCCATCACCAAGCATTGACATGCTCCTGCAGCTGCGGTCTCTGTAACAATTTGTTCTACATGATGAGGTCGCCACCCCCAAGCACAGCCTGTGAGAGCAGTTGCTCTATTCATTCTTTGTCTCATTAGAGAGAAGTACACAGGACATTGTTAGTCATGTAAACATTGATGTCCTATAGTTTATATTTTAATTTCAAGCAACAAGGGCGTTCACTTCACATGGCCTTTATAGGGTCCTAGAGTAAAGAAGAGCAGGTGGGCCCAGAGAAGTGCAAAAAACCATAAAACTGGAAGGTGTGGAGAGACATTCACTAGTCATGGTCATCATCATCATTCCTTTTCGCTGCCTGTGGAACATAGGGCAGAAACAGTTGCTCTCCATTGATTTCTATTCTGGGCTGTCTTTTTCATCTGTGCCCAAGTCATTCCAATTTCCCTAGCCTCCTCTTCAACAGTTCTTCTCCAAGTTCTCTTTGGCCTCCCGACTCTTCTTTTCCCCTGTGGGTTCCAGTCAAGGGCAACTCTGGCTATGCTTGATTTTTCTCTTCTGAGTGTATGTCCTATCCATCCCCACTTTCTTACCTTAATGTCTGTCTGTATTGGCTGTTGTCCGCATCTTTTCCTTAGCTCTATATTTGTTATTACATCTGGCCATCTTATACGAAGGATCCATCGGAGACATCTATTTACAAATGTCTGTAGCTTGGAGGTGATACTCTTTGAGACATGCCATGTCTCTGAGCCATACAGCAAGACTGACTTCACATCTGAGTTAAAGATTCTAATTTTGTTCCCTCTGGATATCGCTGAGGAGTTCCATATTGGTCGAAGGGCATTAAAAGCACATCTGGCTTTATTTATCTTTGAGCAGACGTCACCAGCAGTTCCCCCTCCATTGTCAATGTTGCTCCCTAGATATGTAAAGTTATCTACTTCTTCAATGACATGATCATTGATCTTCATCGAGTCCGTCTGCCTGTTATTTATTCTCTTTTCTTTTGTTTTGTTTACATTTATGTGCAGTCCCATCTTTGCTGCTTCTGTTACTAATCTATTTGTTTTCTCCTGCAAATCTTGCTGTCTGTGTGACAGAAGGTACAAATCATCTGCATAGTCTAGATCCTCCAACTGTGTGTTAAATGTCCACTGCATTCCAGTTTCTCTCCCTCTGTTGTCTGTCTCATAACCCAGTCTGTGACCATGAGAAAAATTGTTGGTGAACTAGGCATGGTACTTGAATAAAAAAAGAAGAAGAAAAAGAAGAGTTAAGAAGGGGAGGCAGGCCCAGAGAAGTACAGAAAACAACTATAAAACAGGAAGTTGTGGAGAGACATGATCTCCTATGCCACCAGACATGGTACTTGAAGAAGAAGAAAAAGAAGAGTTAAGAAGGGGAGGCAGGCCCAGAGAAGTACAGAAAACAACTATAAAACAGGAAGTTGTGGAGAGACATGATCTCCTATGCCACCAGACATGGTACTCGAAGAAGAAGAAAAAGAAGAGTTAAGAAGGGGAGGCAGGCCCAGAGAAGTACAGAAAACAACTATAAAACAGGAAGTTGTGGAGAGACATGATCTCCTATGCCACCAGACATGGTACTTGAAGAAGAAGAAAAAGAAGAGTTAAGAAGGGGGAGGCAGGCTCAGAGAAATACAGAAAACAACTATAAAAGAGGAAGCAGATTAAAGTAGTAGAGGAATAATATGAGCTCATACAAGATATATCACAGTGGGGAAAATTTGCTAGTGCCTTGTCTCCAAAATTGAACTTTGAGGAATGGAGGAGGTTGGGTGCATACTTTCACTTTTGCTTTAATTGATGAAATATCAGACAAAACATTTATGACTGTGTACTCTATGTTTGTTTTGGAATGGAAATTTTCATGCAGCTTTTTCATATTATTTCCTTATGTCTAGATGACGCAGATAGGCCAGGCCATCTTCACCTTACAAGATATTCTCCTTAGTAATGATTTAGGCCTTACACTTACTCTCAGGTAAATTTTGTATAAACTAGTGAATGTGGACACATTAAGATGTGTTGTTTGTGCCTCAGTGCAAACTACTAATGTAAATTTGTTCAAACGCTTGAATAAGGCTGCCTTGGCTTATCAGCAAGTTGGTCTGTTTAAATGCTAATTACTGTGTAATCTTTTAGCCATCACTTTTTATGTGACTAATCTAGTAAAGTTCATTATGGCAGTTTTGGTATAATATGATCATCACGTGGCTCCCTTTTTTGTGTGGCAGATCTTGCTCAAAGTACAGAAGTTTTGAAAACAACAACAGTATCAACCCTCGATAGTGTGACCCCTTATTTAATGTGATTGAATTTTATGGATCCCCAGTTATCACATTATATAGCCAGGTTTCACTGTAGTTAAATCAGGGTATTTCAAGCCTGGTGGCACTAGAGCATGTGCTTGTGCATGACCAATGCAAATGTGGCTAAAGTATTAAAAATGCTGCCTCAGACAAGACACATTCCTCAAATATGCTGGTAGCTAAATTGACAACTAAATTTAGTTTTTTATTTAGCAGTCAAGTAACAATATATAAATAAAACAATAAAATCTTTAGTAATACTTAGTTCAATTTTTGGTCATCCATCTCAGATTTGTGATAGGGAGTCTGGAAATGTCATGCCCTGAGTTAGATACTTTGTCTTGTGCTGGAGAAAAATATATGAGCTAATGGGTAACTCTATGCTTGTCTAATTTTTGTTTTGACTTGTTTTTCTTTCATCAGAACTCATGACCTAAAGGAGAAAGGTAGCATCACAGTGACCTCATGGATCAATGATGAGAGGGAAGTGGCTCTGTGCAGGACGTGATAATTCCTTGGGAGAGCCCAGAACCAGAGCACAGTATTTTAGCTCTGCATAGTTAGAGTCCCCTTGGATGGCGGGGAAAGCACAGTATGCCACACGCTTCTTACTACTAGCTTGGCACCAGATCCTTTAAATGCAAGTCAAGCTGGAGAAACTGGAGCTCATGTCTTCAACAACATGTTTCGGAATGGCAGAAAAGCCACAGGAAAAGCCTAGATCTACAGTGTAGATAATACCAAGGAGTCTTCAACTTGGTATTGGCTGCAAAAGAGCGAGAAGCTCAACAGCCCAAGTTAAATAACAACATTACTACTAGACACTGCTACACTGTATGAGATATGCATATTGTTTAAACACAGTTCTCTTTGTGGTTAGTTAGTTGCTTATCCTTTACAGGACGTGGCAATCAACCCCAGCTTTTATTGGCTGTTTGTGATTTTTCTAGGCAATTTTTTACATTCAGTAGTTTGCCATTGCTTTCTGAACGGTACGGCGCTTATACCATTGTTAAAAATCCACACAAAGCGATTTGCTACCAAACCGCCTGCAGCAGGTTTCGAACCTGGTATATCTGGATTATGAAACTGCGTTCATATCCATTAGGCCACAGACGCCGACCCTCTTTGTGGTAGTGATTTATAAAGTGCCATCAAGAAGGTTGTCCATAATTTCTGGTATCTGCTGTCCTTTATAAGTTCATATGTTGTTTCTCTGCCATGCTATATAGTTGTATATTTCCATTATATTCTCTTCTTTTCCTCTACTGGCTCTTCTACCATCATTGATGCTTGTTGTCACAGTATGGTCAGACATTTCATCTTCTCAAGACTCGGTGATTAAGATACACTGCCTGTTTCTGATCTTTTTTTTTTTCTCTGCGCATATTACTTTTTTCATGATATTTTTATTACATTAATTATCTTTCTGTGGGATTGTAGCATTAATGTATAAAAACCACATCTGTGTGACCACAGTTGGTCTTATAAAGGAATGATTAAAGAGATATAATGATAATTTTGGAAATAAAGAAAGTGAATATTGAAGTCATCACAATGCACATGGTAAGCTAAAGTCTTTCTTAAAATTTCTGTCTTGAATGCTCTCTCTGTCTACATTTACGATACAGTTCATTGCCATAGATATACATGTGTCGGACTTTTCACTCGCTTGTTGTTTATTCTTGTTTTTATTGTTAAAGTTGTCATTTTTTAAATTGTTGTTGGTATCTTCAGTCAGGCACCTACAGCAAGCGACTGCGTACATTCTCACTGGGCCGTCATTCACACAACCTTCAGACTCACTTTAATGACATCATCAAGCGTTCATTTCGCTTTGCTACAAATGATGAAAGATCCATTATTCAAGTGTCAGAATATATGGCTGAAAGCAAGTGGACGTTTGAGATACCTATTCAGTTATTGTGAGTTCTCAGTGCTTCTCTGCTCCTGGGTACATTGCTCAATTATTGTGTGTTGTCTTTGTTGCATTGCTACTGAATAACTTTGCATTTAGGCATGCATGTTGCGTTGGGAAGTATTTATTGATAAGTTAAGTAGTTTATCCTTGTTAAAACAAAGTACACATGTACAGGTCTATAATCTTTTACCTGAACACCTGAAAGATGAAATATTCTGAAAATCGAAAGTGACTTTGGGCAATTTTTTGATCACAATTTTGAACATCTTTTGGCTATTTTTCAAATACAATGTGGGCCACAGATTATTTTGGGCAAATTTGGGCTATTTTTCAAATACAATTTAGGCAACATTTGAAAACTGAAAAAAACAAAAACCCTTTCTGAAACAAAGACCGCCCCGAGGGTTTTGGATTAAAGGTTACAGACCTGTATACAGCAGTCAGATGGGAATTTGGTGAGTGGTGACAGTGACAAGCTTGGATTAGTAAACAAACGTGAATCTGCTTAATTGTTGAACCTCGTGTGACTACCAGGGTGGTCTGAGGACAAAGAAATAAATTGGACCATCACTTTCAACAGGCAGCTGAGGCAGCTAAGTGAGTTGGGCTGGCAAACTCTTCATGTAAAATAAATTGCAAGATTGTGTAAAGAGGTACTCTGGCACAGATTTCCTTTAGGATTGGAACCATGCTCCCTCCGGAGCAAAAAGGAAAAAAAAGAAAAGAAAAGGTTGTTTGTCACATAATTATTGTAACTGATACAGTTGCTACTGGTCTCAGATGTCAAACAATGCAGCAGAACAATTTTCACAGAAACGTACGACAGTTTCTGTCAATGGATTCTGTTTCTTTCATAATAACATCAGCCATGGCAGTTTTAAAAATAATGTTTGTCATTGATAGCAAAATGTATCTGCTTTATTGTTTTTATGAAGATATATGGGTGTCTGTTGGTGTGTTCGTTGATAAGCTACAGTCTCGAACATTTGATATTTTTCTGTCTTTCCTACTGTCACGAAGTGGATTTAAGTTTAGAGTGTGTCTGAGTGTATAGACAAGACCCTAGTATGAGAAAGACTGAGAAGATAGATTTAGATGAGAAATGATAGTGAATGTGGACAGATGAGACTATTGGCTTCGAGGGGCGAGAACCGAGATTGACTCTCCCTCGCCACTTGTGACGTATTTGATAGCTATAGACTCACCACCTCTGACACCCTTAAAGAGATAAGGTTTAACTAATGACCACAGACACACTATACAGACAAATATATACGTACAGTATAGTTAAAGAAAGTGACTGATCCAGACTACAGTTTATAGTTCATTTACACAACAACAAAATTCAGATAACATAATAAAATGAATAACGTGCGAGGTCGCACAAACCTGGAACAGAACCCAACCAATTAACATGGCATACAATATATAAACCCACACTGTCACCCTCCCCTTCAACCAGCAGGGAAGAAAGTTAAGGATTAAACAACAGGATTTCCTAGGTGGGGTCTCTAACTTTTAGAGCCACCACTCCTAACTATCTTATTCTTAATTATTAAAATCTAACATCTCTGTCCCACTGTGGACCTAACTACTGTCTACACAACCTCTGCTTGAATTTTCTAAAGTCCTACACTGCAGATCACGAACTGATCCACAACTGACTTCTTCAATAAAACCTCAGAAGCTGTCCTCTGCTCTGATTTTATAACTCTTTATCACTACTGTCTCTCCACTCTAAAGCATTCAGAAGGAATTTTAACCCTATCTCTCTCCTCTATCTCCCTCCTTTCAGAAAGCAATGGCAAACTACTGAATGAAAAAAAATTGCCTAGAAAAATCACAAACAGCCAATAAAAGCTGGGGTTGATTGCCACGTCCTGTAAAGGATAAGCAACTGTTGAGCGCTCTTTTGGGTAACATGATAGCTAGTAGCAGAGGTACCAGTGTACTAGCATCTTGACGCGAATGTAGAATGAAAATTAGATGAAGAGCTATCCAACAGAACTTCATCGAGTGGAAGGCAAAATCAGGCCAACATGATCATACTCAACTCGTCGGTAAAGTTATTATAATTTATTACGTGGTACGAAGATGTTTGACAAGACGGTACAATGTTCCTTGACAGGTACGATGAACAATTTATACATAGTAGTGACAGTTCCGATAAAACGATACATCTCTGGTCATTCATATCTAAAATCCTCTCTCACGTAAGTAATAAGAATCCAATAATATTCCTACTAGGTTTTAACAGCAAGGGAATGTCCGTTGACCTTGCTTGAGGTCATCCACTTAAGCATGTACTCCCATACCACGAACTCCCGCATTCGTCCAATAAGAGACTGTTTCTATCCAAGACATAGTTCCATACAACGTAGACTCAATAGATATTCACTGGTACATATATGAAGAGGTATCTGAGTTAGTATCTTTAGGTTTTAACTAACCTCTCAAAAATCATGCCACGACTTTGGCATTACAATAAAGGCGTTTACACACATATGAATACTGCAATCAAATTAACTTCTTTCCACTCGTAGGAATCCTTCTTCTACGATACGAATCCTAAAGGCTAACGACTCTGTAGGTCCATTCTAGGAATAACATATTCCCGCTAGACAAGTATAAGAGCGGCCTTACAATACAGCATACAAAGAAGTGGGGCGATAACTTACGTGACATTACTGCTATTGGTTTCGACCTGAAGACCAATACAGATCACTAGAATAAATGGCTTCCATAAACGTGCCATGAAACACAATAATAATATATCAATCACGGACATAAACAAGGTCCATGTTGCCCCTCCAAATCATGACGTCAGAAACTACTCAACTAGGTTACCCGTGCGTCCCAAAGCAACTCACCCTGCTTTGTGCACGTCAGTGCGCGAATCATTCGAACGCACAAATAATATAACTATATTGAGACTGGTGCGTACATTTGGCAGGACCGAAGACTACCCCCTTAGGTAATAAATGTACGTAACAGCAACTAACTAACTCCCTCCTCTAATTTTCTCTGTTGATGACTTGGGCTTTAGACTCAATGACTCTCTGACGCGGCTGTCATCATCTGAGGATCTGATGAGTGGCTGGTTGGGAAAAGTATGATTTCCCTGTCTCTTTTTCGTTGTACTGATAACGGGTCTGGTTCACTACCACGATAGGTGATAGCCGAAGGCGGAAATTAAATTCAAGGCTTTATTATGGCCTTCTGATGAGCACTAGGCAACACACCTATCTGATGTGCTTTAGTGAGCTTAGAGCTCCTGATTGCTAGAACCAGTTCTCGCTGAAGATTTTTCTCTTCACCGCAAGAGAACTTCCCAGTTCTTTCACCTCTGACGATATCTCGAGCATTCGACTCCTGGGATGACAAATCTGCCGTTGGTAACTTGTAAGGGCTGGTTTCACCCCCCCCCCCCCCCCCCCCCCCCCTTCCCTTCCCTTCCCTCTTGAACCGTGAAACTTGCTGTAGACAAAAGAAATAGCAACTAATGTACAACACTTCAAAATAATCTCATCTCTAACCCATACCTCCCATAAATACATCTCCCGTCTATCCCTTAAATCAATACAGCTCCCCTGCGCTATTTTCGCAACAGCTATAAACAATTATTTCACTCAAAGGTCAGCCTACCCTACACTGGCATCACTCTCTCTCTTCTCCCCCTCAACTTAAATATCAGTCTAATAATAACCTCCAGACACCAGCTGACCTAAATCTGTTATGTATGTCTGTCTTCAGCGTCACAACAATGCACACACTGAAACGAAACCTTCGCTGGTAAAATTCCTGGCCCTACTTATTTTTCAAGCTAACCCAGGACTGTTCTATCGATTACACAATTTTATATACACCATCTGCTACACCAACTCGGTAAAATTAATTACACCACTATTCGTGTATATATATATATATATATATATATATATATATATATATATTTATATATATATATATATATATATATATATATATATATATATATATATATATATATATATATATATATATCTAGGGAATTGAAATCCCATCTCAGAAAATTAAATACACCCCTCACTCCCCTGTTGAGTACACAACAATTGGATGCACAACACAATAACGTACACAAATACGCTAGCGTATTTAAATTGCAAATGTTGTAATCAAATCGAGGTTACCTATATCGGACCTCACAATTACAGTAGGTTATAACCTACGGACTTAACCTTATACAATTAATTTCGCAAGCGTATTTACGCTGCAAATATTATAAATCAAAAGATGAGGAAATATTAATTACACCCCTGTCTTCTGACTACATTATCAAAATAGCCCGCAAGCAAAATACACAACTTACACTCACATATCTAAATGCTATACGCACACAGAAAATATTACAAAGCTACCCCAAGAACAAAAAATCGAACTAGCTTATCCTGGAAAAACATTATATGCACACTTACATTTACATTATATCTCTAAGATAGTAATTGATGGCGCTCATTCGGTTAAGAAATTATTTTAAACTCATCAGGCTAAGATTCTATTTAACACGAACTATGAGTACGATGCTAAATTAAATATTGACATACCCAGATACTAAATATCTCGTTGGAGCAATTGATAGGCATAGTTTTCACGGCTGAATTTTCTGGAGACCAAGAGAGCGCTAATTAAAATATTCTGGTATTTATAATTGAAACTCCACGCCCGAACCCACGCCATACGTCATTGCGTCACTTCCCTTTGGAACCAATAATCTTTCGGCAAAATCTAAAAATATCCCGTGCTCATGCGCTATTATTAGAACATAAGAGTAACCCGCTAATTCCCATTGCATCATGTTATACCGACCGCGTGAGCAAATTAACTTTTGATTCGATGAAGCTCCCGGTTTTACGTACATGGGTAGTGCTTCACCACCAACCCATCGATTTACTGGGTAGGGGTTATTTAACATCGGAAAATTTTCACCCAGCCCAAATAATACTCACGCGCTCATATACAATAAAATGACCTCGATTATTTTAACAAAGAAAAGCCCACGTGATCGCAATTAATTTATAAAAAAGAAGACTGGTGCAAATCTTAAAAAATTAAACCCTACAGTCGTCCCTCAAGAAACCGCAATTAATTACCAAGAGAAGAAGACTAAACTCAAGTAATTATAGAACAAAATGACAGGGAGAAGAAGAATGGTCTCATAACAACATAAATAATTATCTAGAGAGGACGAATGGGGCCTATTGAAAAATAAAATGACAGTACCACATCACACCTACTTTAAATTCCTTGACTTATTTGAGCAGGGTTGATGTGTGGGCATGGGGTTCAGCTGACCTTCATTGCTTCTGTTTTAGGCATATTGATATTAAAATTGTCTCAAATGTTATATTGAGCACATTTGTATATTCATGCAGTATGTTTTCAGGATACATTAAGGACAAAACAAAAAATGTTGCATTTTTATTATATTGTTTGTTTTGTTTTCTTTTTTTTTAAATCTGCTAGACGACTATGGGTTAATGAGGAGAAGCATATGATATCTCTGTTACAAGATTTGGGAGAGGTAAGAACATAAACATGCAATCATTTGTTTATTGTTTTTACATTCGTTAGAACACTGTGTGTTTGTTTTGTGATAAGTTTTTCCTGCTGTGTCTCTTTGGAAAATGACAGTTGGTCTGTCTTGCTTTGTCCATTTGTGTATTTGTTTAAAAAAAAAAAACGGTGTGTCTAATTCTCTTAATTTTTCTGTTTTGCAAAAGTCTTTTCTATTATTTTTTTGCCCCCTAATTTTGCGAGTCATTTTTTTGTGTGCTTTTTTTTGTTTTTTAATTTAACCTAATTGATTAATTTGATTTCACTTTGTTCACTTCATTTTAATGACATTATTCTATTGACACTGTTTGATTTGAACAGTTGGCAATATTTTCTTTGTTCCCTTTGTTAATCAACAGTGTTAACACCCCCCCGTCTGTTTCCATTGAATAGCCAAAACAAAAAATGTAAATGATGTTTGCTATTAGTTTATTTTCTGAAGTTACTTTTGCTATTTTAAAATTTGTTTTACCATCTGTTGGGAGATACTTCAGCATTTTTATTCCTGTATTTTCAGTTTTACCAAAGTTATACAGTTTTCAGCAAGTTTTTCACTTTTGTATTATGCCAGTGGAAGAATATTTCAGAACTCGCATAATAATTTCTTATATACCAGCCTTGTGTATTTTGTGCTAAATAAGCTAAAAGAAAAAAAATCAGATGTCTGAAAACCTGAATGGTGGATCAACCTTCACTGGACATGTGATAAAAGCATTTAAAAACTTTGTACCATGGGAAAAATAGAGGGAAAGAGAAACATAGGAAAACAGGAAAGAGAAGATAATTGGATAGCTTGACAAATTGGCATGGGAAGATAACGACAGAACTGATGAAGATCATTAAATAGTCTACATCTGTGAAGTCAGGCCTGACAGGTGAAGTCAGACCTGTACAAGTTAGGCCAAGTCAAGTCAGATGTTATGGCTGGAGATTACATTTCACACTCAGACAGTTGAGTGAAAAGGCTCTTGAGTATAAGAGTGAGATCCATCTTTGCTTCTTAGATCTGGAAAAGGCATTTGACAAGGTCCCCTGGAACAAACTCTGGGACTGTTTGGCAAGGAAGAACATTCCAGCACCTCTGATTCATGCTATACAGAGCTTCTACAAGTCTTGCAGAAATTATGTGAGGACGTCAAACCATATGTCAGAAGAATTCAGGACCACCACTGGTGTAAGACAAGGTGATATTCTGTCGCCTTATCTGTTCATACTCCTCATGGACGATGTCATCAAGGCATGTAAGAAGAGGACAGGAAAGTATTCAGTGGGGTACTGGAAGATGAGACAGGTCTGTATTTCAGAGCTGGCATTTGCTGGTGATGTTGCCCTGATTGCTAAATCAGAGGCACATCTTCAATCCAACCTGCAAGTCTGGAAGGAAGAGCTGGAGAAGAGAGGGATGATCATAAGCAGCTGGAAAACAAATACCATGGTGATATCACGAGAGGAAAGAAGACATCAGATTAAGCTGGGAGAACAGGTCCTGGAGCAGGTCGACCACTTTAAATACCTTGGAGCTGTCATAGACCAGAAGGGAGGCATCAAAGAAGAGTTGGCTACCCGAAGAGCAGCAGCTGGGAGACCTTTTCAAGCCATAAATCGAGGATTCCTCAGCAAAAGAGAAGTTGGTAAGAAGACAAAGATGGCTGTATACTGCTCCACCTATGTTCCAGTCTTGACGTATGGATGCGAGTCATGGGCAATGACTACAACCCACAAATGCCAGATCCAAACCTCAGAAATGAGGTATCTGAATGAAGGTGGTTGAAGTAACAAGAAGAGACATGGTCCGCAACCAAACGATACGACAAGGCCTAAAAACCCAACCCCTGCAGACCCAAGTAGAACAGTCCCAACTGAGATGGTTTGGCCATGTCTGCAGAATGGGAGATCGGCTACCACAACAAGCATGAGAAACTAAAAGCCAGGGATCCAGACCTCCAGGATGACCCAAAGTCTGCTGGGAGGACAACATTAGTGTCACGAAGTGGCTTTAATTTAGAGTCTGTCTGAGTACAGAGACAAGATGCTAGTTATGAAAAAGTCTGAGAAGATAGATTTAGATGACAGTGAATGTGGAAGGATGAGACTTATAGCTTCAAGGGTGAGAACCGAGATTGACTCTCCCTCGCCACTTGTGACTTATGTAATAGCTACAGTATCACCCCTCTGACTACCAGAAAGGAGATAAGGTTTCACTAAATTCCACAAACACAACTATACAGACAAAGCATATAAGTACAGTATAGTTAAAGATAAACTGATCCAGTGTACATTTTATAGTTTATTAAAACAACAAATCAATCCCACAGTAAACAAAATAAAGTGCAAGTTCGCACAACCTGAAAAAAAGAACAATTTAAATGAAAGACACGATATAAAATTTCTGCACTCTCTTTCACACCTGCATGAAAATAAAACACAAAAGATACAGTAATACTTGGTAGGGGTCTCTAAGTAAGAGCCACCACTCCTGTCTACCCTATTGTTACTAACTAACACACTGTCCCACTGATGATGTCTAACTAAATAACTACTGTTTCAAAGCACTCTAGGCTGTCCTACACAAATACCAAATATTCCACAAGAACTGCTCCACTAATTGATTTTTCAGCGCTAACTTAGAGGCTGTCCTCTAAGTATTTCTATCTGACCCTACTGGTCCTCTATAAACTCCTTCCTTTCTCCTCTGTCTCGGTTCAGTGCCTCTCTGATGCTACCATCTTCGTCTGAGGCTCTGATGAGTTGCTTCTTCGTCACGCACCTCCTCTCGTTAGCATGTGGAAAGGTATGTTTTCCCTCTCTCCTTTCCTGAATACTGATAAAGAGGGCCTTGTTAACTACAGTGATATGTTGTAGCCTAGGGCTGTAGCTGGTTTCACTGCTAATGGCAATTCTTCAAACAGCCAAGGTAACCCTCTTCGGGTTTAGGCGCACTGCTTTATTATGGCAGTGTGTAACAACACCAGGCCCATTGCCTGTTTTGAGTGTGTTGGCCTTTGCGAGTTAAGATCTCCTTATTTAGAGACTAGTTCTCTCTGAGGCATGTGTCCTCACTGCAAGAGAACTTCTCCTTTTTTCAGCGTTGCCGATGTAACTGGCCACCGGTACAGTCGCGAACCCAAGTTTCTGCAAATTACGCTGATGTCTCGTGCCTCCTTCTCTCTAGAAGGCAAAGTCCGTGGTTAGGCTTAGGGCTATTTATAACCTCCACCACCAACAAGCCGTGACTGCCAATTAATACCGAATTTCTCGAACTGAGCAGACGATACAATGACGCTTCTTCACGGCAAAAATTCTTGGAACTAGTGAGTGATAAAAGACTTTAGTCACTCCTATTTATATTATGAATTATTCTGATGCAATAACAGACGCGGTGAGTCATCGCGTCTGGCATTGTCTATCAGGAACTGCTTCTAACCAACCTTTGACTTACTATCATGTCTGCACATAAATTAAATCGGACCCGGCCAATCATATCATAAGCTAACCTATGACTCAGTGTTTACCAAGCATAATCGCAAATTTATTTTGCTCGCGAGCCGAAATAATACGTAATATGCCATAACCCTCTGACCTATTATCTACCGGAATAATTTTATTGGTTCCACGTTAATCTGGGTCGTGCTCCCCCCCCCCCCTACAATTAAACAGGGTAGGTGCAGGTGGTCGTCCAAAAAATTAACCCAGAAATAATAACTAGTGAACTCGAACGCCTAATAAAATTAAAGAACACAATTAATTACACGGAAAAGAAAAATGGGGCGAGTTGAAAATAAAAAATACAGTAACTCATCACAATTAGACAATCTTTGAAGGGCAGAGGACTAGAATGGAACCAAGCCAGGAGGAAGACAGCCGATAGAATAGTATGGCGCTCTCTCTTACAAACCTCTACACCTCATGGTAGAAGATAAACGACTAAGTAAGTAAGTACCACACGGTGCTTTACAAAACTCGGTGACGTCACATGCGTACAAGTTGCGCACAGTTTTCACACACATCCATTATCATTGCCATACGAATGCTTAAAATCGAACTGTAATAAATAAATCAGTCCGTGCAATCTCACTCATCCATCCATCTGACGCAACCATGATAATAACAAAGCTCCATGTGGAGCACAGGTGTCATAAATGTATAATTCTTATAACACCTAAATTATCATTCTTGACACTAAGTTTTATTTCTTATTTCCAGCAAAAAATAATTTTTCCAGTCAGTAATTGCAACGTTGAAGAGTCAAAAAAATACAGACCTGGATGACCTCAGAATAGTGCTCCACAAACTATGTCAAAGATTCAAAACTGTGATCCAGTGGATCCCATCTCATTGTAACATCACCAGCAATGAAGAGGCTGACAGATTGGCAAAGGAAGGTGGAAAGCTACCTCATCCTGATGCAAGCGTAACTTTCGAGGAGGCAAAGAGTTTTATCAGAATCAGATACAGAAACAACTGGGATGTAGAGCATCCAGGTCACACACACACAATGATGCATACTACCAGCTCAAAAGAAGAGAACAAGTGATAATCTTCAGACTCCGCACTAGTCACAATAGATTGCGATACCATCTATTCAACAAGCTGAAGATAGGAACTACCGATCAGTGTAACTGTGGCACTGATAAAATTATTGCTGAACATCTGCATCAAAGTTGCCCAACATTTGCGGAACAGAGAAAGCGCATATGGCCGACACCAGTACCATTCATGGAAAAGCTCTTTGGAGATTCAAATAGCTTCAAACTGACTGCTACTTTCTTTGATAACATTCAAGTAGACATCTGAGAGTGTACAAAGAAGAAGAAGAAGAAGATTTCCAGAAACAAAACAAAATAAAATAAAATCTAAAATGGCCAATTTATTTGCTGATGTTTGCTAGAGAGAACAAAAATTTAAGCTCGCTATGAGGTCATGTGTTGAACAGGCAGATCTCACATTGGGCTGTAATGTTAATGTGATAAAACTTTTTATATAATAAAATAACAGTTAATTATCTTTATTTTGACATTTGTTTCATATATATTAGTTGGATATGAGTCAAAGATAACGATTGAAAAACTGGGAGTGACCTTTCAGTCACCCTTGAGTTAGTAATATCTACATGAAAAACCCATGTCTGCTTGAACTATGACAGCTGATGGCTGAGTGGGAAAGTGAACAGTTATTGTGGATAAAGTTGGGGGCTGATACTGCTGTATATTACACCAATGCTTTGGAAGGGCTAATCTCAGATTCAGGTTTAAGCATTTTACATTCTTTGTTTTACGTGATGTCCCAAGATTCTGCCCCATGGCATGCTTTCCATGTAAAGCATGCAACAAATGCATATAAGTCTTGCTATGTTATAATGTCACAGAATTGCTTTTTTATAACATCACAGATTTGCCGTTGTATAACGTCACAGACTTATAACTGCCAGAATTTTTTTAGAATTTACGTTTATTTATCAGCAGTGAAGAAGTAAATGTTTTATCTGCTACTCTGTTTTTTCTGCATGAAGACTTCAGATAATTAGATTGAAACAGTAAAAAATAATTAGTCAAGATGAATTCAGGAAATAATTTGACAGATGCATTCAGAAAAGTAATTAGACATAATCAGGGGAATAATTAGATGCAGTTTAGAAAATATCATTAAGTAATTACATAAAAAGTAATGTCAATGCAGTCTTGTAATATTTCTGTGAAACAGAGAACAACAAAAATGACAACCAAGAAGATATGGGCTTTTATAAATGGAGGCTTGCGTAGAATAGAAGGATTGAAATAGTAAGACAAGATAACTAATGTTGTACTGATGACAAGAACCAGACAAGTGCCTGTGGAACAGGAGATAAGAATAAGACTCTGCTCATGTATAGGACACACTCTAAGGAAACCAGTTGATAACATTACCATTATATTAACCATAAAATAATGTTAAAACTTGAGATAGAGATTTTGAAGGTTTGAACTCATAATTTCAGAAATATTGACATATTGCATTAGGCATGCTTCTCACGGCAAAGGGACCAGGTTTGAAATCAGGTCACATCATGCTCTAGTCTTCCCAGCTGTAAAAATGGGTGCCTGACTCTGTTTTGGTACATTAGACCTAATGCAGTAAAGAGGTTTATTTGATGCATGAGATCTAATTATAAACAGACCTGTGTGGAGCTAGAGTTTTATTAACAGAGACACATTTGGTTCATCAGCCCCATTAGTAGAAACCTGTTTGATTCATCAGACCTAATTTAATAAAGACATCTGTTTGATGCATGGCACCTAATTATAAAGAGACCTCTTTGGTGTATCATACTTCAAAATAAAGTGACCTGTTTGATATACCAGATCTAAGAATAAAGAGGCCTATTTGATGCATGTCACCTAATAATAAAGAGACCAGTTTGTGCATCACATTTAACCCTTTGAGCCTGATACTCCCATTTCACCCAAACTGTGGTGCTTGGTCCAGAATTCATTGCCAAGTAATTTGCTGACTAGAAAACTCTGTAGGTGAACATTACAATAAGATCCACTGTGATCAATAGATAAAGTCCTTCTTTCAGATGTATATTTTAGTCCCTGTTAGTTTCTTGACACTGTGGGAGTGGGGTGCTCTTATTTGCATCCTGAATCCCGAATGCTACATTGCATTAATTTTTGACAACATATAATCATGATCCATCCTTTTTCTTTTTGCCCCCTATGAAGCATGGGCCCACATGATCGTGCAACAGTTGTAGTGCTTTACATGATAAGGTTGCCAGCCCCATGCACATCCGCATATTAGTTGCCTTGTTTAACAAGCCTGAAGGATCAGTAGTCTTATCTTTTCTTTCTCTGGTAAAAGACCCCGGGAACTACACAAGGCTTTTGACTCAGCCCGTGTCATGTTGGTCCAAATGTTCTACCAGTTTGAACAGGATGTCTTATGATCTGTTTTAAAACCATTTTCTCTTAAGCAAGTCCTGTCAGAAGACTCTTTGCATGATGTTCTATTACAGCTTCCATTTGATCAAGGCTACGTAAGACAAGAGGCATCAGATTATTGCATGAGCATGGTCGTGTCTTATAACCAGCATGCAGCTCATCTCAGTGATTACTCAGGTGATTTCACCATTTTGCATTGTCTGTGAACCCACCTTCATAGCTCACCTTACAAATCACCTTCAGAGCTCACCTTCCATATTTGTTTGAAACATGTGGCACTGCTTTCAATCAAAGTCAGTCTCATCCATTTATATATTTAAGCTCTCAGTTTCCACGTGTCACTTTAAAATCCTGACTGCCTCAGCTTTGACATGCTTAATATTTGTTATTATGGACAGTGTGAACTTTGTGAAATAGTTAATATTTGTTAATGTGGACAGTGAACGTTGCAGTAGTTAATGTGGACAGTATGACCTTTGTGAAATAATTAATATTTGTTAATGTGGACAGTGAACGTTGAAGTAGTTAATGTGGACAGTGTGAACTTTGTGAAATAATATTTGTTAATGTGGACAGTGTGAACTTTGAAGTAGTTAATATTTGTTAATGTGGAGAGTGTGAACGTTGAAGTAGTTAATATTTGTCAATGTAGACAGTGTGAACGTTGAAGTAGTTAATATTTGTTAATGTGGACAGTGTGACCATTAAAGTAGTTAATATTTGTTAATGTGGACAGTGTGAATATTAAAGTAGTTAATATTTGTTAATGTGGACAGTGTGAACATTAAAGTAGTTAATATTTGTTAATGTGGACAGTGTGAATGTTGAAATAGTTAGTATTTGTTAATGTGGACAGTGTGAATGTTGAAGTAGTTAATATTGAGCTTTGAAGTAAATATTTGTTAATGTGGACAGTGTGAATGTTGAAGTAGTTAATATTTGTTAATGTGGACAGTGTGAACATTAAAGTAGTTAATATTTGTTAATGTAGACAGTGTGAATGTTGAAGTAGTTAATATTTGTTAATGTGAACAGTGTGAATTTTAAAATAGTTAATATTTGTTAATGTGGGCATTGAATGTTGAAGTAGTTAATATTTGTTAATGTGGACAGTGTAAATATTGAAAT
This sequence comes from Oreohelix idahoensis, assembly GCA_024509875.1. Lineage (NCBI taxonomy): Eukaryota > Metazoa > Mollusca > Gastropoda > Stylommatophora > Oreohelicidae > Oreohelix > Oreohelix idahoensis. Next base: position 687,066 of record JAMPIV010022739.1, read on the forward strand.
AGTTAATATTTGTTAATGTGGACAGTGTGAGCTTTGAAGTAGTTAATATTTGTTAATGTGGACAGTGTGAATGTTGAAGTAGTTAATATTTGTTAATGTGGACAGTGAACGAACGAACTTTATTTTCAAAGGGTTTAGAATAGTTAACATTTGCATGTGGACAGTCTTAATTTTAAAATACTGGTAGTTAATATTTCTTAATGTGGACAGTGTGAACTTTGAAGTAGTTAACATTCATTAATGTGGACAGTCTTAATTTTAAAATAATTAAAATTTGTAAATGTTGACAGTCTTAATTTTAAAATATTAATATTTGTTAATGTGGACAGTGTGAACTTTGAAATAGGCAGCATATTTGTTAATGTGGACAGTGATAAGAAACTCTAGTAGTAAGCACGATAAGAGGTAATCTGATCATCACAAGAAGTCTCCTCTGTAAGGCAAGCATTTTATCCTTGTAGCTTCCTGTCACTGAATGCCACCCAGGTCATGACTCATTCAAGTGCCATCCAAGCAATAGGTTATATTGTTACTTAAAGTAAATCAGAGGCACATCTCCAATCCAACCTGCAAGTATGGAAGGAAGAGCTGGAGAAGAGAGGGATGGTCATAAGCAGCTCTAAAACAAAATCCATGGTGATATCACGAGAAGAAAAGACATCAGATTAAGCTGGGAGAACAGGTCCTGGAGCAGGTCGACCACTTTAAATACCTCGGAGCTATTATAGACCGAAAGGGAGGCATCAAAGAAGAGTTGGCCACTCGAAAAGCAGCAGCTGGGAGACTTTTTCAGGCCATAAATCGAGGATTCCTCAGCAAGAGAGAGGTTGGTAAGAAAACGAAGATGACTGTATACCGCTCCACCTATGTCCCAGTCTTGACATATGAATGCGAGTCATGGGCAATGACTACAACCCATAAAAGCCAGATCAAAACCTCAGAAATGAGATATCTTAGGAAGGTGGTTGAAGTAACAAGAAGAGACATGGTACGCAACCAGACGATACGTCAAGGCCTAAAATGCCACCCCCTACAGACCCAAGTAGAACAGTCCCAACTAAGATGGTTTGGCCATGTCTGCAGAATGGGAGAAGATCGGCTACCACGACAAGCATGGGAAACAAAGAGCCAAGGATCCAGACCCTGAGGACGACCCAGAGTCCGCTGGGAGGACAACATTAGACAATCTTTGAAGGACCGAGGACTAGAATGGAACCAGGCCAGGAGGAAGACAGCCGATAGAATAGTCTGGCGCTCTCTCTTCCAAACCTCTACACCTCACGGTAGAAGGGGAACGACTAAGTAAGTAAGTTACTTAAAGTCAGACCTTTATTTAAGAAAAACTAACTTCAGTCATGTTAACTAAGACATTAACATTTTACTAAATAGATATATAGTATTGTCATCTTCAGCAGTCAACACAGTATAATTATTTTTCACAAACAGTATGTGCATCAGTGTTATTTTTGTACAGTTATTTAGTTCTGGTCCTCCACAGTAATCATATAGCTTTATCATCTTCTTCTTAGCTCCTTATGGAGCCATTGCTGCCGATGGCCCCCCCTTGAGAAAGCCTGTGCCAAAGTGCAAACCCTTGCAGCGGTAGATTCTGTTGCTATTTGTTTTATGTATTGAGATTGCCAGCCCATGCACAACCTCATCATTAGTCACATTTTATGACATGACTGAGGGATCAGTAGTCCTGTTCTTTCTTTGTCTCATCGGAAACCCCTAGGAACCAATCAGGACACAGTAATCAAATACCTGTACTTTGAAGCGCACCATTATGCAGCACACACAAGAAATGATCTTACCATAAGTTCAGTCTTGTTAATCAGCCACTACCTGTAGCTTCCTAGGGTTTATAGTCAGTGGGCGCATACTTACATTCTCTTTGTCCAAGTGTATCCTCCATTTATCATTTTTGTCCAAGTGTAGCCTGCATTCATCATGTCTGTTCTCCATGTGTGCTTCCATCTTTCCCTCGCCTTCTTCTTTGTGGGTTGCATGTCCATCCTAGTATGTACATGGTTCACATTTGCAACAAGGATATGTCCATGACAAACTGAATTCCTTACAGGTGTTACATTCAAACGCAGTGCGGACAAGGGCAAGCAAGAACTGGAGTTTGTTCCTATCAATCTACATGTGGAGAGAATGGTTGTCTCCTCTGATAACACACCTTCAGGTAAAGATTCACTCCAGTCAAACTTTCAAATATACATTAAAAAATATATTTACATATAATTTTTTTTCTTTTGTCTGTAAAATGTTTAGACTAAGTATTCTCCTGATATTAATGTGAAGGCACTAGAATTATAATGCTTTCATACCTGGTCAAAAGTAAATTCATTACTTCTATCTTTGTATGTATCCCTTTCATTACTTCTGTCTTTATGTATCCCATTCATTACTTCTATCTTTGTATGTATCCCTTAGTAGAAGAATTTAATGCTCATCCATTGTGTATTTGTGTTTTCTTACAATTTAAAATAACAAAACACAAAAGCAATTTGTTGAGAAGTTATGTTTGAGAGCTGTTTTAATAAAACAAAGTTAGGACTGTGTTCATTAGCTATGATTACATGTTTATGTTAGGGCGGGGATCTTTAACATTTAATTAATGGATTAATCGGTGAACATTTTTTAAATTGATTGACTGATAAAGCAAATTGAATCGATTGTTCCATTTTTAGCAATGGTTATGTTTTTTGCTAAAATGCGAGAGCATTAGCTGTGTTAGAGGTTTATGATGTGTAATTGGGCAAGTATGGTCAATAATAATCAATTGTTTGGTTGCCACTTTTTCGGTATTTTCATTATATTTTCTGGATGATGTTGTCTTATAACAAGTAAAAAAAAATAAAGTCCTTATTTAAAAGTGATTTTAAAAAAAAAGATTTGTTATTTATGATAAAAAAAATTGATCGATTAAAAAAATGTGATTAATCAATTAAGACTTCAAAAATCAATCATAGCCCTAGTTTATTTTTCTATTGTTATTAACACATTAACTACCGCAAGCCGCTGTCAGCGGCTCACAAAATAATCACATTTGGACCGCAAACCGCTCAGGGCGCCAATCTAATTTTAGTAATAAAACGAATGAAAAATGTACTGAAAAACTTTCTGATCTGGTTTGAGATTTTAAGTTGCCACCGGAAAACAAATTCCCAAAGCATGGTTGTTGTAGAACACTGGAAAATTGATATTATGTTCATATTTTTCAGCGTTTTGGGTTAGTTACCAAATCGTGTAAAACTGTTTACCGTGGCAACTAGTGATAGGACCACAAAAAATGCGTCTACATCTTGTCTAACGGCTGAATAGGATAGAAACGTGTTTCAACAATTGACTGATTGATCTAGCGACGAGGACAAGAGTGAAAACGGTGTGCACATTGATTGAAATTGTGATTTTGATAGAGATGGGGGCGCAAGCAGTCATAATTGTGAAAATATTGCAAGTCCTCGGCCATCGGAGGGCTGTTAAATAGCAACAACCTCTATTAGAGTTACAACCGGTGTTTATTGTAACAGTGCATTCATTTATCTTTAAAATGACGTGTAATTCATACAAATCTGTAAACAGTTACGAAAACTACAGCTTACTTTGTGCAAACACCTACAGGATGAAAATGGGAAAAAATTTAATTCGGCCACAGTGTGTTTTTTCAATTCGGTAGTTAATGTGTTAAGGTTATAAAATCATTAAAAAATTCTCAAAAACTTGAGTGACAGAGCAGCAGAGAATGTTTGATATTCCATAAATTACTAACAAGAAATATGATGTTCATTTGAATGGAGACTCTCACTTTTGAGTAACACGGCAGCTTTTTACGAGGGACGGTCAAAAAGTAATGCCTCGTAATTTTTAATTTCATTCAATAGGCAAGAAAACAGATAAAATTCACATTGAAATGTAGCCCCAAGTCTGAACTTCAAACATTTATTTCTCAATGTAGTCTCCGTTATTTGTTACAGTTTTTGTCCATCTTCTCACAAGGGCATGTATCCCCGCACGGTAAAAATGTGTTTCCTTTTTCCTAAACCACTGGCGTATGGCGCGTTTCAGGGTCTCGGTGTCCTCAAAGTGATGTCCGCGAAGATCTTCTTTCAATGGTCCAAACAGATGTAAGTCAGAAGGTGCAAGATCGGGACTGTAAGGGGGATGTGGTAATAATGTCCAGCCAAATTCTGCAATCGCATCAATGGTGCGTTTAGCGGTGTGTGGCGTGGCATTATCGTGCAACAGTAGTGCAGTTCTCTGATCTTTTAATGGGTAAAGTCGCCGAAGACGACCTCTAAGCTTCTTCAAAGTTTCACTGTAACGGTCTGCATTCACCGTGTTTCCCTGTTCCAAGAAGTCGAGAAGAATCACACCCTTCTCATCCCAAAACACGGAGGCCATAACTTTCCCTACAGGTGGTGAACTTTTGAACTTCTTTCTTGTCGGCGATGTTGTGTGATGCCATTCCATCGATTGCCTCTTGGATTCTGGTTAAAAAAAATGAACCCAAGTCTCATCACCTGTCACAATATTCGATAAAAACTCTTCTCCTTCAGTTTCGTAACGGTGCAGGAGGTTGATGGCTATGGTTTTCCTTGTTTTTTTATGTCTGTCTGTCAACATTCTGGGTACCCACCATGCACAAACTTTTGAATAACCCAGGTCTTTAATGATGTTCTGGACACTGCCTTTACTAATGGACAACATGGAAGAAAGTTCATCCAGTGTTACCCGACGGTCACCACGAATTATGCCATCAACTCGATGAATGTTGTGTGGAGTCACTGCGGTAGACGGACGGCCAGTTCGCTTTGCGTCAGCCATTGAGGATGGACCTACTTCAGCTTCGTCACAAAATGTACCCAACGTCAGACAGTGCTAACATCCACTGTTGAATCTCCATAAACATTCTTCAAACGTTCGTGGATGCGAATTGGGGTCTCGCCTTCAGCATTGAGGAATTCTATGACATAACGTTGTTTTAACCGAACGTCTTTGGCAGCCATTTTTAAACTGTTACAGTGGTGCCACCTGTTACTGAAACAGGTTGGTGATGCTATACAGTGCAGAAGAGTGAGGAATCCTGCTAAATTTACAAATTGCACACCGATGCAGTATTTACATGCATAAAAAATAGGAGGCATTACTTTTTGACCTTCCCTCGTAATATATTCAAGAAACTCAATGACAAGCTCACAGATAATGAGGAAGAGAAAAATTACGTATAGCTTGGCCAGGCTTTGAGCAGGCAGTTTTCTTACTTATGCAAAGACATTATACCATCCAATCATCTAATATTCACACAGAACCAGCAGGCAATTTTCTTACTTATGCAAAGACATTATACCATCCAGTCATCTAATATTCACACAGAACCAGCAGGTTGTAACTAAAATACTGCCCTTTACTTGTTAACAACACATGGTTGTCCAGTACAGCTGTTTACATGTAATGTATGCATTATATATTGTCTGATGTTCTCTTCTTGTGATGCATAGTTCTGAGCAAGTATAGCTTAATCTTTAATGCCTCTGAATAAAGGTTGCTATTTTAGTTAGGCTTGGCTGGGCTTACACAAAGTTCAGGACTGGTGTTACGGGCTTTATTTTTCTATGTGGGCATATTACTCTTGCTTTGACTTTCTCCTCTGACTGGACTGTCGTTTTACTGCAGTACAACTAGTATATTGCCGTAACTGTGGGTTTCTGCAGTAATATTGGATTCCAGATATTCAAGCATATTATTTCTCATTATATTTTTGCCCATTAGCCCGTCATCTACGTTTCTTGATATCTCTTCGGTGTGTGTGTGTAATCAACCCAACATGGTCGATCAGAACTCTTGAACGAAGAACAGGAGTGCTTAAGTATGCAGCACAAACTTTTGTAACTCACAAGCAATCGACAGGAATGCCTGAATGATGACTTTTGCATTTATTATACATGCATACAACATCGTATGATAATTGACGATGAAAACATAAGGTTCATATATCATGTAGGCAGTAGCGAACACACTGTACATTAGCCTCAACTGTTTGACCTCCACACGGTCAAGTTAACCATTACTTTAGCACATTAACTCTTCAGAGGTGTAATATCTAGCACTGTTAGCTTCTTTAGAATAATTACGCAGTGAACGTATTTCAATAGGTTACCATACCTTTAACTTCTCTCTTAGGAGCTTTATTATTGATTAAATCTCTGGCTAGTTTCTCATATTTAATTTGGCTGCTCACGCCATCATAGTCTGCCATACTTGAACCCGTTAACCTTAATCTACACACACCGTATTATATTAATTAGTCTATGCGTTATCCACCGATAAAACGCATACCATATATTCTGGACTCGAACGTCCTTATACCTTACATTTACCATTGGCTATTCAAGCCTACACTTATATCATTTAGTGGGCTAACCACACATAATCATAAAACACTGCTTTATGCCCTAAGGCCATATGTCGACTCTGCGTAATCAAGTCTAACACGTCAGCAAGAAACGTACGCATCACGTTATGAGTCTGACTAGAGGCAATGCTGCATAGTGCGACCATCTCAAATAAAACCAAACGAAGATGCTGGCAAAACCATGCAGCAGTCCTCAACATCTATCCCCCTCGAATTCAAATGTGACACTCGGGGCACGTGTGTGTCCGGTGGAGAAGATAAAGACCTAAACTGTACCTAAGGAAATATAACATAGCAAAATCAACAGAGTTATCACGGCATGTCATGAAGATTTCATAAATAACTAATCAAGGAACTGTCAGACTGTGAAACCACTGGGTAGGTCCGAAAACCCGACGAAAACTTCTCAAGGCACCACACGATCGCTAAAAGGTCCTTTTCACCAGTAGCACACGTCTCTGCAGGTAAGAATTTTCTCGATACATAAAAACAAGGGTGTGGCATGCCCCTGTACATCTGCAGAAGGCATCTGGGATGTATCTGTGCGAAGAATGAATTGTGAATTTATATTTGGTAACAACAAGATAGGGGACCCTGAAAAGAAGTCCTTAATTTTAATCAATGCACCATGACAATCCGAAGTCCATTTAATAGCTCTTATATAATTTGTTGGCGTCTGTGGCCTAATAGATATGAACGCAGTTTCATAATCCAGATATACCAGGTTCGAAACCTGCTGCAGGCGGTTTGGTAGCAGATCGCTTTGTGTGGATTTTTAACAATGGTATAAGCGCCGTACCGTTCAGAAAGCAATGGCAAACTACTGAATGAAAAAAATTGCCTAGAAAAATCACAAAACAGCCAATAAAAGCTGGGGTTGATTGCCACGTCCTGTAAAGGATAAGCAACTAACTTTTTTATATAATTTAGTGGGCTAACCAAAAATAATCATAAAACACTGCTTTATGCCCACACTGGCCACCAACTGTTGCCACCTTTAGTTACTGTTAGTTATCTTGATATTGATTGTTGTATTGTCGGGCTTATAATTGGAAATTGCCGACAGTCTTGTTATAACGCGAATGCAGTGAGTAACAATTTGAAATACAACTGTGGCAGTTGGGGTCATGAAGTTACCCAATTCATGATGAAGGCTGGACACGTAGTTAGGGTACATCTTTGATAGCGAACATTTATTAACAACGACGAAGTCCAACATCATGGGTACAATACAGCATAATTTCATCAAGAGGTCATCAGGCAAACATAGGTACATCAATAAGGTATGACATCATAATTGAACTTGATTGGTTTACGAAAGCGACCGCTGACATCTCAAGGACGGCGAACGAACGGCCGTTAGGGATTCTGAGATGTGTCATCTTCTTTATAATAAATATTAGTAACATGCAGGATGTCTTCCCTGAAGATCTGCAAACAACGTTAGGACATATATATCTTGTCCAGCAAGACTAGACACACTAGCGGCACGCCATAACAGGCCGTGTCAAAGTACTGCTTGATCTTGTCAACTAATAAAAGAGTGTCAATACTTGATACTCAAATCCAGCCAGGGTTGGCTAAAACAAGCACTCCACACAGGGAGGTGTAATAATATAACCTAATTGAGCCTACCCACGACTTGGGGGTACGGCTTCCAACAACTCCGTCAAAAGACGTCTGTCTTGAACCACAGACATAATGGATCTCCTAGTACAGCATCATCGCTGTTTTGGCAACAAAAACCAATCTCACCAAGTTGCGCTATTTTGTTCAACTATTGTGTCTGACGGCGCGTAAATAACTAATCATATACAACTTTCTTATATGCTCTCACATGTGCGTCCATCAACACTAGACGGGCATGTGAGATCTCACACACTTAAATCCCATGCGCAAAAAGGACTTATCTTATGCACGTCAATCACAGTAGAGGGACCCGAATGTGTGATGCCACACGATGTGTCATAGTTCATACAAAGTCCTCATTGTTGATTTTGTCTAATGCAGACATCTGACGACCGTCAATCCGCAACACAGAGTCGCGGAAGTTTTCCCGTTTCAAACGTCTTTGAGGGAAACCTGCACCACCTGCCACAGGTGCCAATTCTCCCTGACTTCAGTTCTGGAATTGACTTTTGAATTTGTAGACGATTGGTTTCCACACAAAGCTGGGAAACGGCATCAGTAGACGCATCGAACGAATGACCTGCCCGTGCGTGATGGAAGACGGTTACCCCTTGACATGCGCATTCAATACGATTGACGTAAAAGTGGATGTGCCAGTTTGTCCTATGGAACAGTCTTGAATGAATCTCACCGTTGTCAATTGTCGAACCTTCGGAGTACGTTGATATGATCCAAAATCAGCCATACCGACTGTCAGAAGAGATCCCACTTCTGACACCAATATATGTTACGGGCTTTATTTTCTATGTGGGCATATTACTCTTGCTTTGACTTCAACACCTGGGTATCGGAGTGGCTAAGAGGTATGGCATCCGCCTCAAATTCTAAAGGTACCGATTTGATTTCCAGTTGATGGAATATAATATATGGACATTTTTTTTCAGAACCAGTGATCCTAATGATGCCATACTTGTCTCCTGGATAGTGATATTGGATGCCTACCCTTTTCGGATAAGGGCGATTAAATAGGAGGAACTATGTGCAAGTTGCGCACATTAAAAATCCCACTGCAGTTGGAAATCGTAAAGAGGGCTTATCAGGCCGCTGCCCTGGCAAAATTTAAAAATAAGAAACCTACCCACCACAACAAATGTGTATAAAATATGTGATTCCTATATACACACATTGGGGTTCTCGCCAGTCCTACGGAGTGTGTGCTATGTGCTGAGATCCTCTTTGTGTGATCCAAGCGCTGATTGAGTTGTCCATGTGTAATGAAGATGGTCCTCAAAAACCAAATCAGGATTGTATTCTGCTGGTCTAATTTTTGTATGTCGTCGTAAGAGCTGGAGAAAGTTTGAAACTCAGATTTATGTCACACTGATCCTTTAAACAAATTTTTAAACTGTTTATTGCTTTCTTTAGCTTTTGCAATCTTCAACTGTTAGAGTACAGGTATATATATTTTAATACGGGTAAATGTTTAGGAGAAAAATGGGGCGCATCTCATGGAAAGAGAAGAAAACAAATAAAGCGGTCCTAGAAAACCTAGGAATAAAAAGAGAATTATTGAAAGAGATCAGAATTAGACAGCTAATATCTTTTGGCCATATAAAAAAATATATCACCATCACCATCTGGGGATGTAGCTCAGTGATAGAGAGTTCGCTTTTCATGTGAAAGGCCCAGCATTCGATCGACGGCATCTCCTGAATTATTCTGTGGAAAGACAAAGTGACAGATGTCGAGATGTTGTAAAGTGCTGGCCTTCAAAGCATGTATACACTGTTTAGACAGCGCAGACTACGATAGCTTTGCCATATCCGCCACATGGAAGATGGTCGCATCCCAAAAGATATCTTCTACGGAGAACTGGCAGATGGCAAAAGAACAGTTGGGCGACCACAGCTGAGATTCAAAGATGTGTGCAAGAGAGTCATGAAGGCACTGGACATAAATCCAGCAACCTGAGAGGATGAAGCTGCCGATCGCAACAGGAGGCGATGCTATCTGCGGCGAAACTTCAGATTGGGTGGAAAGAAGCTCTCACAGCAAGCAGAAGAGAGGAGAAAATGAGAACGAAGATTACCAGGAAAATTAGCAGCTGAGCGCTGTCACTTCAATGGTGCATTCCCATAGTCAGCTATGACTGAAGGGGCTATTATTATTATTGTCACCTTACTGAAGACTATGTTGGAGGGAAGAGTTGAAGGCAAATGTGCAAGAGGAAGATATCGCCTTAAGTGGTTAGATAACATCAAAAGATGGACAGAAAAGAGTCTATCAGAGTGCACCCTCAAGACAAGAGGAGATTCATGCAGCCGACATTTGATGTGGAGATGGCAGCTGATGATGATGAGATGTAGAAGCCAATACAGCATTCCATAAAACGAAAAGTACTTTATTCAACAACTCAGTGGAAGTAAGAAAGAGAGTTCTTCAGTGTTAAATAGAGCCAATCTTGACATGAGGTGAGTCATGGCCTGGTTCCAATCTAGTCCTCGATCCTTCAGAGATTGTCTAATGTTGTCCTCCCAGCGGACTCTGGGTTGTGCTGGAGGTCTGAATCCCTGGCTCTTGGTTTCCCATATTTGATGTGGTAGCCAATCTTCTCCCATCCTGCAGACATGGCCAAACCATTGTAATTGGGACTGTTCCACTTGGGTCTGCGGGAATTGGGTTTTGAGGCCATGACGTATTGTCTGGTTGTGAACCATGTCTCTTCTTGTTACCTTATTCAGCATGCCTCATTTCTGAGGTTTTGAGCTAGCTTAAAGGAGAGGTCTACAAAAAAATAGCTAAACAGCACTGGGAACAAGACATTTTAAAGGGACATGATCACCTAAACCTCCAGGCAAGGTACTTAAATAAGAAAAAGATGTAATATTTATATAATTCACATTCTGTAGATGATTGATATGCTTGCACTTTAAGTGAATTATGCAGTGATCTCTATAAGGTATCTGACTTCAGTAAATCATTTTTCTGATTCAGGTAAAATTTATGACATCACCACAGTTGGTGCATTCAGCGCTCATTGCCGGGATATGAAGAATGGTGGCTTGAAACGTCTGCTACATAATGTAAGATCCAGCTACAGACCAGATGAATCATACCAGCCACGTGCAAAAATTCAACAGGCGTGTACCATCCTCAATGAGGTCACTGAATTAAGGGTACAACTGAGAATGCAGTGTGAGACAATTTTACAGGCTGCCGAACTTGGGAAAATGGAATCTATCAATTCAGGAATAGTTAGCATGAAGGAAAAGGTTAGTATTTTATTGTTTTTTCTCTGTGATACACCCGTAACACTTACCCAAAACTCCGATATTAAAAAAAACTCTGAAAATCAGTAGTTTTTTAGTTACAAAATTTGTATATATTTTTTCGTATGCCACTTGTGCGCAAAAATGACACAACCACACGCAAGGGACAGCTTCATCATGTTTCTGGTCTGTGTGCTTCATACTGCAGCATTAGTGCATAGACAAGTTGACATTAGCTCTAGAGTTCACAACAACAACAACAGCAAATGTTATGGATCGAGAGTTGAGATACTTCTAGATTACTGACTGGGTGACATCTAAAATTTTTTTAAATCCCCAGCTTGCTGTAGTATGTCACTAGTTACTTTAGAAAACTCTCAAACCAGGATAAGAGTTATGGTTAATATTAGCGTTAGCTGTCATTGTTCGGATATCTGTAGCCGCTTATTATTTACTGAAAATACTAAATTCTGGAAGCTGGGTTATGGTTAGAGGTTAAGCCTTAGGATTTAGGCCTAGGCTTATGATGTGGGGGGAGCCACGGTAGCATAGTGGTTAGTGCACTGGCTTCCTAGCTCAGTGGTCTGTCGTTCGATCCCCAGATGAGGTGGGATTTTTTACGGCTCCTGGGTCGACCCAGCCCCAATTGGGTACCAGAGCAACTCTGGGAAGGTTAAGGTGGCCGGCGTGATGCTGACCACATCACCCCTAGTGTGCCGATGGTCAAGAAAATATGGGCCTAACACCATATTCCCAATATGCCTCAGTGGGCGTGTAACGGGATCCTTTACCTTTTTTTTTTTATGATGTGGAGCCACCGTAGTGCAGTGATTAGTGCAGTGGCTTCCTAGCTCAGTGGTCCATGGTTTGATCCCCAGTTGAGGTGAGATGTTTTAGACAGACTGCTCCGGGGTCGACCCAGCCTCATGAATTGGGTACCAGAGCAACTGTGAGAAGGTTAAGGTGGCCAGCATGATGCTGACCACATCACCCCTAGTGTGCCGATGGTCAAGAAAATATGGGCCTAACATCATATTCCCAATATGCCTCAATGGGCAATGAGATCCTTTTTTCCCTTTTTTAAATGATGCGGAGAAAAAAAAAATGGTACTCTAATTCTATCTTATGCTTTTAAAAAAAGAAGAAGAAAAATAAAGCGCTACAGACACTGAGGCCGTTCATTATAAAAAAAGCACATTAAAAAACTGCAAATCTTGTGGGTTGAGAGTTGAACTACTCTGGGCAATATCTGAAATTTGAAAAATCCCAGTTTCTGAATTATACTCGTCCTGAAGCATTTAAGATAAAAGGTTACTGACCTGCACCATAAAATGTGTGATTTTCCTAACCTTGTCAATGAAATCAGGAAAACACAAGATAAATATTCATTAACATATAATTCACAGTTAAAAGACAAAGATCACGAGGGTAAATGTAACAAATGATAGCCAGAATGCACTTTGAGAAACACCTCAGCAAGATGTGGACTTATAGACAAAACTGTAAGAATTAACCAAGTATTTAAAAAGAAAAAATGCAGAAGGTATGAGGTGCTTTTACTTCATTTGGAAACATGTAGAATTCAAAGAAGATCAAAATTAGGCACCTAAAATATTTTGGCCATATAAAAAGACAAAACACCTTGCAGAAGACCATAACAGAAGATTTGAAGAGACGTGGAAGGGGAAGACAGCGCTATAAGTGGGAAGATAACATCAAGAGGTGGACAGGAAAGAGTCTATCAGAGTGCACCATCAAAACAAGAGGCAGAAGGCGTTGTGAGATCCATTGCAACCGACCTTCATTGCAGAGATGGCAGCTGATGATGATGATGAGAATTCAAAGAGATCAAGTCCAATATGAAAACAAGAATCTTTTAACTCAGATGTCAAGACAGTACTATTGTGTGGCTCTTAAACATGGAGAACAACAGAAATGACAGCTAACACATTAAAGGACACATTAAAGGCTTTAGTATGTGCGTGGTTGTACCAAAGTAAAATGGCAGGGATAATGATGCCATTGTGTACAAGGGTCTGTAGTCCGTGATGAGAAATCAGGATGGGGCTTCTCGGCTAGAGTAAAGGGCAGGATCGTGGCTGAACATAGTGAGGCTTACATGACAACAACCTCCAGCATGAGATGGAGGTAGAGGCAGCTACTGCGGCTTTAAGGTGGTTGTCTGAAACTTCATTAACAAGGGCAGTTATTGTGTCAGACTCTCAGTCCCAGCTTCGGAAGATCCAAAATGGATGGCTACGACATGAATGGAAAACCTCCATAGAAGACTCAGATCTTCAAGAACTTGTGTGGATCTACAGAAGACATTAGTGGTAGATATGACATCAGCTCATGGCTTGATCAGGCAGTCCTTCTTTTGGAATCCCTAGGGTAAAAGAAAAACAAAAGAAGGATAAATAAAAAATAAGAAACAAAACTTGACATAATGGTACTGAAGAAGAAGGCTTGACTGACTAATTACAGACTTGTACTTCACAAATCTGAAAGAGACAGAAGATGAAGAAAAAGGTAAAAATTATGTCTTTTCTTGTATTCTTTGTACTGTGAACTTCTTTGTGCATGTATAAAACAAAACAAAAAATGAGCATCCACAAGACAAGAGGAGCTTTCATTGCTTTGGGAAATATGTGAAAATCAAAATAAAGTCCAATACAAAAATCAAAATCTTCAATTTAAATTCAAGACAGTCCTATAGTGTGGCTGTGAAACATGGAGAACAACAAAAATAATCAAGAAGTTACAGACTTTCATAAATGGGTGCTGGCTTAGATAAAAGGATTGAAATGGTATGACGAGGTCACCAAAGTGGAACTTATGACTTACTTACTTAGTTGTTCCCCTTGTACCGTGAGGTGTAGAGGTTTGGAAGAGAGAGCGCCAGACTATCCTATCGGCCTGGTTCCATTCTAGTCCTCGGTCCTTCAAAGATTGTCTAATTTTGTCCTCCCAGCGGACTCTGGGTCGTCCTGGGGGTCTGGATCACTGGCTCTTTGTTTCCCATGCTTGTCGTGGTAGCCGATCTGCTCCCATTCTGCAGGACTGGGACATAGGTGGAGCGGTATACAGCCATCTTTATTTTCTTACCAACCTCTCTCTTGCTGAGGAATCCTCGATATATGGCCTGAAAAAGTCTCCCAGCTGCTGCTTTTTGAGTGGCCAACTCTTCTTTGATGCCTCCCTTTCAGTTTATAATAGCTCCGAGGTATTTAAAGTGGTCGACCTGCCCTAAGACCTGTTCTCCCAGCTTAATCTGATGTCTTCTTTCTTCTCTTGATATCACCATGGATTTTGTTTTAGAGCTGCTTATGACCATCCCTCTCTTCACCAGCTTGTCCTTTATAAATTTAAGAGGGCATTGTTTTTTCTTCCTCGTGATCTTTAGGGTCTTATAGAACAATTTCTGGTTTTCTTGCGCATCTTTACTAGCTTTTCTCCAAATTCTTCCCAGGACTTCTGTTTTGCTGCTAGCACCTTGTTCTTTGCTTCTGTTCTGAATGTCACATTTTCTCTATATTTCTCTATTCGTCCTGCTGTGTTTTTAGCCCCTAAGTATTGTTTCCATGCAATTTTCTTCTCTCTTATTTTCTCTTTGACTTCCTCTGTCACCAAGGCATCCTCTTTCTCTTGTTCCCAAGTCGGACTTCACCGCATGCTTCTGCTGCAGCTGTCTTTATGATGTCCTTGAATTTAAGCCAGAGGGTTTCCAAGTCATCAGGTTGTTCTTCTGTGTTTCTCACCACTGTAGCAATAAGCCCCTGATATCTGGTCTTAATTTCTGGCTCTCTCAGCTTGTAGGTCTTAATGCTGATTTCTCCCGTTCGTTTACTTAGTTTCTTGCGTGATGTTGGGCAGTTCCTAGGCTGAGCAACTCTTTCAGTTGTTCTTTTGATTGTAAGCAGGTAGTGATCACTTCCAATCTCTGGCCCCCCTCCAGACTCTAGCATCCCGGACACATTTGAATGAGCTCCTCCTAACAATGGCATAGTCAATCACTGACTTCTCATTCTTTGTTGGTTCACATCTAGTTCACACATGTATGCGCTTATGGGGGAATTTTGTGTTATTAATGATCAGATTCTGCTCACTGCAGAAGCTAAGGAGTCGCTTTCCATTGTCATTGTATCTTCTCCATATATTCCGATAACTCCACCCCATCTAGCATGGTCATTTCCAACTCTGGCATTGAAATCTCCGAGCATGATAACTTCATCTAGGCAGTCATCCACTGTCCTTTGAAGCAGCTCAAAGAATTCCTCCTTGACCTCTGCTCTCTCATCCTCATTTGGCCCATACACTATGACCAGGATGACTATGGTTTCTCCTTCTTTGTTAGTTTTAAAACCATAATGCGCTCCGAGACAAAGTTCCATCCCTTGATACTATCTTTTTGGTTTTTGGCCACAATGCAACCCACGCCCCCTTTAGCTCTTTCAGATGTGGGTACACCACTGTAGAGCAGCGTGTTGCCACCGAAATCCATGACTCCTTGTCCTTTTTTCTTTATTTCCGTTATAGCCAGGATTTCTAGTTTTGCTTTCCTCATCTCTTCCACCAGTTCCTCTTCTTTCCCATTTATACTTCTTGTATTCCAAGTTCCATTAGTCATAGTCTGTAGTCCGTTCTAGTTCGTCGCCTTTAGAATCAGTCCGGTTTTCTCTCTTTTAGTTCTCGTAATCTTGATTTTAAGCAAACAGGTGATTGGCCTGTTGTGCCTTTGCATTGTGGAGGGGCTGCCTCCTTATTGCCTCCATGCAGGCCGCCCTCCTCCTTTTTCAGCCGGGCTTGGGACCAGCCTAGGCGGAGTTGGAACTCATGACAAGAACATGAAAAGTGCCAGTGAAGCAGGAGATGAGAAGATGGCGTTGGTGATGGATAGGACATGCATTGAGAAAACCTTGTGATAGGACATGCATTGAGAAAACCTTGTGATAGGACATGCATTGAGAAAACCTTGTGATAGGACATGCATTGAGAAAACCTTGTGAGAGGACATGCATTGAGAAAACCTTGTGATAGTACATGCATTGAGAAAACCTGTTGATAACATTTACAGGGCAGTTCTTGTTCTGGAATCCCCAGTGTAAGAGAGGTAGAGGCAGACCACAGAACACATGGACAGATTTTGAGCTGATGGCACAGGATGACCTAGCACACATTTATTGAAGGCCTATTCTCCTTGGGGAGCTGAGGGAGTAATGAATGAGAAAAACAAAACCTGTTGCTTCCTGATTCTTTGGAAGACATAGCACGGAGTGTAAATTTTGTGGGGGAGGAGAGTCAGTAATCTTTTATAGGGAAAAAAATGCGGAGATGGCTTGGGCATACACTAGAGATACTTACTTAGTCATTCCTCTTCTACCTTGAGGTGTAGAGGCTTGCCAGAGAGAGTGCCATGCTATCCTATCAGCTGTCTTCCTTTTGGCCTGGCTGCAGTTCAGTCCTGTCCTTCAGAAATTGTCTGATGTTGTCCTTCCAGCAAACTGTGGGTTAGTCCTGGAGGTCTGGATCCTTGGCTCTTGATTTTTCCATGTTTGTTGCGGTAGCCGGTCATTTCCCATTCTGCAGATATGACCAAACCATTATAATTGGAACTGTTCCACACTGGTTGTCAAGGGCTTGGTTTCGAGTCTATGACATATTGTCTCATTGCGGACTCTATCCCTTCTTGTCACTTCGACCACTTTACTCAAATACCTCATTTCTGAAGTTTGAAGATGGCACTGGGGAAACAAGCTCCCAACATCAATCAATCAATGCTCCCTGAAGAGCATAGGCCTTCAACAAACATATGCCAAGTCTTCCTGACCTGTGCCAATTTTCATTTTTTCTTGCATCTGATTATGGTTATGGGACAGAAGAACCAAGTCATCTGCAAAATCCTGATCATCAAGCTGTTTAGTCAGATTCCACTGGATTCCATTTCTGTTGTGTGATGTCACTGTTTTCATAACTCATTCTATTGCTAGTAAGAAAAGAAATGAAGACAAGAGGCATCCTTGTCTCATCATCATCTCATCTCAACCCATAACCCGTCATGGGTCGTAGGGGTGCCATGGTGGAAGCATCAGCAGACAGGGTCCTCCACTGCTCTCTATTCTCAGCAATGCGTACAAGTGTGGAAAAACCGTATCCTGCCCATTCTTTGATGTTGTGAGTGTCCAGCCCTCACACCCATACAAGAGAATAGATAATACAAGTGATTTGTATAATTTGATCTTCACAGGAAAACTGATGTTACTTTTCCAGATCACATTCAACCTTGTCATGGCAGCTGAGGCCATCTGAAGTCTTGTCTTGATTTCTTTACTTGATCTTCCATCACTACATATAGTGGACCCGAGATATTTAAAGGTGTCGTCTCACTCCCGTTCTAATCCTAAACGGTTCTGTAAGTTGTCCTTCATGAAGAACTCTGCATGTCATGTCTTCATAGGTCTTCCTTATTAAGTTAATGATGTTCATGGGAACTCCATAATGCCTCATCAATTTCCAAAGTGATTGTCTGTCTACACTGTCAAATGCCTTTTCATAGTCCACGAATCCGATGTATAGCGGTGAATTCCATTCCAGACTTTGTTCAACTATTATTCTCAATGTGGCTATCTGGTCTGTACAGGATCTGTTTTGTCGAAAACCTGCTTGTTCATCTCTCAGTTGCTTGTCTATGGACTCTTTTAATCTCGCAAGGATGATTCTGTTTAATACTTTTCCTGGCACTTATAGTAACATTATTCCTCTATTTTTTTTTTTCTAACCAGCGGCACTCGAGCTTTCCAGCTCTTTTGGCCCAATGACATGTCATTGCGAGGCTGGGGGGTCAGTGGACTTTTCTTCCAACCCAGTCAGGAGCTTCGCTCCTTCCCATCCACACGGGATTTATGTGCAGGAGCTGTTCAGGTTATTCAGTCAAATTTCCGGTCGTAAACATTCTTTCAAACGCTGACGCCCGGGTTTGAACCATGAAAACCTGGTCGCCAGTTCAACGCCGTAGCCATTACACCAGCGCAGCTCCCGATATTCCTCTATAATTTGTGCACTCTTGTAAATTTCCCTTCTTAGGCAACTTGACCAGATAACCTACCTTCCATTCTGCTGGTATTTCCTCTCTGTCCCAGACTTTGCCAAGTAGTTTGTATAATATCTCTGTAGAGGAGTCAATATCTGTTTTGATGGCCTCTGTTGGAATTCCATCTGGACCAGCTGCTTTTCTATCTCTCAGAAGCTTTATGGCTTTCTTTATTTCTTCTATGCTTGGTCGTTCACAGCTGATTAGTAGCTCTTCTTCTGCTGGCTGGATGTCTGGGGGATTAGTTGGAGCTGGTCTATTGAGAAGTTCCTCAAAATTTTCTGTCCATCTCTTCATTTGTTCTTGTATATTACTATGCAATTTTCCATTCTTATCTTTTATGAAGCCATTTGCTTGCTTATATTTCCCTGTTAGCTTCTTTGTGTTGTTGTACAGGTCCCTCATATTTCCTTTGGCTGCAGCTTCCTCTGCTTCCCCTGCCATCTCTTCAATATACTTCCTCTTGTCTCTTTTGGTGTTTCTTCTTACTTCTTTGTTTGCTTCTATGTACACTTCATGAGCCTTGGCTTTGGAGCTTCTGGTTTTGCTTCTGTTTAAATCTGTTTTCTTGTTTTCCTGTCATCTATCTTGGTAATGGTTTCTATTGCTATCCATGCTTTGTGCCGATGTTCTCTTTTTCTCAGTACTTCTCCACGTCTTGTTCCATAAATATTTTACTTGTTGCCAGTGGTCTTCTGTGCCTGCTTCATCTTCCTGCTGTTGGAGTACTTGGTATTTGTTGGATACTGTGATAGAAAATGTTTCTCTTATTTCCTGAATTCTTAGATATCCCACATTATACTGTTGTCTATAGCTATATACTGTTGTAAATTTCTTGAGTTTTAATTTTGTTTTAGCCAACAGAAAATGGTGGTCTGATCCACATCTGCTCCTCTACATATTTTTACATCGTGCAGTGATGACCTAAACTTCTTACTTATGCATATGTGATCAATCTGATTCTCAGTTCTGTGGTCTGGTGATATTCATGTTGCTTTATGTATTCTTTTATGTGGAAATAGGCTTCCTCCTATAGCTAGTTGATTTGAAGCACTGAAGTTAGCTAATAGTTCCCCATTCTCGTTCATCATATCTAATCCATGCTTTCCCATGATTTCTTCAGAGCCGGTGTTGTTTGTTCCTATTTTCACATTTAGGTCCCCCATCAAAATTGTGATGTCCTTTTTTTTCTTTTTGTCCAAGACATTTTGTTGTCTGGTGTAAAAGTCTTCTTTCTCAGATTCTTCTTTATCATTTGTTGATGCATTCTTCTTCTTCTTCTTCTTGCGATCGCATCTTTGATGATTACACCGTCAGACGAGTTCTCATGATGAATTCGACTGTTGTTTGAAGTTCCTCTTTAACTCCATATAGCTTTGAGTTTAGTGTTGAGTCATTCGGCCAGTATATCTTTCTTAACTGGTCATACAGAGGACAGTCCTGTAGAACATGCTCAGCAGTTTGTTCGTTTAATCCACATGTGCACAATGGTGAAGCAGACAATCGTAGCTTGTGCATGTGTTTATTCAGTTTGTTATGCCCTGTCCTGAGTCGAAAAATAGTTATCTGTCCCTGCCGGTCGAGAGTGTGATAGTCGTCTTTGGGTTGGTTCTGTTCTCTTCTGATAGTCTGGATAGCTCTCTTTTTCTCAAAGTATGTGACTTCATTATCTTCTTGTTCACATTCTCCTCCCTTTTTTGCAAGTTTATCTGCCTTTTCATTTCCGGGTACACCACAATGAGATGGTACCCACTGAAGTATGGTTCTCTTTTTGGCAGCTACCTTGTTTAGTTCATTTCTCAGATGCGGGAGTTTACCACCCTTGAGAGCTTGCAGGACAGACAGTGCATCTGTGAGGATGACTACCTGGTGGCAGTCAGAGTTGGTGTTATAAATCATATTTGCAGCTTGCTCTAGAGCTTGAACCTCAGCTGTATAGTTGGAACAGAATTTACCAGTGGGAATGTGCCTAGTCTCATAGTGGTTGTCAGGATATGAGATAAAGATACCGGCACCTCCATTCCTAACAGCATTAGTTGCTGATCCATCTGTATAGGCATGTATCCATGATTGATCGGGATAGCTTTCTTGGATCATACTCAATGTAGCAGTTCGTTTTTGCAGATCATTATACTCACATCCACTTGTGAGACCACTGACTGATGTATTAATTTGGAGGGCACTGCTGGCCTGCTCCCATGGTACAGGGTATAGGGTGGGCTTCAGTGGTGTTGTCTTCATGGATAGGTCCTCTTGATGCTGTCTTATAAGTCTTTTCCCCCGATGCACAAAGCTGCTACGCTTTAGACGTCCCAATGCCAGATCATCTAGTCTTGCCTTCATTGGGTGCATTGGCATACTGTTGTACTTTTCCATCTGGATCATGGTTTTTGTGTCTCTTCTATGGGACAATGTCTGTAATCCAGCAACCTTCTGCATCTCTGTTATTGGTGTAGTTTTCATGGCTCCTGTAATGAGCCTGAGAGCTTGATTTTGCACCCTGTCCAAAGACTGCAGATGTGAGTTAGCAGCTGATGACCATGCTGCTGAGCTAAACTCTAAGTGTGGTCTTATTACTCCATTATAAATCTTCTTTAGATTTCGTTCATTTGCTCCCCATTTGGTACCTGCTAATTTTCTGAGTATGCCTAGTCGTCTTCGGGCCTTTCCTTCTGCGTTTTCAATATGCTTATTCCATGTAAGCCTTTGGTCAAATGTCACCCCAAGATAGGTGGGGTAGCTTTCTTCCTTGATCACGGTTGTCCCTAGGTGTATGTTAGCTGATTTGTCCTTGGGGGCGAGGGAGAACAGTGTTGTGGAGGTTTTGTCTGTGTTTATTGTGATAAGCCATTTCTCTGCCCATGACACTAGCATGTCTGCTGCCCGCTGCATTCTATAATTTGCTGTGGTGACATTTTCATCAGCGCACCAGAGTACTAGGTCATCTGCATATAAGGCAGCTTTAACTCCTGCAGGGAGATCTTTCACCAGGTCATTGATGTAAACAAGGAAGAGTGTTGGGGAAATTACTCCTCCTTGAGGTACCCCCTGATGGAGCAACACTTTTCTGCTCTGCAGACCGTCAAGAGTGACTCTAGTTCTCCTGTTATGCAAGTATGACTGGATCCATTTCATCATGTTGCCTTGGATTCCACTTCTCCTAAGTTTTGCAATGAGGCCATCTTTCCACACCTTGTCAAAGGCCTGCTTGAAGTCGACCCAGATCGTTAGGACCTTTTTCTTCTCCTGGAAGGCATCTTCTATTGCTTGAGACAAGTAAGTAACTTGGTCTTCTATACTGTAGCATTCTCTAAATCCAGCTTGTTCCGGCACCAGGATCTGCTCAGACTCTAAATACCATTTCAATCTGTGGTTGACTATTCGCTCCATAGTCTTCCCAACACAGCTTGTGAGACTGATTGGCCGGTAACTTGCAGCCTCGGTCTTACATTTCCCTTTCTTTAGTATGGGTATTGTGATGGCTTCTCTCCATACTTGGGGTACCGTTCCTTTCAACCAGCTGTGGTTGAATATCTCAAGCAGTTTTGTCTTTGCTGCTGAGCTCAGATTTACTAGCATTTCGTTGCTGATTTTGTCTGGGCCGGGTGACTTTTGAAACTTAAGCTTGGAAATAGCCTTCTGTAGTTCTCCTAGTGTGATGGGTTCCCTCATTGGGGCAGGAGTATCTGTCTGTCCCATGGTTGCCAGTATTTATTTTCTTATCTCTCTCTGATGATCTATGTTAATGGGTAAGTTGCTTTCTGAACTGTATCTTCTAGCAAACAAGTCTGCAGCTTGTTTTCCTCTGAAAAGTTTGCCACCTTCATCCAATGTGATAGTCTGCCTAGGTGAGGAACGCTCTTCATTTAGAGACTTGACTAATCTCCAAAGTTTCCTGCCGTCTTTCTCAAGGTTCAGCGATGCCGTTTTAGTTCTCCAGCTTTTCCGTTTTTCTTCTAGCTTTGTTCTCTGAAACTCTGCTACAGCCTTTTTCCATTTGTTGTGAGTTTCAAGTGAAGGCTGAGACTCTGCGTCCTTTCTAGCCCTGTCCATGGCTTCCTGACGTTCTTGGAGTGTGCTGGACCAGTATGGTATGTAGTTACGCCGGCATCCTTTGGGAATGGTTTCTTTTGCAGCTTGTAGTATGCATCTGTTGAAGTCTTTTACCACTTCATTAATGTCTCTGTTCTGTACCTTGAGGGTAGACAGCAGCGTGTTCACCTGATGCCTGAATAAACCCCAGTTGGCTTTTTTGTAGTTCCATCTTGTAATGGCTGGGCCTGTACTGAGAGTTGCACTCTGGACAGTAAGAAAGATTGGGCGATGGTCGCTTCCCCCTAGTTGGTCTCCTACTTCTCTACTAATAGATCCAGCTATATCTGGTGTGGAGAAGGCAAGATCTGGTGTTGAAGTTGTGTGCCATCCTCTGGAGTAGAAGGTAGGAGTATCTATGGCATTATTGACTAGGATTAGGGAGTGATCATCTTGCCAAGTTTCAACCTCTTCACCTCTGTGATCCAGATGGTTATAGCCCCAGCTCTGGGAGTGGCTATTAAAGTCTCCAACTGCTATAAAGTTGGTGGCTGGTACCTGTATAGAGCTGAGACTCAGGGGTTTGTTGTTCGGACAGTAATAGTTCAGGAGTTCTATTTCCATCTTGTCTACCTTTATCTGCAACAGCTGATATTCTGCTCCATCCATGAAGGTTTTCCTTTCGTGTGCAGGAATGTTATTCCTTACAAGAGTAAGTACTCCTCCTTTTCGTCTATCTTTTCTGTCGGATCTGAAGCATTGATATCCCCTTATTTTAAAGGTTTGATCTGCTTTCAAGTGAGTCTCTTGGATACAGCAAACACTGACTTGCTTCTCATACAAGATGTTTTCCAGCTCTGTCTTTTTGCTGTATCCAGCCTGCTTGCTGTTCACTCCCTCTGCATTCCAGTGCATCATGACAAGTGGCACTCTGGGTTTCTCTTTTTCTGTTTTGTTTTGGTCAGTAGTTCTCCTCCGCCGTCTGCTGACTCCACAAGACGGTCTAGAGGGTCCTCCAGTAGCTGAGGGTGGGCTCTGTCGAGGCTCAGAGCCCGGCACTGCACCTGCCTGGTGGAGCTCCACAGGGCGAGCACCAGTACGAGATTTATTTGACGGTGTACTCTCCATAGAAAAAAAAAAGCGAGTTGCGTGATACTGTGGTTTCCGGTGCGCCTTCTGGCCCAGTATCTATGACTTTAGCACCTGTTCAACGGGAGAGTGGGCTCATCCCTAATCTGTTTATGTTCCCAGTAGTAGACTATTCGCAAGCAGCCTGGGGGTGTCACTGCTCTGCGCGGACCTTGTTTACCGAGGCGGCGTCCGAGCTCGTATGGTGAAAATATGGTTGCATTATCTTCAAAATAGCCCTGTCTTTCCTGCCATCCTGCAACTTTGAGTTAGGGAGTTCTGAGCTCCAGTCTCTTTCCCAGGCATTTTATCCTGGCCTGGCACGCATACAGAGGACCCCACTTCTGGTTCTAAGTTAGCAGTTGGGGACAGGTGGGGTAGCACACTGTGCATTCCCCGTCATCCAGGGGGCTCTCCAACTATGCAGAGCTTGCACAATGCTGTGCTCTGGTTCTGGGCTCACCCAAGGAATCCTCACGTCCTGCACAGAGCCACTTCCAGATACCCACCACCTGCCAACCCCCCATTGTAGAAATCTCCTGCATGCGGCCATCCAGTCAAGAGCCAGTATTAAGTCTGGTGCCCAAGTGATTCCCCCCAAGCTCAGTGTGCAATTCTGGGTTCTCATCATGCTGCAACACAGGGGGGATTGTGATGCTCAGCCATCTCTCTCAACTCTGCACCGATAAATGACATCGGGGACTTAACTGTGTCTCAGTACTGGGAGGCCCCGTTTCCGGGTACACCACACACAGCCAGTTGAGGCAACGGTCGCTGTGGGCGTTGTTGATGCATAAAAGTGGATGATGTTTATATTTACTTTCTTTTTGGCTGATTTAAACCTTGCTGTTATAATTCGGGGTCCCATTGCTTCCCATTCTATAAGTGTCTTCTGTGCTTCCCTAGACAGCATTATAGCCACCCCTTCACTGTGATGGACTCCTTCCTCCTCATGTCCTGAGGACAACACCATTTCTCCTGTGATCAATCTCCTATGTCCTTCCACCGTGTCTCGCAGAGACCCAGGAAATCAATCCTGTAATTTGTCATTTCCGCTGCTACCTGTGCAGTTTTCCCTTGTTCACACAGAGTGCGAACATTCCAGGTGCCAATCCTGGAGATTTTCCTAGACGAAAAAAGGTTAGTCGGCAACCCAGACTCCTTTCGGCTTTCTCTGGGTTGCTTCATGCGCATCCTTTCCAGAGGACCTTCGTCTGTCTTGGGTGGCTGAGTTGATTTATATTCTGTATTTCTTCTTCTTCTTCCTCGTTCGTCCTGAAAAGGACGTTGGTTGCGTTGTTTCTGTTTACACCGGAGCTGCGATATCTGCGCCTTTCGGCTGACACATCCGACTTCAGCATGGCATTTTTTGGGACTGGGTTTGCCTTCCCTCTTCGATCCCTACTCTCTCAGCCAGACTGCAGTGATGCAGCCTGTTTGCAGGGCCACCACGTGGAGGTGGAGTAGGGTCTTGGTCAGCTCTGGTTCGCTGACCCTGATGCAAGCAATCAAGCTATGGGTCGCTGACTGCATTCTCTATTGCTGCATCTTTGGGTCCCATTCTGTATTTGACTTGTCTATGTTTGTTGAAGTTTTGTTGAGGCCCCATGCCCAACCCTCCTTAGTCGCTTTTTACGAAATGCATGGTAGGGAACCGTGTTACTATTCTTTGCTCCCCTTTCGGGGCCCCGGTAACACACGGGTGAAGCTCCTAACATACACAGAAGAAATAATTTTTTAGTTTGTGCTGAGGAAACCAACCCTTGACTTACACAAAGGAAACCAATTCCTGGCATGCTGAGGAAATCAGTCTCTGCCATCGACTAAGGAAATCAGTACCTGGCACCCACTGAAGAAACCAGGATATGAAGTGTGAAAACCACTTATGGTATGAACTGAGGAAACCAGTTATGGTATGAACTGAGGAAACCAGTTATGTCATGAACTGAGGAAACCACTTATGGCAAGAACTGAGGAAACCACTTATGGCAAGAACTGAAGAAACTAGTTATGGTTTGAACTGAGGAAGCCAATTATGTCATGAACTGTTGAAACCAGTCCTTGGCATCCACTAATGATACTAATTCCTGACATGAACTGAGGAGGCCAGCTCTTGGCATGAAATGATGACAAGAGGAAACTAGTTCCTGATATCTCTTGATGAAACAAACCCTAATATACACAGAAAAGGCCACTCTCTGACACATACTGAGGAAGCCAGACTCTTATATAAAGAGAGGAACACAGTGGAACACATGTAAACGAGACATAAGATACTAATGGAACCAAAATATCTACAACAAACCCACAGAGTGATGGAAACAGTAGCAGTGGGTTGTATGAATCGAATCATGTTCACTCTGAACTGTGCACCCAGAGGGGAGATCGGAATTTGATTTATTGATCAATTGATGAAGTCCTGAAGTGAAAGATCATGCTTGTTTAAAAATAATATTTTCGATAAAATTTCTGTTACCATTGATCAATGGAAAGGTAACTATACAAAGAGATCAAACAGGAAGCAGTCTGGTCATCAAAGGAGTTCCTCCAGTGTACATGTAATTCTAGAGTTAAGCGCAGAATCATCGCTGAACATACCGGGGCTTTCATGTAAAAACCTCCAGCATGAGAATGGATGTAGAGGCAGCTACTGCAGCCTTACGGTGGTTGTCTGAGACTTCATTAACAAGGGCGGTTATTGCATCAGACTCACAATCCATGCTTCGGAAGGTCCAAAGTGGATGGCTGTGACATGGATGGAAAACCTCTATAGAAGGCTCGAATCTTCAGGAACTGATGTGGATCTACTGTCCTGGCCATGCAAGAGTACATGGTAATGAAAGAGCTGATAGACTAGCTTCAAGAGCACCCATTAAAGGTGCACTGAATATGGATAAAGGAAAGATACTGAGGGCAATTAATGATCGCCTGTTAGAGAATGACGCTGCAATTGATGAACCATCAAGGCTAAGATTGCTAGAATTTGGCATCAAACGTAAGTCACTTCCTTGCGATTTCTTTGACGGAATACTACGGCTTTCTTTCCCAGCATCTTCGGATCGAGCTCAGTGAACTTTTACTTGTTCCAAAGTTTTGTTTATTGTCTTTTTTTCGTTTCGTTGATTATTTACTTTCTTGTTTCGGTATTTCTTTTAGATTTTACGATTTTCTTGTATTATTATTGTTCTTTTTTCGCTCATCACTGTTGTTGTTTACTTTTTCCATCTGCTTGTATCGCCCATTTGGTGAATATTTCTCATCATCGTTTGTTTTTGTAGTACCTATATGTAATTCTTGTCTTTGTCACCTGTTGTGGCTGACGAAGGGTAAAACCCGAAACGTCCCTTGTTTCATGCGAACCGTTATTTGTAGAACTGATTCAATACCGTTTTATTGGTTTATATATGGATGAATGAGAGAATGCCCCCAGTGTGTATGCAACCAACGTGCAACAGGAACAATTAGTATTCATACCATTCGACATTTGCTGAGGGAGACTGAGCACCTATGGGTTTGCCTGGAGTGAAGTAACGTCGATTCTGATCAACAGTAATAATAACAATGAACAATATCAACAATAACATGTATTTCGGTCCATTTATCTCCTTTACACTCTAAGGGAGGGGCAACCCACTCGATCATGACTCCTCTTGTTGTTCATTTTTGAAATAATTTTTGAAAATTAAGATTTTTTTTTGCTTTTAATTTCTATTTCCAGCCACTGATACATGGTCTCTCTGAGATAAGAGGAGTTAAGTTTTGAAAATGCTAATTTGTATCTTGAAATATTTTCATCTGCAGGTAGCAAAGTTAAACAGTTTATGTGCTGAACCCTTGGTCATATCAGCTGCAGAATCATACATGTCAGCCAAACGCAATGCTAACACTAGCGAGGGTGCGGATTCTTCGTCACTGAAAAACATTTCAGAAGACTGCGATTCTGTCACTGAGCAAAACTGGAAGCTGTCATGCAGCGGCTTTGTCCAGTCATCAACGATGGAACCTTGGGTAATACATTAATGATTTTACCATTTCCTTAACCAATTTTCGAAGAATAATGATCGCTCCTTCTCATATCTTTGTCCTGTCCTTCATTATTACTATATATTTGGTTCTGTGAGAAAATTAGTTCTACTAGCTTCTATATATTTTATACATTTCTATCATTTCTGACATTGTTTTGCCCTAGTGAAGGCCTTACTGGCTGAATCATTGGCCCTTTTGTTTTTGATTCTGAAAACTGCTGCATTCATTTTGTGTGTGTTTAGTGTAAGCTTTTATGGCAGTCAACTTTTGATGCTCATCTCACACTACCACCTCACCTTTGAGGTGTGCGTGGCTGACTTTTCCCCCGCAGACAAAGAATAGTAATGCTTTGACATGTTCGGCAGGCCACTAAAGGTGACGAAAGAGTTTTGGCATGACACCAGGTACTCTATTGTGTAGACACTTTGATCCCCAAAACACAAGCTTCGTAACTCATAAGAGTTCTTCATTATGGAATGCTTAAAGAACATTTTAAAATAAGAACTGAAATGTGACTGAGATGCTTCTTGTCATTATATCTCTGCTTAATGGCTATAGATTAGATTTCGAAAACAACAGCATCTGTCAGAAATGGAATTAGTGGACTCTGACACCTGAGCTTAACAATCTGAATTTTGCTGTTCACCTTCTATTCCATAACCAAAACCAGAAGCAAGGCAATGAAATTTGAGAGGTCACAGCAGCTGAATCTGAAAATCCACAGAGAAAAGACAAAGGTCATGAGAATAAGCATGGAAAATCATAGCCATATTGCAGGACTGGGACTCATTCATATTCTTTATAAGCAGCAGCATTGACAAAGCTAAAGGAACAGTTATAAGAAAAAAAAAAAGAAACAGTGGCTTTTACTACATTGGGAGAAATGGAAATGAGAAGAAGACAAATCCAACACAAAAATTAGTACTTTCAGCTCAATGTCAAGGCATTCAAATTGCAGGACTCTGAAACATGGGAAACAAAAGTGACAATAAAGAAGTTACAGACTTTCATACATGAGTACTTGTGTAAAACAGAAGAATTAAAATGGTATGACAAGATCAGGTATACAAGCCTTACTGTCTGAACTGTGCAACCAGTGCAAGGTCGCCATGCAGTGGATACCATCTCATTGTGAAATACCAGGAAACGAGAGAGCAGACCAACTGGCTAAAGAAGGTGCTGCAGACGAGCAACCGGATGTACCAGTTACGTACCATCAGAAGAAAAAGATGATCAAATCAATCAGAAAGCGGGACCCAAAGATGCAGCAATAGAGAATGCAGTCAGTGACCCATAGCTTGACTGCTTGCATCAGGGTCAGCGAACCAGAGCTGACCAAGACCCTACTCCACCTCCACGCGGTGGTCCTGGAAACAGGCTGCATCACTGCAGTCTGGCCGAGAGAGTAGGGATCGCAGAGGGAAGGCAAATCCGGTCCCAAAAAATGCCGTGCTGAAGTCGGATGTGTCGACCGATATCACAGCTCCGGCGTAAACAGACACAATGCAACCAACGTTCTTTTCAGGACGAACGAGGAAGAATAAGAAGAAGAATCAGAAAGCCACCAGCACCAACACAGGATGACTACCAAGCTATGAACAGATCAGAACAAATTGTCATTCTGCGCCTCAGAACAGGACACAACCGACTCCGCAGCCACATGTATTAAAAATTTAAGATTGGCAATTCAGCCATGTGTACATGTGGACGGGCACCCCAGACTGCAGAACACATACTGCAAGACTGCCCCGAAAATGATAAATTGAGGCAAACCCACTGGCCCAGAGAAACAATACTGGAAGCAAAACTATACGGACCTCTGTGTGAACTACAAAAGACCGTGAAGTTTATACAGAAACAACATTGCAGATATAGACAATATATTTCAAGTGAACGAAAGAAGAAGAAGAAGGTATGACAAGATCACCAGTTTGAAACTCGTGAAAAGAGCCAAACGAATATCAGTAGAACAAGTGGTGAGGAACAGACATTGGCACTAGAAAGGACACACATTGAGGAAACTTGCTATAAGCAATACAAGGCAGTCTGAGTTCTAGAAAAACCAAGATAGCAAAAAAAAGAGGGCGGTCCAAAAACATGTAGGTATGAGAACAGAAGGCAGATGTCAGATGTCTCTGGTTAGGCATGGAAACAGCTTGAATACATAGTGAAAGAGATGAAAGCTTGGCATGAAGTCATTAAAGGCCTATATTCTACTTAGAGCTGATGAGGCCTGTACTCTACTTGTTCGGGGGACTTTGCCAAGTTATTGTGGTGTTTCTATCAATACCCTTTAGCTGGTGTTTGCACTGCAGTATAATCCAGAGATTGCTTCAGCTGCATCTCTGAATGGCAGCACAAAGAAAATTTTAGTAATGATGGAGCAAATGGGATACATCTTCAACTTGGGGCACCTGGTTTCATCTTTAATTGGGGCACTTGATTGCATCTTTAGTGTGATGCACTTGGATGCATCTTCAACTTGGGGCATCTAGTTATCTCATCAAATTGAGGTACCTGATGGCATTTTCATTGTTACATCTTTAGCTTGGAGCATCTAGTTACCTTATCAAATTGAGGTACCTGATTACATTTTCATTGTTACATCTTCAGCTTGGGGCATCTAGTTAAATTTTCAGCTTGAGGTGCTTGGTTACATCTAAATCTTGGGGCAGATTGTGTCAAAACTCATCTTAAAAATGCATTTATTGTATCTTTTTAAACAGGAGGTGACAAGACTAAATATGGAAGCTGCATTTGTGTGCCTTGTGTCTGTTGTTGATGACCTTGTAAAACAGAAATCCCCAAAAACGGTTGACCAGTTATTCAGTATTGATGAACCAACAGACGAGATCAGTACAGTGAAGTCTGTGCTCCATGAAATCAAACCAGCCCTAACAAAAATGCAAGGATTTCTGGATATAGTTTGTGCAAGGCTTTCCCTGTTTCTGACTTTCCTAGCAGTCTTGGTAATTATCTTCATATTTTTTATAATTGTCTGAACAAGTTTAACTTTGCATCATCCATCTTTAGTTCATTACTCATGTCCTGTATCAATTTCATTTTAATACTTAAGCTCTGTATTGTTTTGTCTTTGACCTTTAACTCATTAACTCATTGTGTGCTTGTGCTTTGATCCATTTTGATTAAGTGCTTGTGCCAGATATCTGTTTTGTTAGAGAAGGTTTTTGTATCTGTGATGTTCTTTGTCTGGTTTGTTTTGTTTTTAGTATTACAAAATATAATAAACTTTTTATGATATTCTTTTTATTGAAAACTTTAATCATGTAACTATAGCAGGCGTCCTGTGGGGATGAAAAAACTGTTGTTATTGATGAAGAAAAGTGTGAAAACTAAAAGGGAAGCACAGCCCCAGAAATCTCTTGGCATTGGTCAATTGCTATCATGTTTGGAATTTATATAAATAAATGAATGGTGAATCTGATGATATAAAATTTGTTTGTGTACATATTAGATGTGATAGGAAGAGAGGAAAGGAAAGATGAAAAAAACGAAAAAAAAATTTTAAATAATAAAAAAATATTTTTTTTTAATTTTAAAATTTAAAAAAAAATTTAAAAAAATAACCAGCAAACGAAGGGTTCATATCCCTTGCATCTCAATAAAAGTCATTTGGCCAATAGACCAATACAAATCAAATGACGATCTTTTCGTTACACCCATCATCAGTAGCAAAGCAACAAACGCTCTCGTCAGCTGTGACATTCGGCCGAAATTCTAAATCTTTCCGATATTCCTAGTCCTAACCCCTAACATTATACATACTTGAAAGGCCATTTTACTTTCGTTTCCATCTCAGCCATCAAACATATTCTGAGAACCGATATCAGCGCTTATAAAGACAAAAATCTCATCCCCACCGCATGGCGTCAGAATCCAATAAAATTAGAGCAAAAATGGCTGTGTGTTGATGCAGATTCATTTCGATTTAAAAAATTTACAAAAAATAAATGCGGATACACCCATCGCTTTTTTAAGATCGGAAACGGAAGCTAACTCTCTTGCAAATAACATTACAACTTAACATACGGGGCTGAAATCACGTGTACACAAGTCCTCATGCTAGAAACGGTGATATCCGTAAGGCGACACATGGCAGCTCCAGCATGCAGAGCATAGGTTATCTTCGGCGACATGTGTCGCCCGCAGCGTGCTAAAGGTTAAAAAAATGGAAGATTGGAATGAACTCCGCCTAGGCTGGTCCCAAGCCCTGCTGAAAAAGGAGGAGGGCAGCCTGCATGGAGGCCGTAAGGAGGCAGCCCTTCCACCATGCAAAGGCACAACAGGCCAATCACCTGTTTGTCTTAAAAACCTGATTACGCGAAACATAAGAGAGAAAACCAGACTGATTCTAAAGGCAACGGACTATGATTTACGGAACATGGAACACAAGAAGTATGAATGGGAAGGAAGAGGAGCTGGTGGAAGAGATAAGGAAAGCCAAATTAGAAATCCTGGCTTTAACAGAAACAAAGAAAAAAGGACAAGGAGTTATGGATCTTGATGGTGACACGCTGCTCTACAGTGGTGTCCCCACATCTGAAAGAGCTAAAGGGGGCATGGGTTGTATTGTGGCCAAAAACCAAAGGGATAATATCAAGGGATGGAACTTTGTCTCAGAACACATTATAATAATAATAATAATAAATTCTTTAAGCGCCAAACACGGCGCATAAGGCAGAAACCAGTGCTCTCCAGGTTGTTCGTTGTGACGCCACTCCTCTTAGCTCTTGCACATTATTTAGGCCCAACGTTCTTCCTTCTCTTATTATTGTTCTTCTGAGTGTTTCTTTTGGTCTTCCTTTTTTCCGCTTACCCTCAGGAACCCAAGTGAGCGCCTGTAGTGGTATTCTGTTGTTTTGCATTCGTAGGACATGACCGATATATGACCATCGTCTTTTCCTTATATAGTCGGAGACATATTTCTGCCTAGAGTCTTCTCTTATTTGTCGATTAGTCTTGAATTCTTTCCAACTGATGTTCATGAGTTTTCTAAGACATTTGTTCTCGAATGTATTCAGCTTGTTCTCCAATGATTTTGTTATTTTCCAACTCTCACAGCCGTATGTTAACACTGAGATAACATTTGAATTAAACAGACGAAGCTTGGTATGTATATTCAATGATCGTAATTTCCAAATGTTAGATAATCTATTGAAGGCGCTAGCTGCCAAAGCAATTCTAGTATGGATTTCTCTTGTTGTGTCGCCATCCTGAGTCATTTTACTGCCTAAATAATTGAAACTTTCAACTTTCTGTAGTTTTTCCCCGTTCAAGATGATATCAAAGGTCTCGTTAGAAAAGTTCATAGCTTTAGTTTTAGAGGCATTTATTTGGAGACCAATTTTAACCGAGAGATGACACAAATTATTTATTGCTTCTTGGGATTGTCTTGGTGTTGAACTTAAGAATGCTACATCATCTGCGAAATCCAGGTCCCCCAGGAATTTTCCATTTGTCCATTTTATACCCAATTGTTCATTGTGGGTATAGTTTCTCATAACCCAATCAATAGCTATTCCAAAAAGTAGTGGTGACATAATACAGCCTTGTTTCACCCCTGTTTCTACTGTAAACCATTCTGTATTCCCTTTATTTGTTCTAACACAACATCTTGCATTGTCATATAGCGCTTTGATTATATTCACATATTTTGTTGGAAAACCATAGATTGTAAGTATCTTCCACAATGATGGGCGGTGTAGACTATCAAAGGCTTTTTGAAAATCGACGAAGGTGATAATAAGTGGCGATTGCCTTTCCACTGATTCTTCTATAATTGTTCTTAGTGTGAATATTTGATCAATACATGATCGTTTCGGCCTGAAACCCGCTTGTTCTTCTCTGATCTTTTCGTCAGCATGCAATTTAAGTCTTTCTAACATCATGCAACATAATAATTTTCCAGGTACTGATAATAGAGATATACCACGCCAGTTATTACAGAAGGAGAAACCATAGTCAACCTTGTCATTGTGTATGGGCCAAATGAAGATGAGCGAGCAGAGGTCAAGGAGGAATTCTTCGAGCTGCTTCAAAGGACAGTGGACAACTGCCTAGATGAAATTATCATGCTCAGAGATTTCAATGCCAGAGTTGGAAATGACCATGCTAGATGGGGTGGAGTTATCGGAAGATATGGAGAAGACACTTTTAATGACAATGGAAAGCGGCTCCTTAGATTCTGCGCAGAGCAGAATCTGATCATTACAAACACAAAGTTCCCCCATAAGGGCATACAAGTATACACTAGGTGTGAACCAACAAAGAATGAGAAGTCAGTGATCGACTACACCATAGTTAGGAAGAGCTCATTCAAGTATGTCCGGGATGCTAGAGTGTGGAAGGGGCCAGAGATTGGAAGTGACCACTACTTGTTAACAATTAAAAGAACAACTGAAAGAGCTACTCGGCCTAGGAACTGCCTAACATCACGCAAGGAGCTAAGTAGACGACCAGGAGAAACGAGCATTAAGACCTACAAGCTGAGAGAGCCAGAAGTGAAGACCAGATATCAGGGCTTATTGCTACAGCAGTAACAACAACCTGAGGACCTGGAAACACTCTGGCTGAAATTCAAGGACATCATAAAGACAGCTGCAGCAGAAGCATGTGGTGAAGTTCGACTTGGGAACAAGAGAAAGAGGACACCTTGGTGGACAAATGAGGTTAAAGAGAAAATAAGAGAGAAGAAAAAGGCATGGAAACAATACTTAGGAGCTAAAAACACAGCAGGAAAAACAGAGAAATATAGAGAATATATGATACTCAGAACAGAAGCAAAGAACAAGGTGCTAGCAGCAAAACAGAAGTCCTGGGAAGATGCGTAAGAAAACCAGAAATTGTTCTATAAGACCCTAAAGAATATGAGGAAGGAAAAACATTGCCCCCTTAAATTTATAAAGGACAAGCTTCCAAAAGAAGTAATGGAAAGATGGTGAGCAAGGTCAAACATCAGAAATGATAACCACTGGCACAGAAGAGGAAACCAATGGTGATGAAGATGACATAAAGATGGAAGAACTGAAGGCAGCACTGGAGACAATCACGATGGGCAAAGCTGCAGGACATGATGGTAAAGTACATGGGAGCAGCAGGCGACCTATTACTCCTAAGGTTCCTACGGGCAGCTTGGTGCAACAAGACCATACCAAAGGATTGGGAGATTGCCATAATAACACCGATTTTTAAAAAGGATGACAACCGACAATGTGGAAACCATAGAGGCGTATCCCTTCTCAGTGTCCCTGGTAAAATCTACTCTGGAATCCTGGAGCAGACGCCTAGCTGAGCCACAAATGGATGAGGTCCAGTGTGGCTTCAGAGCAAATCGAAATACTCAAGACCTAATCTTCACACTCTGACAGTTGAGTGAAAAGGCTCTTGAGTATAAGAGTGAGATTCATCTTTGCTTCTTAGATCTGGAAAAGGTATTTGACAAGGTCCTCTGGAACAGACTCTGGGACTGTTTGGCAAGGAAGAACATTCCATCACCTCTGATTCATGCTATACAGAGCTTCTAAAGTCTTGCAGAAATTATGTGAGGACGGCAAACCATAAGTCAGAAGAATTCAGGACCACCACTGGTGTAAGACAAGGTGATATCCTGTCACCTATCTTTTCATACTCCTCATGGACGATGTCATCAAGGCATGTAAGGAGAGGACAGGAAAGTATTCAGTGGGATACTGGAAGATGAGACAGGTCTGTATTTCAGAGCTGGCATTTGCTGATGATGTTGCCCTGATTGCTAAATCAGAGGCACATCTTCAATCTCACCTGCAAGTCTGGAAGGAAGAGCTGGAGAAGAGAGGGATGATCATAAGCAGCTCGAAAACAAAAACCATGATGATATCATGAGAGGAAAGAGGACATCAGATTAAGCTGGGAGAACAGGTCCTGGAGCAGGTCGACCACTTTATATACCTTGGAGCTGTCATAGACTGGAAGGGAGACATCAAAGAAGAGTTGGCTACCCGAAGAGCAGCAGCTGGGAGACTTTTTCAAGCCATAAATCGAGGATTCCTCAGCAAAAGAGAAGTTGGTAAGAAGACGAAGATGGCTGTATACTGCTCCACCTATGTCCCAGTCTTGACGTATGGATGCGAGTCATGGGCAATGACTACAACCCACAAAAGCCAGATCCAAACCTCAGAAATGAGGTATCTGAGGAAGGTGGTTGAAGTAACAAGAAGAGACATGGTCCGCAACCAGACGAAACGTCAATGCCTAAAAACCCAACCCCTGCAGACCCAAGTAGGATAGTCCCATCTAAGATGGTTTGGCCATGTCTGCAGAATGGGAGAAGATCGGCTACCACGACAAGCATGGGAAACTAAGAGCCAGGGATCCAGACCTCCAGGATGACCCAAAGTCTGCTGGGAGGACAACATTAGATAATCTTTGAAGGACCAAGGACTAGAATGGAACCAAGCCAGGAGGAAGATGAGTCGATAGAATAGTATGGCGCTCTCTCTTACAAACCTCTACACCTCACGGTAGAAGAGGAACGAATAAGTAAGTAAGTATGAAGATTGGAATGTAAGTATACTGGAGGCCAAAGTGTAGATGGACAGGACAGGGAAGGTAACACTGTTCTCTACTTTTCAGAAAAGCAGATGACAGCCACATCCCTGGTGGAAGTTTGATAATCACCAAGAACCGTGATTGGATGGAAAAGCAATAAATGAGAAAATAGAGGCCTCAGATAGACAGTTGCAAGTAGAACAAGCAGGTTTTCTACAGAACACATCCTTTATAGACCAGACAGACACACTGCACCTTACAGTAGAACAGAGCTTGGAGCTGAATTCATGACATATACACTGGATTTATGGACTATGATAAGGTCTTCAACAGTTTAGACAGAGAATACTTGAGAAACTGATGAGGCACTGGGGAATCTCCCATAGTTCATTAAACTAACCAAGAAAACATGAAGACATGACATGCATAATTCTTCACAAAGGACACCTTACTGAAGCCTCTGAGATAAGAACTGGTGTGACAGGGATACCTTTTGTCACCATTTATCTTCTTTCTGGCATTAGATAAGATTATGAAATCATCAACATCAACCAACAGAATTGAAATTCACAGAACTGACAAAACAGCCTGATGGTCTAGAGTTTGTCACAGATATGGTTTTTCAGTCCCACAGCCGTAGCCAAGTGCTAGACAAAATGAGAATGCTGGATGAGAGGTCACAACATCTGGATCTGAAAATCTACAGAGAAAAGACAACAATTATTAAAACAAACATGACAAATGATGGCCAGATTGCACTTGAGGAAACACTCTTAGAAGATATAGACTTTTACTTATGTTTTGGCCACAGTATGGACAGAGATGGAACAACGGAGAGTAAGAATAAAAATAAAAATACAGAATGCCGTAGGGACATTCAGTGTAGTGGGAAAAATATTGAAATCAAAGGAAGTAAAGTCAAACACAAAAATAATTTTAAATTCAGATATCAAGGCAGTCCTACTGTATGGCTCAGAAATATTGAGAGCAACAAAAACAACTACAATATAACACATATTACAACACTTATAATCTGTGCAATGGCATACCTATGAAAGTTACAGACTTTCATAGGTACTCTATTGCACAGATTATAAGGATTCAAATGGTCTGACAAGATCACACATGTAGATCTAATTAAATGAACTGGACAAATACCAGTGGAACAAGAGGTGGCATTGAAAAGGACACACACTGAGGAAGTGTCAGCTTGTTCTGGAATCTGCAGAGTCAAAATAAATAGGGAAGGACCACAAATATTTGGAGAAGAGAACTGGAGACAAACTTTAAAAAAGGATAGAAAAAATGTGGACATACCTTGAGTGGATGCTACAGGGCAGGTCAGCATGGCTTGAACTGATTGACATCCTTTGTTCTATAGGGAACTGAAAGGCAGTGTTGATGATGATAGGACGACAGCAAAAGAAGAGCAGACATGCAGGAATAGGCAGTAATAAAGAATATCAGCTTCAGAATGAAGTAAATGAGATGGGATTCATCCACACACAGGAAGTGTGTATGAAGAGAGAAGACTTAAGACTGGAC
The DNA here is from genome assembly GCA_024509875.1 of Oreohelix idahoensis. NCBI lineage: Eukaryota > Metazoa > Mollusca > Gastropoda > Stylommatophora > Oreohelicidae > Oreohelix > Oreohelix idahoensis. The sequence continues at coordinate 724,750 of JAMPIV010022739.1, forward strand.
TCCACAGAGCTGACAGAAAAAGTTTGACCTAGTGGTTACATAATGGCAAACATTTCATCAGATATGCAAGTAACCACAGACAAAAGGCATCCCTTGCATGGGAATGTAGCAGACTTCAAAGGAGCAAGAATAAAGAAGGGGATGTCATGGATGGCGCAGGCAGAAGCAACTATTAGACAGGTGACCACAGTTGAAAATATATTCAAGGGGGAAGAGTGGAGTAAGTCAGATGAGAACTGGATGAACTTCCAGTAAGTCATCATCAGCCTTGGTAGAGAGTGCAGAACTTGGGCCAGTGGGAGGGCAGAGCTGGAAATTGATCAGCTGATAAATGATCATGCTGGGAATGATGATGATGCCATTGTGTAGACTGATGGGTTTGTAATCCTTGATGAGAAATCAGGGTCAGGCTAGAGTTGTCTGCTAGAGTCAAGGGCAGAATTGTTGCTGAACATAGCAGGGCTTACATGGTAACAACCTCCAGCATGAGAATGGAGGTCGAGGCAGCTACTGCAACCTTAAGGTGGCTGTCTGAAACTTCATTAACAAGGGCAGTTATTGTATCTGACTGCTTCGTAAGGTCCAAAGTGGATGGCTCTGGCATGAATGGAAAACCTCCATAGAAGTCTCAAATCTTGAAGAATTGGTGTGGATCTACTGTCCTGGTCATGCAGGGGTGCGCGGCAATGATAGAGCTGACAGACTAGCTTCAAGAGCACCCATAGAAGGTCCATTGGATATGGATACAGGAGAGATACTGATGGCAACTAATGATCACGTATTAGAGAATGACACTGTGATCAATGAATCACCAAGACTAAGATTGCTGGAATTTGGAAAACATAAGACCAGCAGGAATGGACACATGAGAGGAAGCATCTAGCATGTATACAACCAGCGCGCAACAGAAACAATTAGCCTTCGTACCCTTTGACATTAGCTGAAGGAGACTGAGCACCTATGGGTTTGCCCATAGTGCAGTGACGTCGGTTCTGATCAACAACAACTAACATTTCAGACAGTAATCCAAATATTAAAGAAAGGCAAAACTGGACACAGAGAGCCAGAATTGTATTTAATAGAGTTTTGTACTTGCTGGTCATTGGGCTAGAGTTTTGTACTTGCTGGTCATTGGGCTAGTATCGAACAGAGATTTGTGTATTGCAAGATATCGACCAATGTACAGTGAGCATGAGTCATTTGTAATCTGTTCAGGGTTGACCCCCTGATGGCCTAGTACTCTCAGGTACTGAGAGTTTTTATCTTTCTGCATATCCAGATATGACAAGGTCTGATGATGATACTTCAAGTGTTATCTGACCTTAGTGTCTGATTGGCTAAGCGGTTAGAGCACTTGCCTCTCATCGCAAAGTTACCAGGTTCTTTGATCAAAATCTGGTGGCTTCACACTCCAGTCTACCCAGCTGAAAATGGGTGCCTGACTCTGTTCTTGAGTTAAGGAAGGTGAAGACAGTAAGGAAGGGAACTGGCCACTCCACCTCATAAAGCTGGACCGAGATGGTCAAGTCTCTATCACTTCACTCCTCTACAGCAGTAATTGCTATGGGACTACCTTTTTGTTTTATCTGGCTATATCTCATCATTATCACTGTGGAAAACAGCCTTTTTTCTATCTATTTTTCCTGGAGGAACCCTTGAAATAATTTTCAGGTCTCAGGGAACCCACAATATAAAAAATGATTATATCTACGGCTGACGGTACGTTAGTGTGATCTGTAAGTTGTAAATATAATAATCCAATAATAATTGTCAATGCTGTTTTGAGTAGAGAATGTTTTGTTCTGTGGATGTGTTTATTTTGGCCAACTTTTTAGCCTACTCTTTTGGTGCGGTTCCCCCTCCCAGCAAAGAATATCAACTAATGCAAGTTAGTAGTATAGATAGAAGAAACGTTGGGGGGGGGGGGGGGGGTTTTGGTTTTACATAGTTGTGAAACTGAAAAAAAAAAAAGTATGTGTTCATACGTATGAAAGGTGCAGATATCACAGCTTAGGCGCAAACAGACACAACGCAACCACCGTCCTTTTCAGGGCGAACGAGGAAGAAGAAGAAGATATGTATGAAAGTTGTTTTCTAGTTATTTGTTTACTATCTTTTTACACATTGGTGCTCTTTAAAATGTATATTATGGTGATTGTTTTATATATATATTATTTTTTTCAGGAGAACAAAGGTCAAATCAGAATAGTGAATGAACTCAAGATAAGAAGAGATATTGTGAATGCACATGCTGTAAGTTACAATATAAAAACTGGGTTTTTTTTTGTGTGTGTGGTCATTCATGGCAAATTTTAAACATGGTGTTGTGGTCTCCAGAGGATGGAAGTAAACCTTGTACTGCCAAGCTGGTGACATTTTACATTTAAAAAAAGATTGGGCTGGGGGAGATAACTTGAAAAAATTATATCTCCTGTGTGAGAGATTTAGCTTTATACTATCAGAGTGGCAGATGGCACAGAAAAATGTGATATCTCGTGTGAGAGATACAATCTTGTTCTGTGAAGGTGGTAGATGTCTCAGAAAAATAGTGATATCTCTCTTGAACTACAGGTTGGTAACCCAGCTCAAGTTGCCCATAAATAAGTCGGCTGAAAAAACTTGATTTTCGGAATATTTCACTTTTCAAGTGTTCAGATTCTGGGTTACCAACCTGTATTACAACGATAAGATGTCACAGTTATTGCTATTGCTGATCAGAATGGACATCATTGGCACTTCGGGCAAACCCATATGTGCTCAATCTCCCTGAGCAAATGTCGAATGGTATGAATGCTCACAGTTCCTGTTGCATGCTGGCTTTATACACGCCAGATGCATCCTCTCATTTGTCTGCGTCTGTTTTTTTTTATATTTAAAAAAATAAAATGATAGATGTCACAGGAAAAATGTGTAAGAGATACAGCCTTTTACTATCAAAGTGGTAAATGTCACAGAAAATATGAGTGTAATCTGTGAACTATGTTCCATCTTAGATCCATGCTTCGCATACGAGGAAAGGAGAAAGTACTTATGGCCGTCACCAGTACCATTCCTGGAAGAACTGTGGAGATACAAATAGCCTTAGGCTGACCACTGCTTTCTTTGAACTTATTCAAGTATAGATGTTTGAGAGTGTACGAAGACGAAGGTGACAGTGCACTGATCTGCTATTGCCACTGAGTAATTTGAATTGTTATTACAGTGTATCATCCATGCTTCTTCAAGTACCATGCCAGTTGGCATTGGTGACCATGTCTTTCTGCAACTTCCTGTCTCCATTACTGTTTATCAGTTCTGTTGTTGCCATGGTGTCAGTTTGTCCAGTATCCTCTGTCTTTGTCAACCTCTATCTCTTTTTTCCTTCAATATTTCCTGTTGTCAGCCGTGGTAGCGCAGTGTTTAGTGCACTGGCTTCCTAGCTCGGTAGTCCATGGTTCGATCCCCAGTTGAGGTGGGATTTTTTTAGACCGCAAATGGCTCCGGGGTCGACCCAGCCTTATGAACTGGGTACCAGATCAACTCTAGGAAGGTTAAGGCGGCCGGCATGATGCTGATCACCTCACCCCTAGTGTGTCAATGGTCAAGAAAATATGGGCCTAACACCATATTCCCAATATGCCTCAAATGGACGTGTAACTGGACTCCTCCCTCCTTTCCTATTGTCACAATAAATTTTAGCTTTCCTCTTCTCATAACATTACCAAAGTGGATTGTTACCTTCTGATATGAATGATATGCTGCCTTTTGCACTGGATTCTTCCAGGACATCCTCATTACTGTTGTTCTCACAATATCTAAATGTGTTGAGAGTAGATTTGTGGAAAATAAGAAACATGGCAACAGTTTTAGTCAATTGTTACTTTGGTTATCTTCTTCATTTTCTCGTTGGTTTTCAAACTATTCATTCTTCTGTGAGTTGCCATTAGTTGCCAAGCTAGTTACTAATCGTTCTACTTCATTTTAAATCTGACTTTATTTGACAAGAATATCATGTCATGAGCAAAGGTCAGCGTCAATGCTTTATATCAGACTTGGTGTTTTTTTTTTTTACAATGAATAAGTTATATTGTATCATCATCCCCCTGCTTTCAGAGTATGGAATCACCACACTAGTTGACACCCTTGCAGGAAGCCTGCTTCAAAGCCCCCTCTTCTTTTGCAGCAGTGGTTTCTGTAACAGTGTATTTGACATGTTGAGGTTGCCAGCACCATGCACAACCTCACGTTAGTTGCCTCGTATGACACATCTCAGAAAGCAGTAGCCTATTCATCATGTCTCCTCAGAGACCCCAGAACTTACACAGGGCTGATATTGTACAGTATTTTTGTATTCTAAGAGTGTTTATCCACAAAAAATTGCAGAGAGAAAAAAAAACCATTTTACAAAGTACACATTATGCCAACCTTAAAAAAAGTGCAGTTGTTTAATTTGTCTGTGCAGTAACAAGTATAAAACAGTGGGACAGGGAGAAAAAACAGAAGGCAGGAATCTGGGGGACGCCCACATGTGTACCACAGGTGCACATAGTAACAACCAGCAGATGACTAATATTTGACCATCAATTTTTTGACAGATCACAACTCTAGTCAGCGCATTTTCAGCCCTCACTCAAACAGATGAGATTGTCAGTCCACAATTCACTGAGCAGCTGTGCTCAGTAGGTCTTCTGTGTGAACTGGAAGGTCTTCTCAGTTGTTACGGCAGTGAGTTGTGTATGCTGGAGGACACCATAATTGGTGTCGAGGACCTTAGTCACGTGACCTTCAGGCTGACACTTTCTGATGAGAAGGACTTTATGCCAAAGGCTTCTTTAGGAAGGTAGTTTGTAAAATGTGTTCTTATTCCTACTTCATCGTGTAAAACAAAATGCTACAGAACCACCACAGCAAGAAGATATGAATCCTGCAAGGGGACCAGACGTGCTCTGTAAAAGGCAAAACTGAAAATGATGATGATTCTTATTCCTGAGTCAGTTTCTGACAGAAGATTTTGTGGCTTACGTTTCTACAGGTTGAAGGTCTTCTTCTTTGATCCTTAGCCGCCGACCGTCAAAGTAGTCAGTGGCCATCACGCCTAGTGGCGTCTTAAGTTGAAGGTCCTATGCCTAATTTTCCTTGTCACCTTGTATGGCATGCATTATAAAGTACAGTGTTGCTGTTCTTTTTTGCTCACCTTTTGGGCCCTGCTTACATACAGGTCATTACCTGTGGAAGCATATCTGGAGTCATCCTTATATGACCACCAGCTATGCACAATGCTATAATATACATATGTGGAAGTGAACCTCTGTCTGTGAGGCTAATTACATCCTCATTGACTCTTGAAATCATCCACACACTTCCAGGGATTCCCCCTGTGGTGAAACTTGTTGAGAACCCAGCATTGCACACTAAGCTTGGAGATGTCGCTTGAGCCCCAGGCGTAATTCTTTGGCTTTGACTTGGTTGACTGCATGCAGAAGGATCTCACTATTGATCCAGTGATAGGCAGGGGAAGCTGAGAAGTAACCCTGTACAGGAACGTAACAATTCCTTGGGTTAGCCCATAACCAGAGTACAGTATTTTAGCTCTGCATAGTTGGAGAGCTCCCTTGGATGGCGGGAAATGCACAGTATGCCACACACTTCTAACTCCTAGCTTGGGACCAGATGTGATGATCCTTTAAATGCAAGGCAAGCTGGAGAAACTGGAGCTCATTACTTCAACTCAACACATTTCTAAATGGCAGAAAACCCACAGGAAAGCCTAGATCTACAGTGTAGATAATACCAAGGAGTCTTCAACTTGGTATTGACTGTAAAAGAGCGAGAAACTCAGCAGCCCTAGGTAAACAACGACAACATACAGGTAACTTGTGGCAGTGATTACTTATAAAGACTGTGCTGAGATAATGTGAAATAGCTGATTTTGTGTTTGTCACTTGGAGGCAAGGTTTGGTTCATTCCGAAATAAGGAACATTCACAAAATTTGAAACACATTCTGTCCTCAAGTAAGGTAAGGGATCCCATTACATGCCCATTGAAGCATATTGGAAATATGGTGTTAGGCCCATATTTTCTTGACCATCGGCACACATGGGGTGATGTGGTCAACATCACGCCTGCCACCTTAACCTTCCCAGAGTTGCTCTGGTACCCAGTTCATGAGGCTGGATCGACCCCGGAGCAGTTTGTGGTGTAAAAAATCCCACATCAACTGGGGATCGAACCAGGATTCTGTCCTCAGGACAAACAATATTCAAATATAACTATAATGTCTGAAAACTAGATCTTGATCAGTTTTGTAGAATTTCACATCAGTGGTCATTACTCATTATTTTTTATGCATAAGAAACTGAACACATGTCATGACATTTATCAGTGGGTGTGACTGACCCTAAAAGGAGGAGCCTAATTCTCACCTGTCTGATGAACATGCTGGTCGAATCTAATCAGGCTTTCAGAAACCTTATATCTGGACAAACTGTTGTAAACTTTTTTTTAACTCACCACAACAATTCAGTACCACCTGCTGTATGTTGAGTCAGACTTGTCATGCAGTGAGAACAATGGTGCATTATTGAATTAAAGGATGTCACAATCAGTGGTTAGTGCACTGGCTTCCTAGCTCGGTGGTCCATGGTTCGATCCCAAGTTGAGGTGGGATTTTTTAGACCGCAAACGGCTGAGGGGTCGACCCAGCCTCATGAATTGGGTACCAGAACAACTTCTGGGAAGGTAAACATGGCCGGCGTGATGCTGACCACATCACCCCTAATGTGCCGATGGTCAAGAAAATATGGGCAAGAATATTATTGCTGTAACCTACCACACATTTTGTAAGAAGTGACAGGATGGTTGGGCATGGGGCCCAGTACACTATCCTGTAGACATTTTAAGCCACAGAAAACTTCAACAAAACAACATGGATAACAACCAAAAAGCTACAGACTTTCATAAATGGATGCTTGCATAGAACAGAAGGACTGAAGTGGTGTGACAAAGATCACTAACGTGGAACTGATGACAAAAACCAGACAAGTGCCAGTGGAACAAGAGTTGAGAAGAAGACACTGGAGATGGATAGGACGCACATTGAGGAAACCAGTTGACAGCATTACCAAGCAGTCCTTGTTCTGGAATTCCCAGGGTAAGAGAGATAGAGAGAGACCGCAGAAAACTGGAGAAAAGCATCTGGAGACAGACATGAAAGAGATGAAGAGGAAATGGTTTGGTTTTAAGGACTATCTTCGGTCACCAAGAGCTGACGCTCAGTGACAGTGGATCAAAGTCAAGTCAAGGACTATCTTCATTGCACACAGACAACTCCATCCGTGCTCTGATCTCCTCTCAGCACAGTGCACGAACTTCGTAGCACAAGCGAGAATTCCAATGTGTGTATATAGGAATCAAACATTCTATAAATATTTTTGTGGTGGGTAGGTTTCTAATTTTTTAATTTTGCCTGGGCAGCGGCCTTATGGCCTACTCTTTACGATTTCCAAGTACTGTTGGATTGTTAATGTGCGCAACGTGCACACGGGATCTCCTATTTGTTTGCCTTTTTCTGAGAAGACTAGACATCTGATCTCACTACCCAGGAGACCTGGGGAAATATGGCATCATTAGGACCATTGGTTCTGAAAAAACATTTTCATAAATTATATTCCCTCTACTGGAAATTGAACCCGGTACCTTTAGAGTTCAAGGCGGACGCCATACCTCATAGCCACTCCAACCCCGATGATGAAGAAATGGAAAGACCTTGAGCTGACGGCATGGGACAGGAAGACTTTGCATATGTTTGTTGAAGGCCTATGCTCCTTGGGGAGCTGAAGGGTGGTGATGATGATAATATATTCACAAATATGTCATAGATGTTAACTTATTCCTCTGAACTTCTAATATGACTGCCTTTAGATGTTAACTTATTCCTCTGAACTTCTAATATGACTGCCTGTACAAGCAGAATAATAAATGATTCAGTAAACAGCATTATCAGGTGACAACTCATAACAAATGATAAAACAACATGAACTAGTCCTAAAGGAGATACAGTTGTATCCATTGATCCAATTTTAGATGAAAGATACAGTGAGAAAATGTTGAATGTGAATCTTCACTGAGAAAGTGTTGAATGTGAATCTTCAGTGAAAAGTGTTGAATGTGAATCTTCATTGAGAAAGTGTTGAATGTGAATCTTCACTGAGAAAGTGTTGAATGTGAATCTTCAGTGAGAAAGTGTTGAATGTGAATCTTCACTGAGCTGCTAAGGGCTGATATTTGGTCTCTTTTCAGTTTTGTAAGAGAAGGACTATATGCAGATATAAGCAGGTACGGCAATATTGTACATTTTTTTGTTTGCTCTGTATTTTTCTTATATCTTTGACTCTTGCTGCATTCATTATATATTAAATATTTCTGCATTATCGTACCTGCTCCAGATCTCTAATATTTCTGCATTATCATACCTGCTCCAGATCTCTAACTAATATTTCTGCATCATCATATCTGCTTCAGATCTCTAACTAATATTTCTGCATCATCATACCTGCTCTAGATCTCTAATATTTCTGCATCATCATACCTGCTCCAGATCTCTAATATTTCTGCATTATCATACCTGCTCCAGATCTCTAACTAATATTTCTGCATTATCATACCTGCTCCAGATCTCTAACTAATATTTCTGCATTATCATACCTGCTTCAGATCTCTAACTAATATTTCTGCATTAGCATACCGGCTCCAGATCTCTAACTAGTATTTCTGCATTATCATACCTGCTTCAGATCTCTAACTAATATTTCTGCATTATCATACCTGCTCCAGATCTCTAACTAATATTTCTGCATTATCATACCTGCTCCAGATCTCTAACTAATATTTCTGTATCATCATACCTGCTCCAGATCTCTGACTGTCACTAACTGGACTTTGTTTTTAAACATAGTATTGGTCCAACTTATTTATATTTATTTTTCATATCAGTGTTTTTTTTTTTCTAATGCAGTATGCCATGGGTGGCCAATCAGGTGACATTTGGCAGCCTCAATACCAAAGGAAATGTTGGAAAGAGTTTTACGCATATTTTTGCATACAAATATTCTATTCGTATATTCAAAAAAAAAAAAAAAAAAATTTTAATGTCCTCTTACAAATGAATGTCTTTGGTATGTCACCTTTCTAGTTTTTGTAGCATCTCTGTGGTAAAAGTATTTGTTTAATTCATTGTTGAGCATTATTTAGTGCTAATCAGAAACATTTTAATATAATTTCAGGTATGTAATGAGAGCCACACTACAGGCTTACATGAGCTGCACTATGGCCATCCTGGCAATAAACACTACACAAAAATGTGGCTGCTAATGCCATGATAGTCATGTGGTTTTTTTAATGTGCTACATAGATGTTAGCGCTGTGCCATTTCAGTTTAGTTTCCCTTTAGCCAACTGTTGCTCGCCTATGGATTTCTATTTGTGGCCGTTGTTTTATTTTTGATTCTTTTATGTCAGTCGCAACTTCTTTTTGGTGTAACTGCTCTTCTATTCCACTGTGGAAGAGCTGGTGTCATATCTGGTTATTTTGAAAGAATTCCTGAAGGTATACTCTTTACACTTTCTGTTTGACCTGTAGATGGATTGGTTGTTGCCTGGTTCTTCACAAGTCTCTTTTTGTTATTACTCCAGATTAGTTGATTAATTTCTAGTTCTGCTTTCCCATTGCCCCAAGTTCTACACTCTCTACCAAGGCTGATGATGACTTGCTGGTAGTTAATCCAGTTCTCATATGACTTACTCTACTCTTCCCCTTTGAATATATTTTCAACTGTGGTCACCTGCTTGATTGTTGCCTCTGCCATCCATGACATCCCCTGCTGTATTTTTGCTCCCTTAATCTCAGCTATGTTTCCATGCAGGTGGTGCCATTTGTCTGTGGTTACTCGCATATATGCTTTTTCTTTGGCCATCACATATCTGGATCTAATAGACTGCAGTCCAAGCATGTACCTTATTGTCACAATGGGGATATCTGTGAGGAGTTACTGTGATTTTATTTTCCACAGGCCCCATTCTTTTTCTCCCGGTAATTATGTCCTGTCATTAATTGAGTTTAGTCTTCTTCTCTTGGTAATTAATTGCGTTTTCAGGAGGGATTACTGTCGGTTTTAATTTTAAGATTTGCACCAGTCTTCTTTCCTCTAAAGTAATTGCGATCACGTAGGCTTTTCTTTGTAAAATAATTGCGGTAAATTTTTATTGTATTAGGCGCTTGAGTATTTTTAGGCTGAGTATAAATTTTCCGACATTAGTAACCCCTACCCGGTAAATCGATGGGTGGGTGTTGAACCTCTACCCAGGTACGTAAAAACGGGCGCTACAACGAATCATAGTTAGTTTTGCTCACGCCAACGGTAGTAACATTATCTAACATGACGCAATATAGAGGCCTGGTAGAAGTAATAAACATGAGTCAGGTATTATCTTTCTATATGATTGGCCGGGGTCAAGTTTTAACAAATTGCGGCAAGATTATTGGTTTAAGAGAGACGCCAAGCGATGACGTACGGCATGGGTTAAGCGTCGTTTTTCTGTAATATATACTCGCGTCTAGTCATTAGCGGGTCTCTTGGTCTCCAGAAATATCAGCCGTGAACCTAAGTCATATTCATCTGCTCTTAAGTGAGAAATTCGGTAATTGGCATTTTTCACGGCACACAGGGAGGGGTGCGAATTTGCCTTACAGCTTGCCAAGATATTTGGCCTTCTCAGGAGTAGAAGGGTCTAGGCATCGCCAGAGGTTAAAGAAAATTGGTGAATTGGTAGTTACCGGCGCCAAGTACGTCTGCACCAGAAAAAGATAGCAGTTCTCATGCAGTGAAGCCCCATGCTTCAGCGGGAACGGGTGCATCTTTAAAATCCAGAGCTCTAAGCTCGTTATACCACTCCAAAGAAGGCGCGTGGCCTGGAGGTTGGTTTTTTGTGTAAATTCGGCCATAATAAAGCCAACGGCCCTAAACCCACAGAGGGGTAACATGGCATTTGAATTAAGTTTCGTCAGCAGTGAAGCATCTTCATTCCGAGTCAAGTACCTAGTTAAAAAAAAAAACCCAAGTCATCAGCTACAATATTCGTGGGAGGAGATAGGGTCAACATTCTTTCCGAATGCTTTAGAGAGGAGAGACAGAAGTTATAGAGTCAGATAGTCAGGACAGACACAGAGGAGAGACAGAATTTATGAAGTTAGATAGTCAGAACAGAGGACAGCCTCCAAGGTTGCACTGAAGAAGTCCGTTAGTGGATCAGTGCTTGTGTTTAGCCATGTAGGACTTTAGAAAGTTCCTTAAGATGTGTGTAGGCAGGTAGTTACGTCGGACAGTGGTGTTAGAGTTTAATAATTAATAATAAGATAGTTAGGAGTGGTGGCTCGTACTTAGAGACCCCACCAAATTACTGTGTGTTTAAATCCTAAATTCTTTTTCCCATGCAGGTTTAATGAGTGGGGGAAGGGATTGGGGTTTATTATTATCTGTCATTTTTAATTGTTGGGTTCTTTTCAGGAGTACGACCTCGCACGTTATTTATTTTGATGTGTTATTTATTTTTGTTTGTGTAAATAAACTATTAACTGTATACTGGATCAGTCTCTATAACTATACTGTAAGTATATGTTTTCTGTATAGTTGTGTCTGTGGACTTTTAGTGAAACCTTATCTTCTTTATTGGTAGTCAGAGGTGGTGAGTCTTTAGCTCTTAAATAGTCACGAGTGGCGAGGGAACGAACGAACGAACAAACTTTATTTTCGAAGGGTTAAGAATTGGGCGCGCAGGCCCGTCTAACATTCTGCTCTTCCACTCTCATTTATCTTGCATATTATATCCTTTCATTCCCACATGTTGCTTAAAGCATTAATATGAAGGCATGCAACATTATAAAGGTAATATAACAGCGTGCGTTTACAGTTTGCAGTCATAATCAAAATTAAGTATTGTTAATTAAACAAATATTATTAAAAAATTAAATTTAATTTAATTTAAAAAAAAAAAAAAAAACGTACAGTAAATTATGATTTCAAGCATAATCAGATTAGGTGGCATGGCATCAGAACTCATGAAGTATTTGACAGTCTGCTATTGGTGAGACTTGGTGTTATTTCTTTGCCCTCCTTAACCCAAGAGCAGAATCAGTAGGAGAGATAGATGGACATAACTTTATTTAAAAGGGTAAAGAATTGGGGACCCAGGTCTGTCCGACCATCCAGCCCTTTATCTTTCATTCTGTATCCCGACACTCACTCTTGTGTTCATCAGCAATTAATCTGCATTTTTGAATGTGTCATTAAACATCAATACACAAATTACATAAACATATTCTCGCTTATATCTGTACATTCTTGAGGGAAAATGAAATAATAATAATAATTTCTTACGCACTTCTGTAGCAGGACACATCTTTGAGCTGTAAAAATGTATATCTGCTCATTCTCATACACATCATCACATTTAAGCAAACAACATACAATTACATATTTCAAAAGTACAGTGCTATGCAGGTACATTCTCACATACATTACATTATATAGTAATACTACGTGGATATAAAACAAATTTTTCACATAGACAATAATGAGCAGAAGAGGAAAAGAAAGGTTGACATATAGATAAGATGTAGACTGACAATGGCTGCTTCTATAGGGGTAGATAATCGGTGTTGATCAAGTGTTTAAAAAGTGCTTTGTTGAATGAGTATTATGTATGTTGGTTTTTTATGTGGTGTGGAAGGCTGTTCCACAAGTAAGCTCCAGAGTAGGCTAGACTCTTTTTGAACAGGTGGATCCTAGGTTTGGGCAGACGTAACTGATGTAATTGTAGTTCCTCTCTTCTACTGGTTTGAAACAATGATCGTAGGTACGGCGGGGCATTGTTTGATAGAATTGCGTGAGTCAGCTTGGCTTTGTTGTAGAGGAGACGTTTCTTTAGGGACAGTATTTTGGGTTCCTTTCGTGTCCTTGCGTGTAGTATCGTGCGATTATCGGTAATCAGACGTACTGCTCTCTTATGCAGGGAGTGCAGTCTCTTTGAGGTGGAAGCAGGGCAACCATCCCATAGTGTAGAGCAGTAATCTAGATGTGTCTGTATATGTGAGGTGTAGAACAATAGTCTAGTGTCTGCGTCTAAGAAGTGTTTTATTTTGGCCAGCTGGTTTGTCTTTTGAGCTAAGTGTTTCGTTAAATTCCGTACGTGGGAGGTCCACATCAAGTGCTGGTCAATCGTCAAGCCTAGAACTTTGTGTTCTGTTACATGATCAATGCATATTGACTCCGCATGTAGCTGTAGCGATCTTTTGGTGAAGTTTAGAAGTTTCTGTCTGGTGCTAATCAACATAGATTTTGTTTTTCCTGTGTTTACTGGCATACGGTTCATATTACTCCATTTTGTTAGATTGTCTACATCCCTTTGAAGAGTCATTTCAAGTGCCACGCAGTCAGTGTCACTAGTGTAGATAGTACAATCATCTGCAAAGAGGTCACATGTTGAATATTTTAGATGTAGTGGCAGGTCGTTGATGAACAGTGCGAAGAGTAGGGGTCCAAGAATAGAACCCTGTGGTACTCCTGTATCTATCTTCGAGAAATCTGATGTCGAGTTGTTGTGGAGCACTAACTGTTGTTGATCTGCCAGGAATGATTTGATGATGTTTAGTGGATTAGGACCTATTCTGAGGGTTTCTAACTTTTGAACCAAGATAGTGTGGTCAATCATGTCAAATGCTTTCTTGAAGTCGACAAAAACAGCACCACATAATTTTCCATCATTTATGTTCAACAGCCAGTTGTCTGCCATTTTGGTGAGAGCTGTGTGACAGGAATGTTTGGGTCTGAAACCTGACTGGCTCTCAATGAGCAGTTTGTTTGCTGTTAAGTGTTGAAGTGTGGTGTTGTAAATGTGTTTCTCTAGTGGTTTTGACATAGTGTGGCCGTATGACCTACCACCATCAGCATTTATTCATACTGGAGACTGGTTATAATGAGAATAGAACTATCATTAGTTATTATAGAAAAAGCAAGCAGAATTTTTAACAAATATAAAAATACCCCAGACAGCTAAGAGCAGGGTAGAGCAAGGTGAAGCTAACTGCGTCAACTTTGGGTAAAAAAAAAAGCCATGTGACAAATCGGCGGCAGTTGGCATGGAAATGTAGTGACGCAAGTAGGGACAGTTACATCACGCTATGAGAACGTGATGTTTGACCAATAATTTATCAAATAGAATAAGCTCCCAACCAATGACAACGTAGCCAGCTCAAGCCACTACGAAATTGTCGGCAGGAAATTATTAAACCGGCAGTCTTGGAGAATTGAACTGTGTAGAAGGACAAGTAAATGACCGTCCAGCTCCCAAGTTGAGATATTCAACAATTCTGTCAAACCTTCATGTATGTGTATTTGTACACAAGAAAAGGTTATTCAGTTACCTATTCAAGTAAGTAGTACGATCGCCCTATCATTTTGTATCTCAGCATATTTTCGTAAAATGAAAACATAATAGCAGAAGAGAAACAAAATGGAGGATACAATAGATATAACGAGGGAAGAGGATTTGAATCTGAGTATAGACAAGATGGCTATCAAGAAAACTACGGAGAAAGAAAGCAAATATGAAATTATAATTATCCAGGATTTGGTAAAACTTGATGTTGGGAAAGAATTTTATGAAGCATCTTGGATTGAAGTGAAAGAAGGAAAATATATTCTTCATGAAAGGAAAAATAACTAAGATTTGGTTGATGTACAAAATGCCTAATTGTTGAACATTGTTTGACACTATTTGACCAGTTTGCTGTTAAATAAAATTAATTTTTAAGGACCAGGCTGTTGAAAATTGATTTGTCAGTTGGATAATATAGATGTAATGTTAGAGTTCACATTTTTCAACCACTAATGCTCTTGTAACTGTCTTTTTCTCTTGTTGAGGTGATCACTTGCACAAGACAGTATACATGTTGTTAAGATGTGTAGTACTTGTAATGAGGAGCTGAGTGTGGGTGCACATGAAGGCGCGAATGTGTTTAGGCTCGTATATGTTGTGTCATGCAACCCATACACTCACATGCAGTAGTCAAAGATGCTTGGACACTGCGGGCACGTTTCAAAACATTTATTGACGATAACACACATAGTAGCATCAACAGGAACAGTCAGTGTACACAAGGTCATGCTGACCGGAAATCGTTAGGTATACATCAGGCATTCAAAAAAGGCTGGTAAACATTCCAATATTCGTTCATGGTCAATAGTAGTATGTTCATGTATATACAGTTCTCAATGCCGCTTTGGTACCTCTGACTAAACGCGTCAGATACCTTAATCACTTTGACATACAGGTACAACTTGGCATTCCCCGCCAATTGCACATTATCAGGCTGTAATATATTAGCCTTAACACAGGCCTTGTTATGACGTCACCTGTGTACTTCTTCTAAGCAGGTTAACATCAACCCTGCAGTAATGCTTATGTAGATATGAATATACCGCCAATCTGCGGTTTCCACAATATAACTTCGTCACTGGACTTCTGTTCGTTTAAAGACAAATAGTCTTACATAGCTATCTTGAGCATAATGTATAAGTTCTGTAATGTAGGATCGGTGAGCTGTAGTTCACAGTCTTGGTAACCTTAAACATGTTCTGCCACCGAATGCATAATAATGTAGAAAAGGTCGGTGTTACCTGGAACCGAATCCTCAGAACACAATAAGGAACTCTGTCGCCATTCCAACGCACAGAGATTCACTGGGGAGACCTGCCAACGCAGTCACTTCGAAGATTTTCCCCAAAAACACAATGGACCTACACGTCCTCAGAAGCCAGGACTTCACAACTCAACAAGACGGAAGTCTAATCTCGCGCTCTCCACTGCGCATCGCATATAGCCCAGAACTGTATTACCTTTGACCCAAAAGGTCAAACACAATGAACGAACAAACAAGGGAAGACAACCCCTAATCAACCTGACATCGCAAGGTAAAGACACAATTATTCTTATGATAAAACATAAGCAAATAACTTGACAGATGACTCCGTCGAAAATGACAGCAACAGCTTTCCATCGCACAACACCTAAAAAAGGAATGAACGAACCACATCACTTAAACAGAGTCTAAGAAATAAATATCTCTGGCGAGCTATAAGCCAGTACTAGATCACACTTAGACATGGACTAAATAAAAGGAGAAAGAAAATTTCTATACATAACCTAATTGGTGCCGTAACTGTCCGGCCACATACAACAACTAATTGATACCGAGTTCCAGTCTTGAGTAAACACCACACTGCAACAATAGATGATAGAATGGATATTGGTCTGTAACTGTTCGGATCGCTATGTGAGCCAGATTTATAGAGAGGATACACTTTGGCAGTTTTAAATGCTGTAGGGAAGTAGTTGTGTGCAATACATTGGTTGTATACATAGGTTAAAGAGTTGCAAATGATGGGTGCAGCGTAACGTAGAATCTTATTGCTGATGCCATCAAGTCCAGATGATTTGTTATTTTTTAATGCCAAGATATATTTGAGTACTTCGTGTACTGTTAGAAAAGGAATATCTCTTAGATCTGTTGTGGTGTGTTCGGTGCTGCAGAAGTCTGTTAATTTACTAATATTGCAGTCCATAGGCTTTAGTGTCGACTTGAGGGAGAGTCAATCGAAGCTATAAGTCTCATCTTTCCACATTCACTGTCATTCTCATAAAAATCTATCTTCTCAGTCTTTCTCATACTAGGGTCTTGTCTATACACTCAGACATAACTCTATATTTAAATCCACTTTGTGACAGTATCTCGTGTACAGCCCAAGACTATACACATCCCTTCATTTTGAATGCGCTCTAGTCATTCACATTGTGTTACTGACAGCGTGAGCATTCCCAACCCATACTCAATGACTGATATGACTAGCTGATGATAAAAGAAGAAATAGTAATCTCTGCTCCAGGTGCACTGCAGCCATTTTTTTCAGGGTTGCCAGACCTCTCCAGCATTTCTATATGATGTGATTAACATAGTGCTTATATGATAGCTGTTAAGGGATGGAGAAATTGCCCGAATTCGTTTGTTGTCTAGGGTCCATTCGTTTTAATAAAGATGTGGAAGTTCTTTTATTTTGATTTGGTTTGTATTGTCAAATATTCTGGAAGTCAATCTTCTTGGATACCCCTTTCTGTCAATCTTCAAATACTGAATAAGGCTATCAACTGTTTGAATGAACCTTGAATGATTGAATAAACCTCTCGACTTAGACGATTTGGCAACAGTTTAATAATCAGTAAGTACGAATTCACAAACGTCACAATCACGAATATGGCATGAATACTCCCTCTCTATCTTTCAGTTTAACATTATCTTGGTTCGCTTTTTTACACAATGTCATTCAACTTTTCCATAGTTGATACTTTTATAATATCATTCCTTGATTCCATTTAACATCGGGGTATTATGCATCCTGGCATAACTAAAAGTTCATTATATTTTTTTTCCAACAACATCGGGGGATTTGAGCGTCCCGGTATCTTTAATATTCATACATCATAATTTTCACTCCATAAGCTTCGGGGAATGAGACCTCCCGGTATAACACTGTTCAATTATATTTCCAACAACATCGGGGGATTTGAGCGTCCTGGTATCTTTAATTATAATCCTGGCATATTCTCATGCCTTTCATTTAAAGCATATAGCTTACCCTTGTCCTCAGAAATATTTATTGAATACACAATCCAATATACTGGCTGATACACAAGCCATTAGACACACATCTTGACGCTATGACGTCACATCCCAATCTGCCTACATCATACCTAGATACTCATCTCACAGCGACCACTTTCATGTATTTCTTGCGTTCAGTTGAGGTACGACATGGTGTGACAAAACCCTGGCACTAATAATAAGTTGCCTTGATAAAAATCGCACCATGAAGCAGCCTCAACATTACCCCTCACGCTCCCGAGCGTTTACTTCAGGAAACACGCAAGATCCTGTAGGGTATAACTTCCAGCAATCTTACGTACAGATACATCTTACAGACAAGCAATCTAATGAGAAGTATCAGGCATTGAGACTTATAAAATTGTGAAGAAGAGTAGTCATCAGGAATAATCTCATCAACAAAATAGCAACAAAATTTGAGTACATATATCCGGACGAAATATCAAGTCAGAAGACACAATATGATGTCCAAATAAACTGGAACCATACACCTGGATCCAAAGTTCCATGTGAAATATATCAGTCCTGGTGAGTTGCAAATCGTGACAACAAGTCCGCTAACCAATTGTCCTCACCGCGTATATGTTTGATCTCAAATGAAAACTGTTGCAGTAGCAGAAACCATCTGTAGATACGTGAGTTTTTAAACGCCTTCGGTTTATTGACGTCAAAGGATGATCGACTTCAATGTAAAATTTTCGTCCAAGCAAGTAGCGAGAAAGTTTTGATATTGTCCACACAAGAGCAAGGAGCTCTCTTTCTCCCGCCGAATATTTCTTTTCTGCTGCAGACAACTTCCGGCTCACAAAGAAGCAATGATGGAGTACGTCGTTGACAAGTTGCATCAAACTGCCACTGATTCCCATCTGAGAAGCGTCTGTGCGAATATAGAATGGTTCATGGATATCTGGCAGAATCAAAATAGGATGATTCGCGAATAGTATTTTAATCTTATCCAATGCTAACTGACAAGTATCTGACCAAAGTAATTTAAGAGAAGCACCTTTGCGTGTCAAATCTGAAAGAGGACCAGAGATATATGAAAAGTCTGGAATAAATTTATGATAATAGTTAATGAGCCCTAACAGACTACGGACCTCTTTCTTATTTTTCGGTATCTGAATGTTCAGGATTTTATTCACCAGACCATCCGAAGGATAAAGCCGATGATTACCGATTTTATGACCCAGGAAAGATATTTCCTGAAAACCTATCTGTACTTTCGAAGGTCTAACTGTCAAATGATGTTTTCTTAGCTGTTCTAGCAAAGAAATGAAACCTACAATATGTTCTTCCCATGTGTTATGGAATAAACAAATGTCATCTATATATGTGATGACATCAGGTCTATCGCCAACTAAACGGCGCATCATGCGAACAAATGTCGCAGGTGCATTCACCAACCCGAAACACATATAATTCCATTCAAATAAACCTCTAGGTGTGGAAAATGCTGTTAAATGTCTAGAATTTTCAGACAATGGAATTTGCCAGTATCCCTTTTCCAAATCCAGTTTAGTAAAGAATGTAGCGTTAGCCAGCTGTGGAAGAAGATCTTCCAAGATTGGAATTGGCTCAGCATCTGTGACTGTAACTTGATTTAGTTTCCGAAAATCAATACAGATGCGTAAAGATCCATCTGGTTTCTTCACCAATACCATTGGAGAAGAATATGAAGATGAAGAGTGTGAGATGATACCCATTTTAAGCATATCTGAGATTTCTTTATCTACCTTATCTCTGTAGTGAAGAGGAATAGGATATGGTCTGATTTTAATCGGAGTCGAATCAGTGATCACAATCTCGTGAGATATTAAGTCAGTATGACCTGGATGTTCTGAAAATACGTCAGAGAAAGAATCAATTGAGTAATCAACATATGTGATCCTTTTCACCACTTTGTATGGCCCCTGCCATGAAATTAACAACTTATTTTCCTTAATAGGTAGGAGCAGTAAGACTTCATCCCCTGGGACAAAAGATCTTAGGGTACGAGATTGGTTACGTAGCAACCTCGATCTTTGAGTTGACGTTTGAATACTCTGTGATGCGATCTGACATGCATCCACTAACCTTTGTCGTAGATCAACAACAAACTCGTAACTACTGCGAGTTGCTTCATCCTGAGAAGTACCAAGGATTAAATCCTTTAATAGATACAACGGACCTCTCAGATTCGCGCCATACACGAGTTCAAAGGGAGAGAACCCAGTACTCTCCTGAGGGATCTCTCTGTAAGCAAAGAGAACCGATGGGAGAATCTTATCCCAGTCCCGAGGGTGTGCATCAGTAACCTTCCCAAGCATCAACTTAAGAGAGCCGTTAAATCTTTCACAAACCCCATTTGCACTTGGTCTATAAGGACTTGTGAATGAATGTTTTATGCAATATAAGCTTTCTATCGCGCTCATAAGTTCCGACTTAAACTGTGTCCCTCTATCCGACAGTATTTCCTCAGGAAAACCTATCCTGTAAAAATCAAGTTCAAAGCCTCCGCACTTGATATGGTATTAATGTTTTTTAACGGTATGGCCTCAGGCCATCTAGTGCACAAATCGATGCACGTTAACATATACTGAAAACCTCGATCCGACATTATATTATGGACTGATGATATCTATAGCTAGTTTCTTAAATGCGCGCACAGGCACATCTGTGACTTGCAAGGGTGCTGTCTGGTTCTTACCCCTGCGTGCGACTTTTTAACAAATATGACAAGATCTACAATATCTTTTTACATCTGTGTTGATACCAGGCCAATAAAAATTTGTAGTAATTCGAAACAAAGTCCGATTATGACCTAAGTGTCCTGCCATAGGTACATCATGACCTGTATTTAAAACTAAAGGTCTAAAACTTTTTGGTACCACAATCTGTTTCTTCACATGATCATCTCCCTTTTTAAAACATCTGATCAAAACCTTGTTGCGAAACTCAAACCAATATGATGAACTCTTAGTGATCTTAATTTGTTTTGTTTCAGCCAAAGTGAATAATTTCTTTAAAGATTCATCCTCATTTTGTTTTTGTGTAAAGATAGTTGGAGAAATGTTTTGAGCATTTCTCAGTGGCGTCTCCTCTATGACAGATGGAGATGCATCGGTCAAAATGCTCGCTTCATGCTGAGCTCTTGTAGTGACCGCATTTGCCATTAATGGGTGCTTGCTGACCCACTCTGCAATTTCCTCAGGTGAACAGTCTTTTACACCTGGAATGTTACCAAGGATCACGTCACTTACAGGGTTCTCCAAGCCACACACGAGTACAGTCCCTGAATAAAAAGGTGTGTCGATCTCTGCCTTTGCCATGGGAAACCATTCAATGTTACCTCCAAAAGTAACGCATTTCAGTGACTTTCCTGTAAATGATGATTTATCTAGCAACGATTTACATATCCCGACAATCGTACATCCCGTGTCACGAAGAATGGTGGCTGGTCTGTCACCTATAAACCCTTTGTGTAATGTAAGGCGACCGATAAAATCGCAGACAGACATCGCTAGTAAAATATGGTCACACAAAAGTCTAGTTTTAGCACCTGGCTCATAAAGTGTTTTACACTCAGCACAATTGTTATCTTTGCTTGAGCATACAATGCATGCATTAGCCTGTTCAACATGGCTATCGTGACCACAAAGTTGGGTACAGACGTTAGCATGGTCTGCTTTCCCTTTTGCCAGTTTACAATCATTTTTGTGATCAGGTTTGTGATTGCATTGTTTGCCGTGCTTATTATTTACATCACCTAAATGACACCTACCATTTCCTTTGGAGCGTTCAACTGAATTTCTTCTATAGTCTCTGTGATGTATATCATCACTGCTATTACCGTAGTGTTGTCCACGACCTCGGTTAGAGTAATTAGAATATCTATACCCACTGAAGTGAGATGGTTACTGACGACGAGGAAAATTGTACCGTCCTCGAAAGGAAGATTTATAATCACTCCTATATCTGCCCTCTGCACTCCTTGGGCGAGAACGGTGGTCACCTACTCCTCCGTCGTGGTACGAAACACATACAGGTAATGCATTATCAAAGGAAACCTTACGAATTTCCTTGTTTGGATGTGCAGACATGTAGTTTCTCCCCAATTCTTGACACTCATTGATAGATTTAGGTTTTCTTTCCTGCAAAAAACTAACAAAATCTGCGCCACAGGTAGATAAAACTTTATCCCTGAGCATTAGGTCAAATAATTCATCAAAAGATTTATTGATACCCGATAAATCTATCCAGCGACCCAAGTACAATTTAATAGAAGAGATGAACTCTCCAAAATCAGCATTCTTGGACGGAACCGCAGAGTGAAATCTGGATCGAAAACCCTCCTCCGTGAGCTGAAATTTTGCCATCAAAGTATTGGCAACAATATCAAAATCCGATCTACTTGTTTCATCAATTGACATGAAACAACGCATTGCTTCCCCTGTGAGGTAGTCTGAAAAGATAATAGGCCACCTATCTTTTGGGATCTTCAAATCCATAGCCCTCATTTTAAACCTCATAATAAATGAGTCCATACAGTCACGTTTATCATCAAAATTTGGTAATTTAATTTTTGGATAATTAAATTTATTGCCATGAGAACCTTGTGGATTAGCACCAGTATGTTGGGCATTAATCTTTGCAATCTTAATCTCTTTTTCTTTATCAGCCTGTAATTTCAATGACTGAAGTTCTATAGCATTTCTGTGTGCTTGATCCAACTGAAGAAGTTCCATCTTACGTAGTTCCATTTTCTCCCGTTCTAACTCTCTGGATGCTTCTTGTTCTCTTCTAGCAGCTTCTAGTTGAACTAATTTCTTCTCTTCAAGTTCCTTTTCTTGAACCAATTTCTTCTCTTCAAGTTCCATTTCCTGTTTCTTTGCGGCTTCTTGTTGAGCCAATTTCTTCTCTTCCAGTTCCTTTAATTCTTTTGCTTGATCAAGCTCCTGCTTCTTTAACTCTCTTTGTTCCTTCCATTCCATACGTTCCAAATAGTCATGATAGTTTTTCTCAGCATACGCTTCTAAGTCAACTCCAGATTTGCCTAAACGCAAACCCATATCAATAAATTCTGATAATGAAGACATCTTGTGTTCTAATTCGAATCACCAAGTGTCAAAACTCCTCTTAATCTCAATTAATTAAGTACAATAAATTATGGTATTGACTGAATTTATACCTTATGAAGGATTGAGCATACCAAGAATGAGAGACGAGCACAGTGAAAAAGAATGGCACAAGTCAATGAAGATGATAATGAATTGGCATGTCAAATTACAGCACATTACAAGACAAATATAAAGGAAATAAGAGAAACAAAGACATGTTGACAAGCAACAGCAACTTTGAATAATTACTTGTAAAATAAACAAGACAAAAAAGAACGCACAATAACAGCAAATCGTCAAATTTCACAATGAGACAAGAGTGATAGAAAAACAGCTGTGCACACAATGACCCAATATGTAAATTAGTGAATGAAAAAATATATAACGTAGACTTGACGAAACAATTTATACAAATATCAATGTTTGCTATGCAGTCAAAGACTAAAATTCCACTGTTATTTTCTTTGACTGGACAACCAACAGTTGGTGGTTTAAGTAACAAGAAGAGACATGGTACGCAACCAGACGATACGTCAAGGCCTTAAATCCTACCCCCTGCAGACCCAAGTAGAACAGTCCCAATTAAGATGGTTTGGCCATGTCTGCAGAATGGGAGAAGCTCGAATACCACGACAAGCATGGGAAACAAAGAGCCAAGGATCCAGACCCCGAGGACGACCCAGAGTCCGCTGGGAGGACAACATTAGACAATCTTTGAAGGACCGAGGACTAGAATGGAACCAGGCCAGGAGGAAGACAGCCGATAGGATAGTCTGGCGCTCTCTCTTCTAAACCTCTACACCTCACGGTAGAAGGGGAACGACTAAGTAAGTAAGTAAGTGTTGAATCTTGACAGTCCTCAAGGTCAGGTCAACGATCTTTGATGCATCATCAAGGAGTAGCCATTACATGGCATCTTCCATAGTGAAATTTAGTGAATGTACTGTTTTTTTTTCTTTTTCGACAATTTATAATCGTATAGTTCTTCAAATGTTAAAAGTCCTGCGTAGAAGTTCAGTGTAGTAGTCCAGCCTCAATTGATTTCATTTTCGTAAGAAGAAAAATTCGTTTCTTGATGTCCCAAGTAGACCAACCTGCCAGTTATCGGACGGGCCTCCAGTTATTTGACAGGACGTAGCCCCCAGTTATTTCTCACCTGTTAAGAAACGTTTGTTGTCTAGGGTCCATTCGTTTTAATAAAGATGTGGAAGTTCTTTTATTTTGATTTGGTTTGTATTGTCAAATATTCTGGAAGTCAATCTTCTTGGATACCCCTTTCTGTCAATCTTCAAATACTGAATAAGGCTATCAACTGTTTGAATGAACCTTGAATGATTGAATAAACCTCTCGACTTAGACGATTTGGCAACAGTTTAATAATCAGTAAGTACGAATTCACAAACGTCACAATCACGAATATGGCATGAATACTCCCTCTCTATCTTTCAGTTTAACATTATCTTGGTTCGCTTTTTTACACAATGTCATTCAACTTTTCCATAGTTGATACTTTTATAATATCATTCCTTGATTCCATTTAACATCGGGGTATTATGCATCCCGGCATAACTAAAAGTTCATTATATTTTTTTTCCAACAACATCGGGGGATTTGAGCGTCCCAGTATCTTTAATATTCATACATCATAATTTTCACTCCATAAGCTTCGGGGAATGAGACCTCCCGGTATAACACTGTTCAATTATATTTCCAACAACATCGGGGGATTTGAGCGTCCTGGTATCTTTAATTATAATCCTGGCATATTCTCATGCCTTTCATTTAAAGCATATAGCTTACCCTTGTCCTCAGAAATATTTATTGAATACACAATCCAATATACTGGCTGATACACAAGCCATTAGACACACATCTTGACACTATGACGTCACATCCCAATCTGCCTACATCATACCTAGATACTCATCTCACAGCGACCGCTTTCATGTATTTCTTGCGTTCAGTTGAGGTACGACATGGTGTGACAAAACCCTGGCACTAATAATAAGTTGCCATGATAAAAATCGCACCATGAAGCAGCCTCAACAATAGCCCGTGATCGAGTGTAACTCCAAGGTTTTTCAGCTGGTCTTGCCTTTCAATTTTCTGTCCATTGAGAGTAATATCTGGAAGGTCTGTTTTCACTATGGAGTTGTTTAAGGAGCACTACATCATGCAGGCCTTGTTGGGATTTACTTTGGTGCCAGTTTCCGTGCACCATTTAAACACCTCCTGTAGTGTCCCATGTAAGCTATTAACCATTTCCTGTCAGTCAGAGCCAGTTCTGTAAATTAGCATGTCATCAGCAAAAGTCAATGTTCTTCCCAACCCAGTTAGCTGAATGGTGGCTACTTTTGCTGTATCGATATTAAACAGCACCTGTGATAGTGGAGAACCCTGGGGTAGTCCCAGGCAAATGCGCATTGGATCTGATGTCCATGTTCCCAAGTTAAGGCAGTTGCTATCCATCTTGTTAGCCAAGGGTTAACACTGCAAGCCTTTACACAGTTCATCAGTGTTTCAAAGTTCACACTGTTATAAGCATCCTCTAGGTTAATTGTTACTGCAACCGTTTCTCGCTTACCCTGGAACCCCTCTTACACATAAGCAAAAGTTCCAGCATTACCCCATGTTACTTTTATGGGCCTTTAGCTTCTAAGAGTATCAGGTAGGATCTGTGCATTTTCGAGGTGATTTGTTATTTTCCGTGCTACTATCTGTTCTAGTAATTTAGCTTAGACATTCTGCATTGTGATAATTCTATAGTTGAGAAGTATGGGTGTTGCTGTCATTTTCGACGGAGTTTCATATGTCAAGTTGTTTGTCGTATTTTTTTCACCCTAGTCAAAGGTGAATAATTATGTCTTGACTTTGCTGTGTCAGGTTGATTAGGGGTTATCTCCCTTGTTTGTTCATTCATTGTGTTTGACCTTTTGGGTCAAAGGTAAAACAGTTCTGGGCTATATGCGATGCGCAGTGGAGAGCGCGAAATTAGACTTCCGTCTTGTTGAGTTGTGAAGTCCTGGCTTCTGAGGACGTGAATGTCCATTGTAGTTTCGGGGAGGAAAATCTTCGAAGTGACTGCGTTGTCAGTTTTCCCCATTGATTCTCTGTGCGTCAGGAAGGACGACAGTGTTGTTATTATGTTCTGAGGATTCGTTTCAAGGTAACACCGACTTTGCCATTATTATGTATTTGGTGACAGAATTTGGTAAAGGCTTACCTAGCTGTGAGAACAGTTCACGATTCCTGTAAAGCAGAACTTATATTTGCGCTCAAGGTAGCTATTCAAGACTATTTGTCTTATATGATCAGAAGTCCAGTGATGAAGTTATATATGGTGGAAACCGCAGGTTGGCGGTATATCTACACAAACATTAATGCTGATGGTATAGTATTGTAGTTCATCATATTTGTATATTGTTGTAATGATAGTATTTGACAATTTTTGATATCTATGATTGGTATTGCCAGCAACTTAGGTTTCTTTAATGGTACCCCCTGAGTTTGTTTGGCTTAGAGGAAATATTTTCTCTTATGATGGGGGATGATTTTTACTCTCTTCAGACGCTTTATTTATATGTCTATTGTACCTGATATTAGGTTCATTCTTTCATGAGCGCATAATTGATGCTTGTGCTATCTTGCTCATAAATATATTTGGAAAAAAAATGTGTCATTTTTTTTTTACAGGGGGGTGTAGTAATATGTTGCTGTCATTTTCGACGGAGTTTCATATGTCAAGTTATTTGTCGTATTTTTTTCACCCTAGTCAAAGGTGAATAATTATGTCTTGACTTTGCTGTGTCAGGTTGATTAGGGGTTATCTCCCTTGTTTGTTCATTCATTGTGTTTGACCTTTTGGGTCAAAGGTAAAACAGTTCTGGGCTATATGCGATGCGCAGTGGAGAGCGCGAAATTAGACTTCCGTCTTGTTGAGTTGTGAAGTCCTGGCTTCTGAGGACGTATATGTCCATTGTAGTTTCGGGGAGGAAAATCTTCGAAGTGACTGCGTTGTCAGTTTTCCCCATTGATTCTCTGTGCGTCAGGAATGACGACAGTATTGTTATTATGTTCTGAGGATTCGTTTCAAGGTAACACCGACTTTGCCATTATTATGTATTCGGTGACAGAATTTGGTAAAGGCTTACCTAGCTGTGAGAACAGTTCACGATTCCTGTAAAGCAGAACTTATATTTGCGCTCAAGGTAGCTATTCAAGACTATTTGTCTTATATGATCAGAAGTCCAGTGATGAAGTTATATATGGTGGAAACCGCAGGTTGGCGGTATATCTACACAAACATTAAAGCATGATTCATGCAACCTGCTTAATGAAGAACGCACAGCTGACGTCATCGTCAGGTCTGTGTAATGGCAACTATTCTACGGCATGTACCGACATGATTGGCGTGTCATGCCAAGGTGTACGACTGCCCTAGTAATAGGATTACTTGAGTGAAGGGCTCGTCTTTTGTATGACGGAGTTAATAAGGTATCTGACGCGTTCAGTCAGAGATACCAAAAGCGGCATTATGAACAGTACATGAAAAGAACATAACACTATTGACATGCATCCATATATGAATGTTTACAAGCCTTTTGAATGCCTGATGTATACCAAACGATTTCCTGTTATCATGACCATGTTTACACTGACTGTTCCTGTTGATGCTACTGTGTGTTTCCGTCAATAAATGTTTTGAAACGTGCCAGCAGTGTCCAAGCATCCTTGACTACTGCATGTGAGTTTTTGGGTTGCATTGTCTACATATAAACGAGCCTAAACACATTCGCGCCTCCATCCGCTCCCACACTCAGCACATCATCTTACAAGTACCACACATCTAACAACATGATGTTTACTGTCTTGTGCAAGTGATCACCTCAAGAACGAAAAAAGACAGTTACAATGGGGTCTTTACCAGGTTTAGGAAGTGGCCGTAGGTAACTATGTAGCCAGTTAGAGAATGACACTGCAATAGATGAATTATCAAGGTTGTCTGTTGGAATTTGACATAAAACTTAAGGAAATATATATATATATTAACAAATAACTAGTGACCAGGTAACAACCAATCCATCTACAGGTCAAACAGAAATGTCCCATGTTTCCTGTGTACCATTAATTTGTCAAACTGATTCAATACCGTTTTATTTGTTAATATATATATATTTCCTTACCAGTTTTACAGCAGCACCCTAATTTATACAACTTAAGGCTAGCAGAAATGGACGCATGAGAGGATGCAACCGTCATGTATACAACCAGCAAGCTACAGAAAAAGTTAGCATTCACACTCTTCGACATATAATGTAGAAGACTGAGCACCTATGGGTTTGCCTGGAGTGCAGTGATGTCAATTCTGTTCAACAATAACAATTACTTCAGATCATCAGTGTGGAAATAATAACGAGAACCAGAGAGGTGCCAGTGGATCGAGAGGTGGGAAGAAGATGCTGGTAATGGAAAAGATATGCATTGTCGATAACAGTTGATAGCATTACAAGGCAGTCCCTGTTCTGGAATCCCCAGGGTAAGAGAGGAGGAGGGAGACCAGTAAACACATAGAGAAGAGAGCTGGAGACAGAAATGAAAGGGAAGAGGAAGACGTGGAACTGATAGTGCACCTTGGGGAGCTGAAGATGATGATGATATGTGAAGGATATGGTGGAGATACCTGTTGTTGAAGATCTGAAGTTTGGACATGATATTCTTGATGACATTCCATGTTTCCGAGCTATAGAGTAGGACAGATTTTACATTTCTAAATTGATCTGAGAAGGTTGAAGGACAATACGTCTTTGTTAATCCTGGCACTGACATCCCTATGTGTTTCTCCAGCTATGTTGATTTTGTTTTTCAAGTAGTTTAACCTGTGAAAATCTTCATTTAACTGACCATTGATTTTTATTGTATGTTTTCACCTGTTGTTTATTACCTTTGTTTTGTTCACTTTACTGTTGAATCCTGGTTTTGCTGCTTCTAGTCATCAGGTACCCATTTTATTCCTGTTTCCATATCTTGTGTTGATTGACCATTCATCCATACAAGAACATAATAAAGACTGATCCTGTTGTTGTCAGATGCCCATTTTATTCCTGTTTCACCTTAAGGTGGCTGTCTGAAACGTCATTAACAAGGGCAGTTATTGTGTCAGAGTCTCAGTCCATGCTTCGGAAGGTTCAAAATTGATGGCTATGGCATAAATGGAAAATCTCCAGAGAAGCCTCAAATCTTCAGGATCTGGTGTGTGGATCTCCCATCCTAGCCATGCAGGGGTAAGCGGCAATAAAAGAGCTGACAGACTAGCTTCAAGAGCACCCATAGTAGGTGCATTGGATTTGGATAAGGGAGAGATACTGTGGGCAATTAATGATCACCTGTTAGAGAATGACTCTGCAATCGATGAATCATCAAGGCTAAGATTGCTGGATTTTGGCATCAAACATAAGACCAGCAGAGATGGATGTATGAGAGGATGCATCTGGCATGTATATACAACCAGCATGCATTAGGAACAATAAGCATTCATACCCATCTACACTGGCTGAGGGAGACTGAGCACCTATAGGTTTGCCCGGATGCAATGACGTCAATCCAGATTAACAATAACAATTCCTGTTTTCCTGCCTTGTGTTGTTTGTCAGTCAATCCAGCCAGTAACCATGAGGAGAGCAAATATCCCTCTTTGACTTTGCTTTGCAGCGTGAAATGTTCTGAAAGTTTGCCTTTGTGGACAGCTGTGGAGGTGGCCTTTTGATAGAAATCCTTTTTTTTAAATAAATGTACCTGAGATTTCATTACTGCTTACTATTTTTCCATATCACTTTGCTCCTTTGAGATACCATTGCTTTTGCCTAGTGGGTTAGTGGGTACAGTTAAATTTACATTTTGATGGGGTTTTTTGCAGGTTTAGGTCTAATAAATTGGTTGGTTGGTTGATGTTTTTTTTTAATTTTTATGCACTACATTTATCTGGCTTGTTGCTCCTCTTTATAGGTTATGATCTGTCCTCTACTTATCTTTCAAATGCATGTTACTATTTAACTTTTAACAATGTAGAACAAATAAAAAGGTATCATAAAGTATATTCAAGAACATAAATAAGGTACCAGCCTCGGAAGAAAATAGGTAAACGTACGGTACATCTGGATTTGAAAGAATAAAGTGTATTTGGAACATCTTCAGCTCTGCAGTAGTGTTTGATTTCCTGGTACCCATTTATCCAGGTTGCCTCTAGACTCCCCTATTTTATCCACCTCTGTTATATCTTGTCAAGGGCATGTTTGGTTAAACTGACTGATTTTTCTATGGGAGTTTGTCCTGTCTATATCCAAATCTGTCTTGAAGCTTCAGATGGAGCTACCAACCTTTGCTCAGTGTTTCAAGAGGGATTTCTTCTTCTTCGTTCACTTTCAGACGTCAACTTGCATAAGTTCAAAGACAGCAGTGGTCAGCTTGAGGCTGTTGGAATCTCCATAGAGTCTTTCCAGGAATGGTACTGTTGATGGCCATATGTGCTTTCTCTGTTCCTCTTATGTTGGGCACCTTTGAAGTAGATGTTTAGCAGTCATTTTATCAGTGCCACAGTTACACTCATCTGTAGTTCCTATCTTTAGCTTGTTTAACAGATGGTATCCCAATCTGTTGAGGCCTGTGCGAAATTTTCACTTGTTCATGAAGAATTTAAGCAACTTGTTTCATCATCTGATCGAACTTTTTTGGGGCTGACTGAAATACATTCTCAGACTGCCTTTATAACCTCTGCTGTTCACTTCTTAGGTCTTTCCAGGTGAGTCGGTCAGCCAGCTGACTGTGCACTGAGGTTGGACACAGTCCCATAAGTCCTAAACTTTACAACTCACACATTGATCACAGGTATATTTGGTGCTTTGTTGGGTTTCTACTCCTTATGAATCTGCTTTTGGACTTAATCTTTTGCTTCAGTTTTGTCTTTTGTCGAGGGGAGTTCATCTGCCATCATGTGAAATGTACTGAGAGTTAAGGGTTTGAATGTGAACCTGAAATATATTTATAGTTTAAATGAGGAGGTATCAATTAATGAGCCCAGTTTTTTTTTTTTTGGGTTCACCATGGTATTTTTTTGTCTTTCCATTTTCAGACATAACATTATAATAGACATGCCAGTTGCCAAGGAGACCTTCTCTCGACTCCCAAGAGAGTTGCAGCAAGGAAAACAAATCAGAGTCACAGCAGTTGCCTTCAACATTGGTATTAATGAGCAGGCTACTCTTGCTGAAAAGTAGGAATCAAATGTGAACTACTTGTAGCATTAAAAAAATATTAAATATTGTCTCTTTTCTCTGATCATCAATATAGGTTTTTATTATGAGTTATTCTTACAGATGCAGCTCGTATTCTATTGTTTATTCTGAAAAGAATGTTATCCTATTTTTGCTGCAACCAGTTGAATCTTTGTGAGTTATGCCCCTTGCCTGCAAATTGAAGTTTGATTTATTTATTATGCTGTCCCTGGGTTAGAGGCATGTTATTATTTCTTCCCATCCAAATGGGAGATTATAAATTTGTTTTTAAAAACTGTGAATCTGTGAATTATGGTTTATCAACTCACTTTGATAGTTTTGGTTAATATAGTGACTAATTACAAGAGATGGAAGGTCCACATCTTGACTTAGGCCAAACCAGTATGTGTGCCATTTGTAGGCCAGATTGTTGTATGTTTTTTTCAATCTGTTATGTTAATTTTGTTGTCATCTTTTGTGATTTAATTAGATCAGCTCTGACATTATTAAATATTGCCTGCGTGATGAATGACCAATACCAGTTATCAGTCAATTTCTAAAACTTCACTGTGATTATTTTTTTCACCACATGTAGTCTGGCATATTTTTGTCTACTTATCCTCGTAATTATTGGTCATTTTCATTTGCAGATTTGGCAGCACAGCTCTACAAGAAAAACTGAACATGGACTCATTTTCAAGAATATATGAATACTACACTCGTTATAGCAAACACTTTGATGACCCATGTAAGTTTTACCTTTTCTAAACTTTCACATCCACAAGCATTTTAATAATGTAAAAGATTCTCCTTCCTATTTTTAAACTTATTTTTAACTGTAAAAAAAAAAAAAGCTTGGATTACAGACTTTTCATAATGAATTTCTTAATAACCCCTTGAATATGTTGTACATTGGATGATTATGAAAAAAAAAATTGAAAACAGGTGATTCGTCTTACGAGGACAAAAGACAAAGAAAATAGCCAGCGTTGTGCCCACAAGGCCTTCGTCAGGGAAAGGAAAGAAAATAAGGGTTAAGTAGGAAGGACAGATAAGAATCTAAATAAAAATAAATATTTTTTTTTTTTCTTTTTTTTTTTTTTTTTCTTTTTTTCGTACGCCCGCTAATACTCGAGGCGAAATCTCAGGTTATTTTTAATGTCTAACCTGACATTGATTTTTACGTGAGTATCCTATTTTCTTGTACAGAGACAAGTGTCCCTCGCCATTCAGGCAGATACTCGCCGTTTTCGGAGGTAAAATAAATATTAAAAACTAGGAACTTCCCTAAAGGCGGCTAAGACCTAGCATGACAGCAAAAGGGAGAACATGACACGAGAATATGTTATAGAAAGGTATTGTCATAATTGTCATTACAAACCCAACTATTACATTCTTAATCACTGTCACTGATGACGTAACTCACATCTTCATGACGTAACTCACATCTTCATCATAACTCACATCTTCATCATAACTCACATCTTCATCATAACTCACATCTTCATCAAGATTGTCATTATAACAAAACTGTTATCTTCCTTGTAATTATTGTCTTTATCACATCAGAATATGATTAATTGTCTGTAATCTCATGCCTCACAGTGGATAAATCTCACGGAGTGGGTTCCCTGTCTCACATGATCAAAATGTTACAGAACAACGTTATGACCAAGAAAAGTAAAAATGTGGAAGTGTTGCACGTGGCAGCTGATGTGAGTATTTCTTTTACTTTTGCATTGTTATACGAGGTCTGTTCAAAAAGTTAAAAGTTCAGGAACTTCTGAAATTGCGTGCCATTGCGATATCATAGCAACTTCCGGTCAGTGGCGCTGCCTAGTGATGACTTTCTTGAGTAACCTACCGTTTCCCGCGTTTTTCTGTTGTGATTGGTTATCGTCCTGAGCTGATTGTTTATGTGCGTGCAGATTGTGTTTTTCGTTTTTCGAGATGTCTGAATTTCATGAGCAGCGAATTAACATCAAGTTTTGCTTCAAGCTCGGAGACATTCACGGACTCAGGAAATGTTAAAACAAGTTTATGGGGATCAGTGCATGAGCCGTACGCGTTGTTACGAATGGTTTAAGCGATTTAAGGATGGTCGGCAGTCAACAGATGATGACTCGCGTTCCGGACGACCCACAACATCATCTGACGATGCTCATGTTGCCCAGGTTCATGAGATGGTGCGTTCAAATCGCCGTCTGACAGTTCGGAACATAGCAGAAGAATGCAACATCTCCATAGGATCGTGCCATGACATTCTAACAGAGAAATTAGAAATGCATCCGGTAGCTGCAAAGTTCGTTCTACTGCTCCTGACACAAGATCAGAAAGACAATCACGTTTCCATCTGTCAGGAACTTCTGGATCGCGCTAACGAGGATGACAACTTCATGAAGAAAATAATAACCGGCGATGAAACCTGGTTCTACGGATACGACATCGAGACGAAAATGCAGTCTTCGCAGTGGGTTGGGAAGAATTCGCAAAGACCGAAAAAAGTGCGGCAGGTCAGGTCGAACGTGAAAGTCATGTTGATGGTGTTTTTTTACATCGAGGGTGTTGTGCACCATGAATTCTTACCGGAGGGGCAAAGAGTTAACCGCTGGTACCATCTTGAAGTGCTGAAACGTCTCATGGAAAACTTCCAGAGAAAAAGGCCTGAGTTGCGGAGAAACAACTCCTGGTTCCTCCGCCATAACAATGCGCCAGCCCACACATCACTGCTCGTTCGGGATTTTTTGGCAAAAATGAAGACAACTGAGCTTCCCCAGCCACCCTACTCACCTGATCTGGCCCCAGCAGACTTTTTTCTATTTTTTTTCCCAAACTGAAATTCAGCTTGAAAAGACGACGATTTCAGACCATTGAAGAAATTAAGGACAATTCGCAGATGGACCTACGCATGATCCCAAAAAATGCTTACCAGGACTGCTTCCAGAAGTAGAAACGGCGTTGGAAGCGATGTATTAATAGAGGAGGGGAGTATTTTGATGGAGACAAGGCTGATTAGGTTCCAGGTAAGCCCGAAAATGTTATACAAAAAAAGTTCCGGAACTTTTTGAACAGACCTCGTACATAACTTTACAACTGTTATATGAACTATATTAACATTACACAACTTTACAACTGTTTTATGAACTATATTAACATTACATAACATTACATTTGTTATATGAACTATATTAACATTACATTACAATTGTTATATGAACTATATTAACATTACATAACTTTACAATTGTTGTATGAACTATATTAACATTACATAACTTTACAACTGTTATATGAACTATATTAACCCTTTTAGCACCAGTATGACGTACGCCGTACGGCATAAATCTTTACAATATTTGTCGCTATGTCGTACGCTGTACGTCACAGAAGTAGCACGATTTCTCGTTCCAATTCACCTATAAGACGTACAGCGTACGTCATATTTTAAATTCAGGGTCAGAGTTTGTGTGCTCTGGTTCAGAATATACTTTTAATGGGTTTCCTTTTACGATAAACTGTTTACAGTCGAATTAAATATATGACCCCTAAAATTACAATTATCCTGTCGTTCAGGGGAACGAACTAAGCCGAAAATGGTGTTGTCATTTGGAATGAAAAACCCGTCGTTGCGAAGGGGTTAACATTACACAACGTTACAATTGTTATATGAACTATATTAACATTACATAACTTTACAACTGTTATATGAACTATATTAACATTACACAATGTTACAATTGTTATATGAACTATATTAACATTACACAATGTTACAATTGTTATATGAACTATATTAACATTACATAACTTTACAATTGTTATATGAACTATATTAACATTACATAACTTTACAACTGTTATATGATCTATATTATCTTTACACAATTTTACAATTGTTATATGAGCAATATTAACATTACATACCATTACAATTGTTATATAAACTATATTAACATTACATATCTTTACAAGTGTTATATGAACTATATTAACATTACATAACTTTACAAGTGTTATATGAACTATATTAACACTACATAACTTTACAATTGTTATGAGCTATATTAACATTACACACAGTAGTCATATGTGAACATCATCATTGCCCTTCAGCTCCCCAAGGAGCATAGACCTTCAACAAGCTCATACCAAGTCTGTACTTAACTTTTTCTGTTGTGTGAAGTCGATGTACTAAACTGTTTCTGTTGTGTGAAGTCGATGTACATAACTTTTTCTGTTGTGTGAAGTCGATGTACTTAACTTTTTCTGTTGTATGAAGTCGATGTTCCTAACTTTTTCTGTTGTATGAAGTCGATGTACTTAACTTTTTCTGTTGTGTGAAGTTGATGTACCTAACTTTTTCTGTTGTGTGAAGTCGATGTTCCTAACTTTTTCTGTTGTATGAAGTCGATGTACCTAACTTTTTCTGTTGTATGAAGTCGATGTTCCTAACTTTTTCTGTTGTATGAAGTCGATGTACCTAACTTTTTCTGTTGTATGAAGTCGATGTTCCTAACTTTTTCTGCTGTATGAAGTCGATGTACTTAACTTTTTATGTTGTATGAAGTCGATGTTCCTAACTTTTTATGTTGTATGAAGTCGATGTACCTAATTTTTTCTGTTGTGTGAAGTCGATGTACTTAACTTTTTCTTTTGTATGAAGTCGATGTACTTAAATTTTTCTGTTGTATGAAGTCGATGTACTTAACTTTTTTTGTTGTATGAAGTCGATGTACTTAACTTTTTCTGTTGTGTGAAGTCGATGTACTTAACTTTTTCTGTTGTATGAAGTCGATGTACTTAACTTTTTCTGTTGTGTGAAGTCGATGTACCTAACTTTTTCTGTTGTATGAAGTCGATGTACTTAACTTTTTCTGTTGTGTGAAGTCGATGTACTTAACTTTTTCTGTTGTATGAAGTCGATGTACTTAACTTTTTCTGTTGTATGAAGTCAATGTACTTAACTTTTTCTGTTGTGTGAAGTCGATGTACTTAACTTTTTCTGTTGTGTGAAGTCGATGTACTTAACTTTTTCTGTTGTGTGAAGTCGATATACTTAACTTTTCTGTTGTATGAAGTCGATGTACTTAACTTTTTCTGTTGTGTGAAGTCAATGTACTTAACTTTTTTGTTGTATGAAGTCGATGTACTTAACTTTTTCTGTTGTGTGAAGTCAATGTACCTAACTTTTTCTGTTGTGCGAAGTCGATGTACTTAACTTTTTCTGTTTGTGAAGTCGATGTACTTAACTTTTTTTTGTTGTATGAAGTCGATGTACTTAACTTTTTCTGTTGTATGAAGTCAATGTACTTAACTTTTTCTGTTGTGTGAAGTCGATGTACTTAACTTTTTCTGTTGTGTGAAGTCGATGTACATAACTTTTTTGTTGTTGTATGAAGTCGATGTACTTAACTTTTTCTGTTGTATGAAGTCGATGTACTTAACTTTTTCTGTTGTGTGAAGTCGATGTACTTAACTTTTTCTGTTGTGTGAAGTCGATGTACTTAACTTTTTCTGTTGTGTGAAGTCAATGTACTTAACTTTTTCTGTTGTATGAAGTTGATGTACTTAACTTTTTCTGTTGTATGAAGTCGATGTACTTAACTTTTTCTGTTGTGTGAAGTCGATGTACTTAACTTTTTCTGTTGTATGAAGTTGATGTACTTAACTTTTTCTGTTGTATGAAGTCGATGTACTTAACTTTTTCTGTTGTGTGAAGTCGATGTACTTAACTTTTTCTGTTGTGTGAAGTCGATGTACTTAACTTTTTTTTTTTTTGTTGTATGAAGTCGATGTACTTAACTTTTTCTGTTGTATGAAGTCTGTGACGCTACACTGTAATTCTGACTTTTAACAGGCCCGATTCTGTGGTTCTATTTTGAATTTTCACCAGTTTTATTTTCTTCTGATCTAGCGATTTTCCGTTGTTTACGGAAATCGCTATTTTCGGGCACGCTTTTTCACCATTTTATTTCTTCTCATTTGAATATATATCGTGTTTGGTATTTTTTTTTGAGTAGATAAATTAAATGGGTTCGTTTATGATGGTAGGTTTATTTTATTCTAGCATCAGTTTTACTTTCTTCTGATTTTTCGCGATTCCCGTAAATTTCGTTGTTTACGAAAATAATCGCCATTTCCGACACGCGATATGACGAGGCCGGAAGCACGCGGGGTTTGCGTGGGTTGATAGTATTAATTTTTCTAGCGCTCCCATTGGTCCGGGATTTGCGTAGGAAGGGAAATCGCGTGGGCGGTTTCTCTTGTATATATTGAGACAGAAAACGGGGATTCGGTCTCTATGAAAAATTATTGCCTGGCCGTAGGACATCGTAATTATCGTTCTCCACCGTGGGAAAAACAAACGATAATCGGTATGTAACTATTTTATTCATCGTTTTACTTATTAGTGGGTTTTTCAGAAATTTCGTTTTACTTATTAGTGGGTTTTTCAGAAATTCGCCCTTAGGTAAAGATTAACTTTTCAGTTTTAAAATAAACGATAGTGCCATCCATTATCATATTTTTGAAGAACGACGTAATGCAACAGTGTGCTTATTCTTTCTATGATTTTGGCAATAGATAGGAGTGTGTGAAGTTGTGAGAAACACGTGTGCCATATTTGTAGGATGTTATGTAAAACCACCATTTATTCCTGTATATTTTCTAATGTAAATTTATGGGGAAATCCCTGGTGTGTTCGTTAATTTTTCTGAGCCTTAAAAATGTGAGAAATATTGTCAGAGGGTTCAGATTTACGTTGTAAATGAATTATACTGCTTAGGGGAGGAAACTATTCCTATAGCGAGATTTAATTTAAATAGGAGTAAGCCGGGGAAACTCCTGTGTTAATGGGTAAAAGGATTTCCCTATGTTTGTCAAGTTTGAACACGTGATCGGCCATGCGTAACGGCCATGTAACATGTCAGACGGGTCTGGGCTATTGTTTATTTTACCTGGCAGATTTTAGTAGAAGGAGGGGGGATGAAGAGGCCACGTGGGATAGTGGTATTTTATGTATTGTGAGAAGAACGAGAGAAGGGGAGGATAAGTGTGATTTTAGTGCCACGTGGGATAATAGTATTTCATGTATTATGTGAAGAACGAGAGAAGGGGAATAGAAGAAGGAGTGAGATTGACGAGACACGTGTATAGAATTATTTTATGTATCGTATATGTTAGAGATAAGCGATTTTAGAGTGGGTGTACATGAGTCGCTGTTTCTTTTAATTGCAGCGAGTCTCGGCGAAACAGTGGGGAGCATAATTTTGTCAAATAAAATTATCCACGGCAAAAGACATATCTCAGGGTCAGAGTACTCGAGTATCGTCAGGAGCAAAAGAAAATTTCCCTATGGTCTCTGGCAGGGAAGTCCCTATGCTTCAGCTGGACCGAGGTTTATTTATCATACAGCCGAGAGCATCGCTATTATAGTCTCTAGCAACGGCAGGTGGTCGGGAGACTAGTTTCATTTTGTACAGCCTGAAATCAAGGCTGTGTTTTTTTTTCCTCTAACTCCGGAGCGGGTTAAAAGAGGGACAGGACCAGTAGGGTCTGTTCAGTATCCATTTGACGGATAGACACTGATTCTGCGTTCGAAAAACCAAGTATTATTTTTAGCATTTCTTGTGGTGTAGTTATAGGCGCCTATCGCCTAACAAGTAGAAAGCTGTGTAGCCATTCGTTGAGGAAAAATCCCCAGGACTGAGACAGTAGAAATTTATTAGTGTTAGAGAGTGGAGGCTAGAGTTGACAGCCCCACCATATTAGAGTTGTTGTAATCACTAACCATTTTTATTGTTCCTCAGCAGGGTGACAGGAAGAGTGAATGCGAGTGGGGTTTTTTTTTTGTCTCTCAATCTAATTGTTACTTTGATTTTTCCAGGGCGTGCAACAGTGCACGCTATTTTTGTGGTTTATGTATGATGACCATTTTTATGCTTGATTTTGTAAATAAATATGTATATTTACTGTACACTGGATCAGCTTCTACTCTTTACTATACTTACTCTATGTTGTCTGTATAGTGGCGTCTGTGGTCGTATTTATACACCTTATCTCCTTGTGTGTCAAGGCAGTCAGAGGAGGGCGAGACTATAGCCAGTCTAAAGTCACGAAGCGGCAAGGGGAGATTCAAATCCTGGTTCTATCCCTTGAGCCAATAGTCGCGTCTGTCCACAGGCATGTCATTTTCCATCTAAATTCTATTTTCTCAGACTTTCTCATACTAGGGTCTTGCTTTCATTCAGGCGCACTCTATAAAATTTAAAACCACGTCGTGACAAAGTCGATGTACTTAACTTTTTCTGTTGTGTGAAGTCGATGTACTTAACTTTTTCTGTTGTATGAAGTCGATGTACTTAACTTTTTTTGTTGTATGAAGTCGATGTACTTAACTTTTTCTGTTGTGTGAAGTCGATGTACTTAACTTTTTCTGTTGTGTGAAGTCGATGTACTTAACTTTTTCTGTTGTATGAAGTCGATGTACTTAACCTTTTTGATCCACTCTTACTCTGGAGCATTGTGGGGAGCTGAAGCTTTTGTTCTTGAGCCAAGTGTGTCACAATGGCTGCTTGAGCCTGTGTTGTTGTAGGATTTCTGTAATATTGTCTATCCATCTTATTCATCATCATCATCATGAGCTGCCATCTCCGCAGTGGAGATCAGCTTCAATGGATCTCTAACGTTTTCTGTCTCTTCTCTTGATGGTGCACTCTAATGGACTCTTTCCTGTCCATCTCTTGATGTTATCTTCCCACATATAGTGCTGTCTTCCTCTTGCATGTTTGTTTTCAACTCTTCCTTCTGTTATGGTCTTCAGTAAGGTGATTTTCATCTCCCATGCCCTGGTCAAGGACTGTGTTGACACTGATAGCATAGAGTTGGTAAGAATATACTATTTGCCAGGAGTTATTAAACAATTCAGATTAAATGGGCTTAAAATTCAGCATAATATTGGCAGAATATCTCTCAACTTTTAAGTGCATTTAAAATGCATTCAGTATCATTTTAACACAAGTAACTTAATACAAGGCGTGGCGAAAAGAAGCTCCCACGGCAAGCAGAAGAGAGGAGAAAATGTCAAAAGAACCACCAGGAAGAAATACAGCTGAGGGCTGTCACCTCAGGGGCGCATTCCCATAGTCAGTTATGACTGAAGGGGCTATTGTTATAACTTATACAATTTGATGGAACAGAAGATGACGTTGCAGAAAATTATGTTGCAGAAAATATAAAAATGTTACAATCAGTTTTTTAAACAACTTTTAAAGAAAAGGAGACAAAGAAAGTTCAGGGTTACCGCTGCCTCAGGCATGTAGTAAGTGACTAACCTAAGGTTGTGCATGGGGTGGCCAACATCATCATGAACAACACATTTCTACAGCAACCACAGCCGCAAGAGTTTGTGCTTTGGTGGCTGCATGCTCCTTAAGGAAGGAATCAAAAAGGAGGTAATGATGATGATAAAAGATTTTAATATTCTTCTGTAAATTAATATGCTAGCATGTTACTGATTTCATCGCATCACTTGATCTGTACGGCAAAAGTAAAAAATTGAAAAAATGTATTTTATTAAAAATATTTGCTTTGAAAATTGTAAAATGATATGTCATTTAATTTGAAGTCACACATCAGCAATAATTGCTTCCATAAATGTTTCTGTGCTTCAGGTCACGAGGGCATTGAAGGGACTTCATATTACATTTTGTAAAAGTGGGAAAGACAGAACAGCCATGGCTGTGACACTGGAGATGGTACATATACTTCAGCGACATCATAATCTGGCCTCCCATGTTTTCATGCAGTCCTTGGACTGTTTGCGAAGGTTAGTGGTTCTGTAACCTTGATCTGTTTGACGGTCATTAGTTTTATTAGATGTGCTGTGTTACTTAGAGAAAGAAGAGTTTAATTGAGATAAAACAGCATAATGATTGCTAAAACTTATTTTATTTATATATATATGTACAACTTTTATGAACTCCGCCCATGCCGGTCCCAAGCCCGGATGAAAAAGGAGGAGGGCGGCCTGCATGGAGGCCGTAAGGAGGCAGCCCCTCCACCATGCAAAGGCACAACAGGCCAATCACCTGTTTGTCTTAAACTATGATTACGAGAAATACAAGAGAGAAAACCGGACTGATTCTAAAGGCG
The DNA here is from genome assembly GCA_024509875.1 of Oreohelix idahoensis. Classification (NCBI taxonomy): domain Eukaryota; kingdom Metazoa; phylum Mollusca; class Gastropoda; order Stylommatophora; family Oreohelicidae; genus Oreohelix; species Oreohelix idahoensis. Next base: position 766,014 of record JAMPIV010022739.1, read on the forward strand.
ACGAACTGGAACGGACTACGGACTACGACTTATGGAACTTGGAACACAAGAAGTATAAATGGGAAGGAAGAGGAGCTGGTGGAAGAGATGAGGAAAGCAAAACTAGAAATCCTGGCTATAACGGAAACGAAGAAAAAAGGACAAGGAGTCATGGATCTCGATGGCAACACGTTGCTCTACAGTGGTGTACCCATATCTGAAAGAGCTAAAGGGGGCGTGGGTTGCATTGTGGCCCAAAATCAAAAAGATAGTATCAAGGGATGGAACTTTGTCTCGGAGCGCATTATGGTTGTAAAACTAAAAGAAGGAGAAACCATAGTCAACCTGGTCATAGTGTATGGGCCAAATGAGGATGAGAGAGCAGAGGTCAAGGAGGAATTCTTCGAGCTGCTTCAAAGGACAGTGGATGACTGCCTAGATGAAGTTATCATGCTCGGAGATTTTAATGCCAGAGTTGGAAATGACCATGCTAGATGGGGTGGCGTTATCGGAAGATATGGAGAAGATACTCTCAATGACAATGGAAAGCGACTCCTTAGATTCTGCAGTGAGCAGAATCTGATCATTACAAACACAAAGTTCCCCCATAAGCGCATACATGCATACACTAGATGTGAACCAACCAAGAATGAGAAGTCAGTGATCGACTATGCCATTGTTCGGAGAAGCTCATTCAGATATGTCCGAGATGCAAGAGTCTGGAGGGGGCCAGAGATTGGAAGTAATCACTACCTGCTAACAATCAAACGAACAACTGAAAGAGTTGCTCAGCCTAGGAACTGCCCAACATCACACAAGAAACCAAGTAAACGAGCAGGAGAAATGAGCATTAGGACCTACAAGCTGAGAGAGCCAGAAATTAAGACCAGATATCAGGGGCTTATTGCTACAGCAGTGAGCAACACAGAAGAACGACCTGATGACTTGGAAACCCTCTGGAATAAATTCAAGGATATCATAAAGACAGCTGCTGCAGAAGCATGCGGTGAAGTCCGACTTGGGAACCAGAGAAAGAGGACACCTTGGTGGACAGAGGAAGTCAAAGAGAAAATAAGAGAGAAGAAAATGGCATGGAAACAATACTTAGGAGCTCAAAACACAACAGGACAAATGGAAAAATATAGAGAATATGTGATACTCAGAACAGAAGCAAAGAACAAAGTGCTAGCAGCAAAACAGAAGTCCTGGGAAGAATTTGGAGAAAAGCTAGAAAAAGATGCACAAGAAAACCAGAAATTGTTCTATAAGACCCTAAAGAACATGAGGAAGGAAAAACAATGCCCTCTCAAATTTATAAAGGACAAGCAAGGCAAATTGCTTACTGCCCCGAAGGAAGTAATGGAAAGATGGAAAGAATATTTCTCAGAACTCCTGGATGGTGAGCATGGTGAAGCAACAGAAATGATAACCACTAGCACAGAAGAGAAAACCAATGATGGTGAAGATGACATAAAGATGGAAGAACTGAGGGCAGCACTAGAGAAAATCAAGATGGGCAAAGCAGCAGGGCATGATGGTATAACACCAGAAATGGTTAAGTACATGGGAGCATCAGGCGACCTATTACTCTTAAAGGTCCTACAGGCAGCATGGTGCAACAAGACCATACCAAAGGATTGGGAGATTGCCATCATAACACCAATTTTCAAAAAGGGTGACAATCGACAATGTGGAAACCATAGAGGCATATCCCTTCTCAGTGTCCCTGGTAAAATCTACTCTAGAATCCTAGAGCAGAGACTCCGACGCCTAGCTGAGCCACAATTGGATGAGGTCCAGTGCGGATTCCGAGCAAACCGAAGTACTCAAGACCTAATCTTCACACTCAGACAGCTGAGTGAAAAGGCCCTTGAGTATAAGAGTGAGATCCATCTTTGTTTCATAGATCTGGAAAAGGCGTTTGACAGAGTCCCCTGGAGCAAACTTTGGGACTGTTTGGCAAGGAAGAATATTCCAGCACCTCTGATTCATGCTATACAGAGCTTCTACAAGTCTTGCAGAAATTATGTGAGGACAGCAAACCATAAGTCAGAAGAGTTCAGGACCACCACTGGTGTAAGACAAGGTGATATCCTGTCACCTTATCTTTTCATACTCCTCATGGACGATGTCATCAAGGCATGTAAGGAGAGAACAAGAAAGTATTCAGTGGGGTACTGGAAGATGAGACAGGTCTATATTTCGGAGCTGGCATTTGCTGATGATGTTGCCCTGATTGCTAAATCAGAGGCACATCTCCAATCCAACCTGCAAGTCTGGAAGGAAGAGCTGGAGAAGAGAGGGATGGTCATAAGCAGCTCTAAAACAAAATCCATGGTGATATCACGAGAAGAAAGAAAACATCAGATTAAGTTGGGAGAACAGGTCCTGGAGCAGGTCGACCACTTTAAATATCTCTGAGCTATTATAGACCGAAAGGGAGGCATCAAAGAAGAGTTGGCCACTCGAAAAGCAGCGGCTGGGAGACTTTTTCAGGCCATAAATCGTGGATTCCTCAGCAAGAAAGAGGTTGGTAAGAAAACGAAGATGGCTGTATACCGCTCCACCTATGTCCCAGTTTTGACATATGGATGCGAGTCGTGGGCAATGACTACAACCCACAAAGGCCAGATCCAAACCTCGGAAATGAGGTGTCTGAGGAGAGTGGTTGAAGTAACAAGAAGAGACATGGTCCGCAACCAGACGATACGTCAAGGCCTGAAATCCCATCCGCTGCAGACCTAAATAGAACAGTCCCAACTAAGATGGTTTGGCCATGTCTGCAGAATGGGAGAAGATCGGCTACCACGACAAGCATGGGAAACAAAGAGCCAGGGATCCAGACCTCCAGGACGACCCAGAGTTCGCTGGGAGGACAACATTAGACAATCTTTGAAGGACCGAGGACTAGAATGGAACCAGGCCAGGAAGAAGACAGCTGATAGAATGGTCTGGCGCTCTCTCTTCCAAACCTCTACACCTCACGGTAGAAGGGGAACGACTAAGTAAGTAAGTAAGTACAACTTTTATGATGTTATTGTTTCTCATTCTGTCTCTTCTGGTAACATTGGCTCTTCTTAAGCATTTATCTCTCTCTCTCTCTCTCTAACACACACAGACACCCACACGGAGAGACAGACAGATAGTATTATTTTGATAGTATTCCCTAGGAATTCTGTACATCTCCACTTTCAATAACTGGCTGTTCCTGGAATTCCTCAAATTCTTAGGAAATACTACACCTCTGACTATCAATAAAAAATCATTACTAGGTTCATTTCAATGTGATCTTGCTGTGGGGTTGTCACGAGTAGTTGAGGTTTTTGCTTTAGTATTTCTCACTGGCTGATGCGAACCCATTTTGTTGTGAGATTTCTATAATACTGTCTATCCATCTGCCGCTTGATCTTCCCCATGCCCTAAAACCAAATCTTCCACTGATGTAGGTGTGTAGTGGTAATCAACTGGGCTCCATTCTCCTGAGATGGCCAAACCACTATATTTTCTTCTTCCATTATACTTAATGTTAGAGGTAGTTCCGACAGTTTTTCTGATGTCTTCATTGCTCATTCTTTCATTTGCAGACTTTTCAAATACATCGTGAGTGCAGATTATATGCCACCCTAATTTAGTTATGTTCCTAAATCATTATATAATATGTGTAGGTTTGAAAGATAATTTTGCAGTGTTCAGTATTGATTATGATAAGGTACTGTACATGTGTGTAACTCTTATCGTAGAGTTACAGTGTTGGGATTTAATTTTTTTGTATTTTTTTGTTTATTTTATTATTTAAAAAAAATAAACATTTAAGATGCATGTGAGAATAAATGGATTCAGGATGGAAGACGAGAGAAAGGTAGGGTAGAGTGTTCGATGGGCCTTCGTGTCCAATTCTAAACCCTTTGAAAATAAAGTTTGTTCGTTCTCCTGGTAACATTAGTGACTCTACATTACATTACATCTCACACAATGTGATTTTCCTCTCCTGTGGTCTGACTGTCATTATTAGCATACTCATGTTAAACAAGATAACTTGCTTATAAAAATATTGTGTGTTTATTATTTTTTATGCCCTTCTTTCTCTAGTGTTGGCTGTAGAAGAGACAACACATTGAAGAATACAGGAGTTAAAAAATACGCCTTCATCAGCCTTCAGATGCTGTATATACCAAAACTGTACAGAGCACCTAGTGGGACATACGGCAATGTTCAAACCTGAGTATTTGTCAACAGTATTAGTAATATATGTTTGCATAATATATTAGTCAGTCCTTGCAAACACTGTTTTTGCAGGGAATATTTTTTTTTCATTGTTGATGTTAAATGTATTCTGAGATATTACTGTAAGGTAAGAGTTGCATGTAATACTATTTACAAATGTATAAAAAAATGTTGTGAAAATAAACACGGTATTAAAAACCTTTAGGGTAAAACAGTATTCGAACCCATTCTCTCCAGTAGTGCTTACAACTTTTTATGTTATCTTAGTAGTCATTTCGTTTAATATTTTAATGTCAGCACAGTATCTAATATTAGATTTCCGTCACTGTACTAGGAATGTTAACATGAAAAAATGTGCTTCAGGCACACAAATGTAGAACTTGTTTGAAAATAGCTACTCAGATGAATCATGGGTCAAGTCAGCTGACATTAAATCATTGATAAACTTATCATACACAGATGTGCATTAATTAGTCATGAATTATTTTGAAACACTGTGGGTCAGGATTCACTGACACAATTTAGCTTTCTTTAGGGACAAGGAATATGGTTTGTGTTGTGGTGAGGTCACCCTTAAGATTTCAGATTGTGTTTTTTCTTTCTCAACTTTTTTTTTTCTCTCCTTTCTCTTCATTTCCTTTTGCTCTTTCTCCTTTTCCTCTTCTACGTCTGTTTTTTTCTTCTTACTCTTATTCTTCTTCATTTCTTCCTCCTCTCCGTTTTATTCTTCCTTTTCTTCATCTACCTTTTCCTCATCCCTTCTTCCTCTTCTTTTTTTTAAATTCATTTTTTCTCTTCTACATTTTGCTTTTGATATTTTTCATCTTCTATTTTCTTTCACATCATCTTCCTCTTCTTCTTTTGACTTTTCTTCCTTGTCTTTTCCACTTATTATACTTTCTAGTCTTCAGCTTGTAATTCTCCCTTTTCTTCTTATTATTATTAGTTCTTCTTGTTAGTTGTTTACCTCAACCTCTTCTTCTTTATGTCCTTACTTCTCTTATTCTTCATCCTGTCCTTACTCCTCCTCTTCTTCATGCCCTCCCTCTTTCTTCTCTACCATCTCCAATCCTGCTGTTACAACAGCAACAACTACTACCACTACAACAATTGCAAATGCTAAAACATTATTACTACCTCTGTTTCTATTCTACCACTACTGATATAAATACTACATCATCAACAACTACAGTATTGGCCACAAAAACCACTGCATCATTTACCACCACTAACAACAGCAACTACTACTACTTTTACTATTACAGTAACTGCAAATGCCTCAGCATTACCAACTGTTTCTGTATTTGCTGCTTCTACTACTAATACTACAGCTACTACTGTAACTACTACAAAATCAACGAGTGCAACTGTTATAACAACAACACCATCAGCTACTACAACAAAAACTACAACAGCTGCTCATACAGAAAAGCAGAATTTAACAACAGCACTTACTGTTACAACTTTTATGGCTACTTCTGCTATAACAACACTGCCTACAACCACAACAACAGTGCATTCTAAAACAATTAGAACAACAACTACTACTTCAACGGTTCTGTTACTATTACATGTACAACCTCTACATTTACTTCTGCTTTACCTAAACTACTGCTTCTACTATTACCACCATCACCACTGCGACAACATTAGGAACAACAACAGTTACTTATACTGCTTCAATTACTACTATATCTAAAACTGCAACAACTGCTACTGTCATACCTACAACTACAGCATCTGCTACAACTACCATCACTGTAACAACAACAGCTGTTACTACTGTACTACTTTTACAGCTACAACAACATTTACTTCTACTACCACTGCTGCTGGTGGTAGTACCACTGTTATAATGTGTTTTCAGTTTTCTCACCTGTTTAAAATATTTACCACTTTGGGGTAGGAAAGCTGGAAACAATTATACATTCAAAGGTGTTACAAACATATTTATGTCCACATTTCATTTTTACGACAGATGATATTTGTATGTACAGAGAAAAGTTACAAAACAGATATTTTTATGTCATGAAGCTATCATACAAGGCTCAGTATTTGTAAAGCTATTCGTTAAATGATAGTTAATGAATCTTGTAAAGTCACTTTCATGAGATGTTGTTTGTGCGTTAATCTTTTTTCTTTATGTAGTTACTTCATAGATCTGGCTAAGGTATGAGATGGATCAGAAATCTATCAGTGTATTCATGTGAACAAGTTAAAATTTTGATAAACAGATAAAGTGTCTGTGTTAGAAACAATTATTGAATATCCTGCAGGAATAGCTAGCAGCACCAGAGAAAACAAAATGGCAGTTTGATCATCCCTAACCTCCTTGAGAGATAAACTGTACACCCCTAAGAGTAGTCTTTTAGCAATGAGAGAAGTCTATAGGTGACGAAAGTAGTATTTTAGCAATGAGAGAAGTCTATAGGTGATGAAAGTAGTCTTTTAGCAATAAGGGAAGCCTATAGGTGATGATTGTAGTCTTTTAGCAATGAGAGAAGTGTATAGGTGACGAAAGTAGTCTTTTAGCAATGAGAGAAATCTATAGGTGAACAAAGTAGTCTTTTAGCAATAAGGGAAGCCTGTAGGTGATGAAAGTAGTCTTTTAGCAATAAGGGAAGCCTATAGGTGATCATTGTAGTATTTTAGCAATGAGAGAAGTCTATAGGTGAGGAAAGTAGTATTTTAGCAATGAGAGAAGTCTATAGGTGCAGCTGCTCAAGTTGAGATTGTATTATGGCATTACTACTCAAAAGTGTAAAAGTTGCAACGATGGAATGTGCCATTTCATTTTCTCTGTCCACTTGTGACCTTAAGTGTTGGGGAAGATGTCATGTTTTGGCCTGTGTTATGCCTTATTTCCTCAGAATTTCTTTCGTGTTATCTGTAAAAAAAATGGCATTTTTTTTGCATCTTAAAAAGTTTAGGGCAGACAGCCACTTTTTAAAATAGAGTTCTTTATGGTGAAAGTACAGAATGCAGGCCACCTAATGATTGTTCTTTTTTGTGCAGTTGAAGTTTCTGTGTGATCTCAAGAAGGGATGAGTCAGTTTGAATCAGAATTGGTCAGAATCTAAACAGTGTTAATAATTCCAAAATAAGATGGATATTTTCAATGTATTTTTTATGCTAAAAAAATCTGCATCCAGCGGAAGCTAATTTTTTATGTGTGGCTCCAGCACATCCTCATAGTTAAGTGCATTTTCTGTATCAGATTGCTAGCATGTGCACTATATCTGGCTAGTCACAATGGCAGTGGGGGGTTTGACTGTCATGACAATAAATCTGTGATTTCATTGTCTGAGACTTTGTTATGAAGATGTGATACATATACTGTAAATCACATGTTTGGGTGGAGAGTATTATAAGAAAAAAAAATAACTGGATAATCACATTATTCTAGAACAGTACAACTGGCTACTGTTATATAAAGGTGGGGGTTTCTATGCTAGGGTAAAGGGCAGAATCATCGCCGAACATAGCTGGGCGTACAAGATAACAACTTCCAGCATGAGATTGAAGGTAGAGGCAGCTACTGCAGCCTTAAGGTTATACTGCATTAACATACTGATGTTTTAAAATAAGGGGACCATCAGTCCGGTTAGGTACCCCTTATCCAAAATTCAGAAAGATCTGAAATGCGAACACGGTTGTTTGTTTTTTTCAAGTACCAAGATGTTATATATCCTGCTGTTTTCAAGGAGTGGCTGTGTTACCATTTTAAAACCTCATAAATCAAACCTAAATCAGAGGCACATCTCCAATCCAACCTGCAAGTCTGGAAGGAAGAGCTGGAGAAGAGAGGGATGGTCATAAGCAGCTCTAAAACAAAATCCATGGTGATATCACGAGAAGAAAGAAGACATCAGATTAAGCTGGGAGAACAGGTCCTGGAGCAGGTCGACCACTTTAAATACCTCGGAGCTATTATAGACCGAAAGGGAGGCATCAAAGAAGAGTTGGCCACTCGAAAAGCAACAGCTGGGAGACTTTTTCAGGCCATAAATCGAGGATTCCTCAGCAAGAGAGAGGTTGGTAAGAAAACGAAGATGGCTGTATACCGCTCCACCTATGTCCCAGTCTTGACATATGGATGTAAGTCATGGGCAATGACTACAACCCATAAAAGCCAGATCCAAACCTCAGAAATGAGGTATCTGAGGAAGGTGGTTGAAGTAACAAGAAGAGACATGGTACGCAACCAGACGATACGTCAAGGCCTTAAATCCTACCCCCTGCAGACCCAAGTAGAACAGTCCCAATTAAGATGGTTTGGCCATGTCTGCAGAATGGGAGAAGATCGGATACCATGACAAGCATGGGAAACAAAGAGCCAAGGATCCAGACCCCGAGGATGACCCAGAGTCCGCTGTGAGGACAACATTAGACAATCTTTGAAGGACCGAGGACTAGAATGGAACCAGGCCAGGAGGAAGACAGCTGATAGGATAGTCTGGCGCTCTCTCTTCCAAACCTCTACACCTCACGGTAGAAGGGGAACGACTAAGTAAGTAAGTAATAAATCAAACCTGAAGGTTTTTATATTTGGACATGCATCCTAATATAACCGACAAAACGAGGCAACATTTTATTTTTAAAAAATTTGAAAGACCAAACAAGGAAGAAATAAAGAAAACCATAAAGTTTCTAAAAGATGGAAAAGCTGCTGGCCCAGATGACATTCCAGCAGAGGCCATAAAAGGAGATATTTGACACCTCTGTAGAGGTATTATACAAATTATGTAGTACTTGGTCATTATCTTGTCACTTTATGTGTGAATTTTATGTGAAGGTTTGTCTGATAATTTTTAAAGGGGGCTTCATCACAGCAAATGTGTGTTATTGAAACTATATTGTTATTATTGTTCAGAATTGACATCAGTGCACCCCTGGCAAACCCATAGGTGCTCAGTCTCCCTTAACTAATGTCAATAGATATGATTGCTGATTGTTCCTGCAGCGTACGGGTTGTATACATGCCTGATGCATCCTCTCATACATCCAGTAGGGACATCCCTTGTCTCTTCCCTGGCATGATGGTTCTACCAGGAAGGTTGGATATATCCACCACTTAATTTAAAATACAGCATGGATACTGAATATGTAAACATCTCATACCTTATTACTACTAACACATCAATCATACCAGACACTCTCAGTTATTGTATGATTGATTGCAACAAGCTAAGAATAATTTTTTTTAACCAAGAATTCACAATTGATTTTATTATTTTTACTTTTCTCCATATTATGCTTTTTGATTAATTTCTTTATTATGATAAAACATCTTGGGTCATGACTCCCAAGTGTCTCAGCCTCCTGTTGTCTTGTATCGAAAATGAACCCATTTCACTTTGGTAGCAACTTTAAATTCAACAACTCCGCCAGCCGTGGAGGCAATTGTAAAAGTAACAAAGAAAAGCAAATTATTCCGTTCGTTCCGTCGCACACCACGGCTAGGGACAGACACTGACACACCTGTGCGAAGCCGACGAGGCTAGCCACTGCGTGCTAGCAACTGAAATTCTGTGCCCAACACCTCTTATAATATACGCTGCGTGTTGCCTGTCATTCACAGCCCTTTCACCAGTACACCGAAAAACTCAACACATTGTGGACTTAGAAAAATTCCTGGTGTTTTCTGTACCGCAGAGTTTACTGTTGCGAGTTCCATAGCCCAGTGCGTTTGTTCCACAGCCAGCATGATGCCTTTTCGGCAGTTTCACTAAGCCTCTTCAGTGCCCTTGTTCTCGACTGTCCCCTCAGCCCAAACAGTTTCAATAAATCATACACTGATGCAGCCACGAGCCCTCTTGCGCCCACCTCAACAGCCATGACTGTTTACTGTATCACTAAATTTTTGATTAAATATGTTAGCTTGTCATGAACAGGATAAAGAAAACATAGACTTTATAGCACTTATAAAGTTCTGAATGCTGACAGAGTTTGATATAGCACTTATAAAGTTCTGAACACTGACAGAGTTTGATATAGCACTTATAAAGTTCTGAACGCTGACAGTTTGATATAGCACTTATAAAGTTTAGCCCCGTGTTGTTCCTGGGGGTCTGTGAGGAAACACAGAAAGATTAGGACTACTACTAACTCAGATATGTTGTAGGAGGTGACTAAAATGAGGTTTTGTATGGGTTTGCTCGTGAAACAAATTGCTAAAGAAATTACTGCTTCATGAGTACATAATTGTTTAGATGTAGTTTCCTACAAAGAGACCACTCCTACCTATAGTGATAGCTGCATATACTCCCACAAGGAGAGAAACAGGAAAAGAAGAAGACTAAAAAAAAAATACAGTGAACTTGTACATAACAAAGCTTTGTTATGACATGGAAGTTGATGTCACTTTGTGTAACAATAATCATTGCATCAATCATATTAGCTGTGTGGAGGCACAGATAGCATGTTAACTCTGTGACTGCAGGATTACCAAATAAACTGCAAATGCAGTGCTGTTTAAACAACAACAAAATAGAAAACACATTATTTACCTCAGAAGTGTCTTTTTTAACATTTACTATCATCTGTGAACTTATTTTACCACTTGTGTAAAACCAATATATTCCCCGCCGCACTGACTGTAAATAACTAATTTTTTTTGACTGCGTGAGTTGTCACCTCGCAGTAGTGCCAGAATGATGCCCTCCATGGCCCTAAGCACTGAAAATATTATGACGTCCCCTTTTTATAACACGTGTATCTCAAAAACAGATCCGTATTAAGACAGAAAATGTGTTTTTATTTATTTTATCATAAAGAAAAATCATATTAAATGTTTACTTTCAAATAGCTTTTTTTTCAATTTTCAGTTTAAATAGGGGGACATTATTTACCTGTCTCTCATAGTCAAAGTGTTTTAATGACTACAACATCAGCAATCTTGTAGATGCTCACAGCAAACATGTTGATTCTTTATGCACTCCCTCCTTCCTATTACCATTCTATTACTATTACTGCCAGTGTCTGTGGGCTTGTGAGACAGCAAAGGATCTGACATATACATTTGACTACAATGAGATCACATTTGCTATTGGAATACAGAATCACTTGATTGGCTGGCAGTGTATCTGTTAAATTCTATTGGCTTAGAAGACTGAATTTAGTGTTTGAAAATGTTAGTCCTCATTTTAAAATTTCTGACATGTCAAGTGGTGAAATTAGGTAAGGTAGAATCATTCATTCCCCCTTCTTGCTCCATCTGGAGCATGGTGACACCACTACACAGCTTGCCTTCTTGCAAGAAGCCTGCACCAAAAAGCATCCATGTGTGCTTGAAGTGGTGGTTAACACTGTGTCTTCTCCTTTTCCTCTCCTTAATGGAGCCACCACGGCATCTGACCCTCTCACAGGAAGCCTGCATCAAAGCATTCAGGTGCTCAGGCAGTAATGGTCTCTGTTGCAAGTTATTTTACATGCCTGAGGTAGCAGTAGTAATATTATTTCTTGGTGTCCCTAGAGACCCATGGAGGACTGCACATGGCTTTAGGTAGAATACCTTCCATTAAATATCATATATCCAAAAGTAGCCTCATTAAAAAAATTCTCAGTTTCTCATTGACAGAGTCAGTGGTCATGTTTTACTCTGTTTAAAATTTGCCATCACTGTTCAAAGTTTTGAGAGGGATGGAGTATAAATTTTTTGGCCATAATTGTTTTTATTTATTTGAGGATATCTTGCTGCTTTTTATTGCTTGTGGACAGTTACCAGTAGCAGGCAGTGTCACATACAAATATTCTAGTAGCCTTGTTATTTGGACTTACGAAATACTTTGTGCAATACTCAAAATTTTGTATTCGGAACTGAAAGACAAATGTGATATCATTTTTAACTGAAATTTTATGTGTTTCAGAATGTTTATGTGTGTAAATTGTATAGCTATAGTTCACCCTGCCTTTACCCAGTCCTCTTCAGTTTTTCCGTGTCAGTACAAACATGTGTATTATTAGTTATATGCTCATGCATTTTTGTAATAAACAGAAATTACGCAGCACGTTTTCTTTCATTTTGTACACTGAAGGAAATTGGCTTGCAACACTGATAATGTGCATGCCTGTATTGTGTCTTTTACAACAGTACAATGACAGAGTACAGTGAATTATAAAACAACTCATGTAGTTTGACTGGTTGTTAAAATGTTTCAGCGTCCCAAGTTCTGGGCTAAATATTGCACGGCGTTCTGTGTTTTGGAGTCCCGGGGATGAGAGATGTGGATGGAGATCCGGAGACACATGGAGAGGAGAGGTGGAGACGGATATGGAGGGGATAGTGAAGACCTGGAAATATCTTGGGCTGATGGCACAGGACAGGAAGCTTTGGATTCAGTGATGTAACACCTGGGAGGACCGGCACGTCCCCAACACCGAGTGGGCCCTAGAAAGTAGTGATCAGAAGAAAAAAAAACCCTTGCCTGTATATATATATATATATATATATATATATATATATATATATATATATATATATATATATATATATATATATATATATATATATATATATATATATATATATATATATATATATATATATATATATATATATATATCCTTTTAATTTCATTTGTTCCTGTGTTAAACGTTCTAATATGTCCCGGATTCTGGAGACAGAAATGAAAGGGATAAAGACAACATGGAAAGATCTTGAGTGGATGGCACAAGACATGAAGACCTGGCACAAATTAGGTGAAAGCCAATGCACCTTGGGGAGCTGATGAGTACTGATGATGATGAAGTAAGTAGTTACATTTTGTATACTAATATACCGTATATCGATTATAGTTGTAGATCCCATTTTGTAAGGAGGGCCCCACTTAATTTGTGCCGGGGGCTACTTACATTGTAGATAATAAATAAAAAATTAATATAGGTAATTAACAGATACTCCTTAAAGAAAGGAGGACACGAGAAAACAGAAAAGAAATATAAGTGATAGGCTTACCCAGAATCGAACCAAGGACCACCCAAATGATGCCATCGCCTTGCTGGGAATGTAAATCGTGGGGAAAAAAGCGAGTGCCAGTTCATTACTTATATTTATTTACTATTCACAGGACTCACGTTTCCTTCGTATTTCCATTGTAGTTACGCCACTGCTTGCAGGGTATTTGTTGATGGCCCATGTTCCATGGGAAACTGAAGGGTAATTATGATGGTGGTCTGTCTTTTTTTTTTTTTTTTTTTTGAGTTGAATTTATCAATCGTTACAAGGCATTTTCATTTTTGTTTTAGCATGACTGTGGTTGCTGCGCTGTCCTGGTGCACATCTATAAATGTACACGCGAATGTCGAATGAATGATTGGTATGATGAAAACATCTGTGAACTGGACTCGTAACTGGGCACTTCGAACCGTGCCAATGCAGGTATGGGGAGAACTCGTTACGTTTACTGGCATCATAATTTATTTAGGACGAAATACGTTGACAACAACAGGTTACAGTACTTCAACATGGATTCCACAGAGCAAACATACATGTAGCATGTATAGGCATGGTATAGGCATCATATTAAATTCCTCAAATAAGATAAGGGTTTGACCTTGCGTCAATGTCATGACCGTTAGGACTATCCAAACTATTAATCTTGGAATGAATATATTAACTCTGTCCTATAATTCTGGTCGGGTACTTAAGTGGCTTGGTACCTCTGACATGGCAGATCCATGCATACTTGCATATAAAATAAACAACGAAGGTTATGTCCTAATACTTGGTTAACCTCTCTTCGTCGCCGTGACTCGTGTGACGGCAATCCACATAATATTACAAATCGATAAGCCGTAACGATGAAGCCATGAATTCTATACAATATTAAAATGCTTTCGGTGAAAGTCCCCGTTGATCCATTATAGCACCCCTGTTTGCAGAAAGGTGCTAGCTAGATACCAACAGAGGATGGTGACATGAAAGTTCAAAAAAATCAATTCACTTCTTATCAAAACTGGTTCGGACTTACGTGTAGAGTAAGCCGACAATGGCTTCTACCAAGGAGTCATTGTTCCAGAAGAATTCTTACCCTAACACACTGGGTATATATATAAATAGGCAACAGACTCAATGTCTGGCATGAGATGCTGGCTTCCTTTTTTCAACCTCTGACGTCATCTGGCTTGTTTGGTAACAAGCGCGCCCGCAGATACCCATACACAAAATTGTGCATTTACGTGCGCGATAAATGAACTATACATAAAATAACACCCACCTAATTTGGTGCGTACTCACTTAACAAAAATAGAACCTGATGACTACTTAAGAATGTTAAGGACTAATAAAGGAGGCAACAATGACATATCCAAGAACTTTGATCGTCAGCAAAACACATACGCAAAGCTGGACACCTGTGGTCACCACAACATAATCTCAAAATAAATAGTCGAAGAAACAACTCACGAAACAATTACAAGACTTCTTCTTCTTCAAGTACTGTTTCTTGTGGCGTAGGAGATCATGTCTCTCCACAACTTCCTGTCTCCAGTACAATTTATCAATTTTGTTGTTGACTTCCTTCCATGCCACAATGTCAAACTGTCTAGTATTTGTTGTCTTTGTCTTTCTCTATTTCATTTTCCTTCAATCTTACCTTCTTCTTCTTCGATCCTTAACCACCGACCGTCAAAGCAGTCAGTGGCCATCACGCCTAGTGGCGTCTTGTAGGGCAACAACAAATTGATTCCACTTTGCACGGTCGGTGGCCATCCTTCGGACAGTGCCCCAACTCTGGTGCATTCTTTGCATCTCAGCCTCCACAGTCCTCCGCCAAGTTGTTTTTGGTCGGCCTCTCTTTCGCTTTCCTTCAGGGGTCCAAAGCATAGCTGTTCTTGTGATGGCATCGGGGTCTCTTCTGAGGACATGACCAACCCAGCTCCAGCATCTGCCAGCTATGATGGTATGCATGTCCTCTTGCTTGCTACGAGTAAGCAGATCTTGGTTGGTGATGGTATTCGGCCAAAAGATTCGGTGAATTTTTCTTAGGCATGTTGTGTGAAAAGAGGACAATTTTGACATTTCCTTCTCTGTGACTCTCCAGCATTCCGCACCATAGAGAAGCACAGAAAGCACGCAACTCTGGTATAATCTTAATTTTGTGCTTGTGCTGTATTGGGAGGACTTCCAGATGTTATTTAGGCTAAAGAAGGCTGTTCTTGCCTTATTCATTCTGATGTTGATGTCTTTGCCTGCCCCACCGTCTGGTGTTACTATGCTTCCTAGGTATGTGAAGGTATCTGTCTGTACCAGTTGCTGATTCCTTACTGATATGGGCTCAGGGCTGCTCACATTGAGCGTCATGACCTCAGACTTCTTTAAATTGATGTTCAAGCCCACCTGCTGGCTAAATTTATTAAGTCTATCCGTTTTTTCCTGGATGTGTTGATGTGAATGTGCCAGCAGTGCAATGTCATCTGCATATTCCAGATCTTCCAATGTTGAAAATGTAGTCCATCTTATTCCTCTTGGACTGCCCTCTGTTGTATGGCGCATCACCCAGTCTATGACTGTTAAAAATAGAGTGGTTGATAAGGGGCATCCCTGTCGTACTCCTGTCTTCACCTCGAAGGTTAGGTTGCTCTGCCCAACACTACACGTAAAGTTGGCATAGAGGCTTTTTATGATTGACACTATGCAGCTTGGAATTCCATAAGCCCTCAGTATTTTCCATAAACTGTCCCTATGTATGCTGTCAAAAGCCTTTTCAAAATCAACAAAATTTATGTAAAGCTGTCTTTGCCATTCTGAGCACTGCTCTATAATGTTCCTGAGAGTGAATATATGGTCTACACATCTTCTGTTCTTTCTAAATCCTGCTTGTTCTTTCCTCAGTTTGTAGTCTACTGCCTTTGAAATTCTCTGTATAATTATCCTGCCTAGTATTTTGCTGGGAACTGAGAGAAGAGTGATTCCTCTCCAATTATTGCAGTCTGAAAGATCTCCCTTCTTGGGCAATTTGACAATTATTCCTTTGTTCCACTCTGATGGTGTTGTCCCCGTTTTCCACACTTGTGCAAATAGTGGTTCTAATAGTTCTGCTGCTAGCTCAGGGTCTGTCTTAAATAGCTCTGCATTTACGTTATCATGGCCCGGAGCTTTACCGTTCTTTAACCCTTTGATTGCTGTGATGATTTCTTCTTTACGTGGAATGTCTGTATTTACATCTAGATCGTTTTCAGCCTCAGGAACATTCAATTGTGTCTCTGGTATTTCCTTGTTCAGAGTTTCTCTGAAGTGCTCTGCCCATCTTGTTTCCTGTCTGATAAGTGCAGATGTGATGAAAGGGAAATGATCTTGGGAAATACGTGTTGAGTAGAGTTAATTTTGGGTTAGAGTACTTGCTTACAGATTGGTATGGATTTGTTTAAAGATATCTCCTCTTAGTTTCGTGGAAGACAGTATGTCAGATAGCAGGTGAACTCTGGTCATAATGTACTGTTTCTGAACTGTTTTTGAGTGATGTGTGAATAGCTCTCGCGGCTAGTGTCCGCAGGGATTTTTGAGAGCAGTGTTAAGAGAACAGTAGATTCTCGTGACTGTGTGAACGGGGTGTGTTCCCGTGGGTTCAGTCTATGCAGGGTTTTTGACTGAGGTGGTCAGCCCTAAGGTGGTTTTTGGATAATGTATGCCTGCGCAGGGCTATAGAGATTTTGTAGGCCTTGATTATTATATATCTGCCGTAGATGCAGTATTTGTGCACTGATGTGAAGTATAGAGATTTTGTAGGCCTTGATGATTATATAACTGCCGTAGATGCAGTATTTGTGCACTGATGTGGAGTAGAGATTTTGTAGGCCTTGATTATTATATAACTGCCGTAGATGCAGTCTTTGTGCACTGATGTGAAGTATAGAGATTTTGTAGGCCTTGATGATTATATAACTGCCGTAGATGCAGTATTTGTGCACTGATGTGAAGTATAGAGATTTTGTAGGCCTTGATTATTATATATCTGCCGTAGATGCAGTATTTGTGCACTGATGTGAAGTATAGAGATTTTGTAGGCCTTGATTATTATATATCTGCCGTAGATGCAGTATTTGTGCACTGATGTGAAGTATAGAGATTTTGTAGGCCTTGATTATTATATATCTGCCGTAGATGCAGTATTTGTGCACTGATGTGAAGTATAGAGATTTTGTAGGCCTTGATTATTATATATCTGCCGTAGATGCAGTATTTGTGCACTGATGTGAGGAGTAGAGATTTTGTAGGCCAGGATGTGTATGGGCCATATGTTAACTGCATTATGAAGATTCATGTTTCGATGTAACTGTATTCGTCTAGATCTACGTGATGTTATAATTGTAATAAACCATGGTTAAAATATCATCAGACGTTACACCATTCCATGACTTGGTGTGTGCGCTACTGTGAGTGACTGTCCCAAACCACACTCACCTTCTTCACCATGATTAATTACATATAACATTTGGATTCTCCTTCACTAAAAAAGTCTTTAATTATCAGTGGTGGACCAAACCAACGGGTCGTAACACCCACATTACATTCGCGTAACAAGAGGGTAAATTAGGTCAGATTCTGGACCAGTCATTACAAGTGGGAACACTGAACTGTGTTATGTTTGGCTCTGTGTGGGCGTGGCTTAATTCAACTGTACACAGGTATCAGCTGACTGCGCATATCCATCCTCATATCTTGGCGTGTTGTAGCAACTAAACTGACTTTATCAGTTGGTTTCCATATCAAACAGCTGTTATCTGATAGCGACATTGATGCCATAATTGTTACAGTGCTTGTTCCAGTCTTTCCATATGCAGATTCAACTATAGGTGCAGTATTTTGGAGAGTTCGTCTGCACGTATACCTCAAGTGATTGCGGGGTTGCTGTGATCGGTTCCTGTCGTCTGATGCATTGTTGAGGACATACTGTACAGTGGCAGGGATTTGAAGACAAGAGTGCCTAGTCCTTGTACCTTTTCTGCAGTGGAGTGTTTTAACGTCAGAACTTTGTGATATCCAGTGTGTTGGCGGAAGGGTCAGGATTACCTTCAGTTAAGTGCTTTTGTTGTGTGTAAATGTTGCCACTTCTGTCCATGTCAACAAGCCTCAATCTGCACTATCCTATTCTATTGATAACTATTGTTGTTGTTGTCGATAATTATATCGATTAATTATAGAATGTGATGATGTACAGGGATTGATGATACAATATTTGAGATCTAAACTTGATTTGGTATAATGAAAGTTTAATTAAGACATATATGGTTGACTAAGTAAACAAGTCACAATGGATTCTGATACAGATCCGGAGGATATGAGACCTGTATTAGAGTATCTGTTTCAGGAAGGAACAGATTATCAGGGATTAAAAGGCCCAGAGCTTGAGTCACATGTTATGGACAAGTTTTTGGTCTCTGCATCGAGATCTCTAAGAGAGTTTGCTAATGAGAGATTTCAGTCAATTCCTCATGTGAGTATGGCTGAGGATCTGGCAAGGTTATTGGTTTTGGACCTTCGTCTGTTCTTGGACAATTATATTAGTATAAAACGTGATAACATATTGAAGAGTATACGTACGTTATTGCTCGACGGCATCCATAGTGACCAGAAAGAAGAGTTAAGGGATGAGAAGCAAATAGGAGACATAAAACAGAGTACACAGGAGCTAAGGGAAAGTTGCTTAAAAAGTACTACTGAAGTGAATAAGCTGCAGGAAAAAGTGACTAAACTTACAGGTGATTTATGTAAATCTAATTCTGAGCTTGCTTGTGTTCGAGCAAAATTAGACTCGGCATTGTGCAAAATTAAAGAGATGGAAGCTCAGATTGGGAAAAAAAATGGCGAAATTAGAAATCTGACTCAAAAAGTTCAAGAGAAGACGGAGATTTGTGGTTGCCAAATTAAAGAAAAGGATACCATATCCCTAGAGAAGGTTGATAGGCTTACGAATAGTCATGATATTGAGATTGAGAGGATTGATAAAGAGAGAGTGAAAGAATTAATGGTGGAGAAAGACAAATTGATTAAGATTGAAAATTTGCTAGCAGAGGAAAGCTGCAAGGTCTTAAAAGCGGAGAGTTTAAACAAGAAATTAAGTGAACAGATTGCACTTAGAGACATTGAGATTGCAGAAGCAAGAAGAAGAATATATGGTCTGCTTGACGTAGTATTGAATAGCAATATGTGGTCTTCTGTCAATGGTGACAGGGATAGACAGAAAGTTGCTTATCATCAGAACACTAAAGCAAAAAGCCAGCCTTATACACTTTTTGCGGATTCTACGGTCAAGAATAGTGGACATAGATCTTTCCGTGGGAGATATAACTTCTCACGCAATACAGATGATTCCAATGATAATGATTGCTGGCGACAGAATAACAAAGGAAAATCTACAGTAATATCCAGTCCTGTAGATAAGGAAAGAAACAGTGCTAAATCTCAAGTCAGTGTGTTAAAAACCAACAGCGTATTTATTGACAGATCTGATAAATTGGTTACAAGTAACAAACATACTACTGCTTGTTCCATGAAGGAAACAAATGTTGTGAAAAAAAATAAAGAGATTGTCAAACCTTCTAGTCATACCCAGTCAAGGCAGTGTGACTCATTTTTTTAAACACATTGCCACAAGCAAAGAAAAAAATAATTTTGATAGGAGACATAACCCTAAGGTTATAAAGTACCAAGGGAGTTCATCCTACGGTAACGTTTCTTCTCCCAAAAACAAGAAAAAAATGTGACAGATCTCAACATTGTGATTCTAAAAGTTTAGAAAACTATAGCAGAAGTAATTATATGAAAGTTCATCAGTCTAGTAATAATTTTTCTGCTAAAAAGTCAGTTCTATCTGATGGACATTGTTATCTGGGAAGAAGTATTAAGAATAACTATTGTAACTGGGATTTAAATCAGTACAACGGTGTTAATAGAGCAAATAACAATGCTCTCAAAAGAAATTATACAGATCGCAACCAGGTTAGCTGTGCTCCACATAAGAGCAAGATTATTATTAATCAGAGTAATAGGAACGGTAATAGGTTCTTAAATGCTTTTGCTTGTCATGCTGATAGGTTTGAGAGATCATCTCGGTCTTGTGAAGGTAGTAAATTTTTTTCAGCCTACCGCACTGACAACTGTGAATTATAGGTCAGGTTGTCCCTGGGACGTCTATGTTGTCTGCTATGTGACGAGAGTTGTTGACATCGCAGGAGGGCCACAACCTTACACCACGGAGTTCGGGTAATTGTGTAGTGAACTTTTCCGTGGTTTCCTCATAATCTTACCATGGATTAAAATAGATATTTTCATTTGTATTGTCTCACAGCGAGCGACTTTGCGAGGGGAATCACCATTCTAATTTTACATTACCTGGGAGAGATGTAGATCACTGTGTACCATTTATCCATTCAAGCGAGCCTAGACAGTACGTTAACCCACCGTGTCATGATGTCACCTTGCGTGTTGATGAGATGTTCGCAAGACCTCGAAGGAATTTTTTTTTGTTTTTTAAAGGTCCTGTTTATTTTTTGTTCTGTTTACAAACACTGAATGTTATTGTATTCTTTAGTATAGAACTTTATATGTTGTTAATGAAATATTATGTAATCTTTGTAACATTTGATTGCCATAATGTTTTGGTTGTTACATATGTGACTGTATTTTAATTATGCATTAAATAATTTCTATGCTCAAACTTATTTACTGAGACAATGTAATAGTCATTTTCATAGATAGTCCTGAGTGTTTTTATGCACTACTTAAAATTTTGGTTTTGTCTTTCATCATGGGTTTCATACCATGTTTAGTTAACATATTTATATACAAATTATTTGAATTAATTGTTTAGTGAAAGGTAATTTTAAACATAACTTGTATGTATTATTAATGATTTTGCGTTGAAGTTAAGGACGTATTCTGAAACTTGGTTTTCATTTTTTCTAAATTATGACATTTGATAATTTAAACGATTCGATTTTTTGTCAGCTAGAATTAACTTAAACTTCCTATTAAATTAAATGGGTAGAATTAACAGCGACGGCTGATACTATTGTTCATTTAAAGAATTTAGAGATCTGATTATAATACATAGTTAAGATAAATAATATTACACTTATATATATTTATAACTTCGTTTGTAGTTAACAGTTTATTACCCAATGTGACGTTTCTTTGATGTATTTTTTTTTAAAAAAAGAAGAGAAAAAAAAAACTTACACGTTTTGATGTGTGTCTATTTAAAGATAAGATTATTTTTATGTTACTCAGCTAATTTAATTGTTAGTTATTAATTATAGCTACATATTACTTAGAAATAAAAATACTATTTTTATTTAACCTAAAGAGAAGAAACATTTTTTGTATTGTACCTTTTTTTGGAAAATGTGTTTTGAACATTGTGATATTTATTTTTCTCTGCGCCAGCGCTAGATTGTATGTTAGGGTTACTATTATGTAGTGACATTAATTCTTTGAAAATGTTGTGATGTTTGGATGTATTTTTTGGTTGTTAGCGCTTGACTATGCGTCAATGCGGAACTTGTGTTATCGTTAATAATTTTTTGTTTGGGTGATATTTGATGTAATTTATTTTTAGTTATGTATAAGCTTTTAATTTAGTTAAATTACTTATTATGCTGTGCTTGTCATAAGCTTTCTTTTTTTGTGTTAGTATATAAATATACTTTAGCATTTTTGTATTTTACAATACGTTGTTATATTTGGATAGTTATTGTTAGGTGTTGTTACCAACTTTCTTTACATTTGCATCTTTACTGTCATCTCTCTTTGTTGACTATTCGTCATTTCTTTACATCTTTTCTGTTGTCTTTTCAGTATTGTCTGATATTTTGTTTATGCTTCCGTGTTTCATCTTTGATGTCATTCATACTTCTAGTATACTTTTTTCGTGTTACGCTATTTATACTTTCATTCTTTGTAGTGTTAAGTTAATTATATGACTTTAGATAATGTAATTGGTTCTTATAGTTCTATTTGTTTTACATGTATGGAATTGTTGTCTTCATTGTCATCTTATGATTCTATTTGATTCTTATCATATTCCCATTTCATATTTTGTCTTTTCTCGTATGATAATTTATTTTCTGTTTAGTTTGTACTATGTATACTTAATTTGGGTTTTGTATTAGATTAATTTTTATTTTGGTATGCTTGAATGATTATGTTGGATGATTTAGTCGTTATCTTACATTTATTGATGATATTTTTGTAGATGTGCTATGTTCTCTTGTCATAGGTATATTTTTGTAGGTAATTGATAGAACTTCATTAATTTTTTTAAAAATTTTTGGGAATTAATTTAAGAGGTATCTGATATAACTTCATTGACCGTTAAATTTTTGGGAGTTAATTTTCAACAAAAAAAAAAAAATGATATAATCATTTTTTTTTCCCTGGGAGTGTGGCAAACTGATAAGTGCAGATGTGATGAAAGGGAAATGATCTTGGGAAATACGTGTTGAGTAGAGTTAATTTTGGGTTAGAGTACTTGCTTACAGATTGGTATGGATTTGTTTAAAGATATCTCCTCTTAGTTTCGTGGAAGACAGTATGTCAGATAGCAGGTGAACTCTGGTCATAATGTACTGTTTCTGAACTGTTTTTGAGTGATGTGTGAATAGCTCTCGCGGCTAGTGTCCGCAGGGATTTTTGAGAGCAGTGTTAAGAGAACAGTAGATTCTCGTGACTGTGTGAATGGGGTGTGTTCCCGTGGGTTCAGTCTATGCAGGGTTTTTGACTGAGGTGGTCAGCCCTAAGGTGGTTTTTGGATAATGTATGCCTGCGCAGGGCTATAGAGATTTTGTAGGCCTTGATTATTATATATCTGCCGTAGATGCAGTATTTGTGCACTGATGTGAAGTATAGAGATTTTGTAGGCCTTGATGATTATATAACTGCCGTAGATGCAGTATTTGTGCACTGATGTGGAGTAGAGATTTTGTAGGCCTTGATTATTATATAACTGCCGTAGATGCAGTCTTTGTGCACTGATGTGAAGTATAGAGATTTTGTAGGCCTTGATGATTATATAACTGCCGTAGATGCAGTATTTGTGCACTGATGTGAAGTATAGAGATTTTGTAGGCCTTGATTATTATATATCTGCCGTAGATGCAGTATTTGTGCACTGATGTGAAGTATAGAGATTTTGTAGGCCTTGATTATTATATATCTGCCGTAGATGCAGTATTTGTGCACTGATGTGAAGTATAGAGATTTTGTAGGCCTTGATTATTATATATCTGCCGTAGATGCAGTATTTGTGCACTGATGTGAAGTATAGAGATTTTGTAGGCCTTGATTATTATATATCTGCCGTAGATGCAGTATTTGTGCACTGATGTGAAGTATAGAGATTTTGTAGGCCTTGATTATTATATATCTGCCGTAGATGCAGTATTTGTGCACTGATGTGAAGTATAGAGATTTTGTAGGCCTTGATTATTATATATCTGCCGTAGATGCAGTATTTGTGCACTGATGTGAAGTATAGAGATTTTGTAGGCCTTGATTATTATATATCTGCCGTAGATGCAGTATTTGTGCACTGATGTGAGGAGTAGAGATTTTGTAGGCCAGGATGTGTATGGGCCGTATGTTAACTGCATTATGAACATTCATGTTTCGATGTAACTGTATTCGTCTAGATCTACGTGATGTTATAATTGTAATAAACCATGGTTAAAATATCATCAGACGTTACACCATTCCATGACTTGGTGTGTGCGCTACTGTGAGTGACTGTCCCAAACCACACTCACCTTCTTCACCATGATTAATTACATATAACATTTGGATTCTCCTTCACTAAAAAAAGTCTTTAATTATCACTGTCCCTCTGCTGTCTTGATGAGATTTCCTTGCTTATCTCTTACTAATGTAATATTGTTTGCACCTTGTTTTCTGCTGATGAATTTAGTTATTTTGTATACTGTGCTTTGTTCATTTCTCAGTGCTGCCTCTTCTGCCTGTTTTGCAAGATCGTCTAGGAAATTCCTTTTGTTGGCTCGGGTTTGGCGTTTAACTTCCCTGTCCAGTTGACTGTACTGTTCGCTATATAGTTGCTTTAACCTGGGGGACTTCGCTTCTGTTTTCTTTCTTTTCATTTCTTTTCTCATCTTTATGGTGTTTAGTGTTTCTGGTGTTATCCAGTCTTGCTTCTTCCTTTCCTGGAATCCTAAGCATGATTTGCTGCTTTCCTTATATATTGTTGAAATGGTGTTGAAATTCTGGTCTATATCATCAGTCAATGTCTTTTCCTGGCTTTTGGCAAATTGATATCGTTTCTTAATGTCGGCCGCAAAAGCTTTTCTGGTAAGGGGGTCCTTCAATTTGCTGATGTCAAACCTTTTCTGTGTAGTTACAGTTGGTCCAGCCCTTCTTAGTTTCACTTTCAGTTTTGCTACTACTAAATGGTGATCGCTTCCCACATCTGCACCTCTTCTTACCTTCACATCTTGTAATGCATGTCTCCATCTACCGTTAACCATGATGTGGTCTATCTGGTTTCTGTCCCGACCATTTGGTGATTGCCATGTTAACTTGTGAATTTCCTTATGTGGGAAAAGTGTTCCTCCAATGACCAGGTTGTTAATGCTACAGAAACTTATTAGCTTATCCCCATTTTCGTTTGCTATTCCGCTGCCACATTTCCCCATTGTTCTTTCATTATATGTATTGTGTGTACCAACTTTCGCATTGAGGTCTCCCATTACTATAACAAGATCATATCTAGGTGTGTCCTCCATTTCTTTCTGCAGTTGTTGATAGAATTCATCCTTGACCTCCTCATCGCTATCATTCGTTGGTGCGTAGCATTGTATTATTGTAGTGTTGGACAATCTTACCTGTTGTTACAATATATACCAACCTTCCTCTTCTCATAATAAAGTGTAAGATGTAGGTGTCTTCTCTGATTTAGGATGTTGCTGTGTATGTGGTAGTGGAACAGTTCACAGGGTTATCACACAGGCAACATGACGTGTAGAGTCATAGAAAGGGTAACTTCGTTGTATAAGTTTCTTTCATTTATTGCACGCCACAAAACAGTCATGATACTTATGACATCAACATGGTTAACGAGTTCAGCAAGATGATATGGCACATTGAAAACAATTTCTGTAGTCAGCAATGATAGCTGTTGTATATATGCGTCATAAGACATCACAGTTCAATAGATTCAGAAATTCATCAATCATCGAGTGCTAGTTCGTGAAGCTGTAAAAATAATAATAATTTCTATAACTTCTGCAACAGTGTCAGCTACAGATCTTCAATGTTCATAAACAATAATAAATGCTCCCATTCTGATGCTAGCAGATCAGTTGTATACAATAAGTCCGTTCACTGTCTGCACGTGAATAGCATACATGGGCTACAGGTCAGCTCGACCTTTATAATGTTCCTAAGTCTAACCATCTGACTTGGACGTGATCTCTGATATAACGAATCCTGGAACACAGACAACAGTCTTGTTGGTCTAGAGCGACCCATATATATTTAACTAGTTCAGGTATACAGATACTGGTGACTTAATCCTAGTCAAAGTACCTCTCCATTTTGCATCACACAGGCGAGCAAATAGGCGACAAAATGACGAACCTCTAGACGATAGCATAAAGTTCGATACAAGAGGAATTACCTTATTTCGGAAAATCAACCATGAACATATGCCTCCAGGCAGGCTGCATAATACTGGGAAATAGTCTAGTTAGCTAACTAACTCACTAAGACACTGTATTTCCCTCAGAGAATCACAAGACGCAGTTGCGTCTGCTCGCTTCTTAAACCATTTCTAAACTGCCCCAACTGGGCGGAACACACAGAACGAACTCCCGGTTTTTGACATGCGCAGAACGACAATCTCTGAGTTGCCGTTCACAATAAGACGATTCGAAGAACATTCGAGATAAAAGTCTTACACAGTCGCGCCTTTTATGGTCATGAAAAGAAGCGTTAAGAAAGGTTTCAGACATCTACCATAGTTGACTGATACTACCAAATAAGGAGATGTGGTCACGCTTCGTTCAAGAAATTATAGACCGAACGTGTCTCTATACAAGAGAAGGCAACTCCTAACAAATTGTAGTTTCGATAACTCGGATTATGTCCCTTTGACCATAGAAAACATAATACACACTTCAGTCAAAAAAAATGATCATACATATGAAAAAATGTTTATACAAACGAAAAATAATAATGATCCGTGCGTAACATTACCGCACCCTCCCTGGAAAAAAAAAAAAAAATGGGAAATTTTTTTTTTTTTAAATCCTGGAGCCGGAAAAAATCTAGGCTCCTAACGCACGTATGATGCGTGGATATATACCTAACAAATTAGCTCAACGCATGGAGCGACACTGAGATCATATCTCAGATCCTTAGAGAAAAAATTTATCTAAGTATACGCTGATATATTCCAGGAAGGTGCCACCAACACACGCCACAATGATGGCAACAACATAATGACAATCAAATTATACTCATACCAATATATGAAATTAAATATATTATGTGTTATCATACAATGTGTTGCAAATAGCGGTGTAATTTACTAATATACCGCACTATATTATTACATTATATAAAGTAACAGTAATTAATAAGTAATACATGTGTTGCTCTTCGGTGACATAAAACATTCAATAGAAGAAGATGTGGACATCATCCGCTCCCAATGTAGGACAGGACTTGATATCCTCAAAGTTCCACAATGGACATAAACTCGCAGACTTCAATGATGTGCTGCGAAAATATCAATAACACAAATCTTAAAGACAACTGGTAAATTTCTTAATACAATCCTGAAAATAATTTATTTAAATGTGGCCGAGTGATCTTTTGGCCCGTATATCACTAACTAAGCCTTCTTAGATAATTACATGGTACAATGTTATAAAATTCCCTCAAAAAAAAAAAGTGAGACAAAATCTACTAACATGTCATTATAACATTGGACTGTATATCAGGAAATATATATATATATGACAGAAGAATCATGTGGAATCGTGTGGACATCTGGACAGAATGTCTGCCATTACATTATCCGAACCACGGATAGCTCGAACCGAGAAATGAAATGGTTGAAGAGCTATGGCATAACGAGTGGACCTCGAGCTCTTCAAGTTTTTTGCTCTGAATAGCAGTAAGCGCTTTCTGGTCGGTTTCCACAATGAAATGTGCGCCTAGAAGAAATCTTTGTAACTTCAGAATAGACCATACCATAGCCAATAACTCACGGTCTAAAACCGAGTAATTCTTTTCTGCAGCGTTTAATTTCCTAGAGATATACATCACCGGATGCAAAGTATCAGAATACTCCTGCATTAGTGCTGCCCCAATCCCTGTTGACGAGGCGTCACTTCGAAGAACAAAAGTCTTCTCAATAGTAGGTAACTTAAGAATAGGTGGAGATGAAAATAGGGCTTTAACCTGGTCCAATGAGGATTGACATTCTTTAGACCAGCGGATCAGATTAGGCGACCCTTTCTTCAATAAAGTAGAAAGCGGTGCCATAATGGAGGACAGATTCGGAATGAATCGTCCGTAGAATTGAATCAAACCTAATAGACTCCTTACTTGTTTCTTCGTCTTAGGGACCGAAATGTTAAGTATTTTTGAAACATTGTGGTCCTCTGTCTTTAAAAGACCATGACCAACCCGATGACCTAGGAAAGAAATCTCGCTAAATCCTATAAAGGCTTTAGAGGGTTTTGCAGTCAAGTTATACTCGCGAAGAGTAGACAGTAATTCGTATAAACCCAAATAATGATCTTCCCAAGAATCACTGAATAGACAGATATCATCTAGGTATGCTATGACATCTGTACGATATGCGAGAATTCGCCGCATCATGCGTACGAATGTAGCAGGGGCGTTCATAAGACCAAAAGGCATGAAATTCCATTGGAATAAACCCCTAGGTGTAGAAAAAGCTGTAAAAGGTTTGGCACGTTCAGTTAGCGGGACTTGCCAATAACCTTTAGACAAATCTAGTTTGGTAAAGAATCTAGAATTAGAAAGTTTATTGAGTAGCTCTTCTAATGAAGGCATAGGTTCAGCATCGAACTTCGTAACTTGGTTCAATTTGCGATAATCTACGCAAATGCGAATGTTATTATCCTTCTTTCGAACAATAACCATAGACGAAGAGTATGCTGAAGTGGATGGTTCAATGATTTCCAAACGTATCATTTCATCCAACTCTTTTTCGACTTGAGACTGGAAATGAATAGGTATTGGATATGGTCTGACTCTGATAGGATTGTGATCAGTTAGCACAATGTCATGTTCTATGACATGTGTGTGTCCCGGGATGTCTGTAAGAACATCCTGAAATGTTTGCAACATCGAAGAAACTTGTCGATGTTCCTCAGCGGAAAGATTTGGAGAAACGGTCACGTTTTTCCAAGATTCCGTAGAATAAGTGGGACCATAGAAAGAGGAAGATTGACATCAGAAAAAGTAGTTTCCTCATCCTGTATAACTGACAGAGATGAGTACTGACCATGAGTTGCTTGTGAATTGTCCGTAGCCTGGAAAATAGGCTGCAAATAGTCAGGTCTTTCATAAAATTCTGTGAGCATATTTATGTGGAAAGTTTTATGCTTTCCATCAATATCGACAACATAGTCGACATCAGAAATTTTGGAGACTATTGCATATGGACCTTTCCATGCAATTAGAAGTCTGTTCTCCCTTGAAGGAAGTAGAACGAGAGCTTTGTCACCTGGACAAAGTTGTCGTAGACATCTATTCTTATTTGCAAACTGCCTTGCCTTTTCTTTAGCAAATTCTGAAGACGAAGTTGCTAGTTTGCATGCCTCGATGATCTTTTGCCTAAGAGCAATGACGTACTCATAAGAAGATTGAGTCTCATCGCTAATATTATCGGCAGTGATTAGATCGTGAAGTAAAGACATAGGGCCGCGCGGTTGCGCGCCAAAGACAAGTTCAAAAGGGGAAAACCCCGTATGTTCATTGGGGACCTCTCTATACGCAAAGAGAGCCGCGGGTAAGACCCTGTCCCAATCCTGAGGATGATCCTCAGTTATTTTACCAAGTAAAGTTTTCAGAGTCCTATTTAAACGTTCGACCAACCCATTAGACATTGGGTGATAGATACTGCTGAGAGACCTTTTAATGTGTAGCATAGACATTACCTGTGACATAGTGTCTGATATAAGTTGAGTGCCATGGTCTGACAATATTTCTCCGGAAAACCCAAGCGAGAAAAATATCAGCCAAAGAGCGTCTGCGATATCAGCAGTTGAGATGCTCTTGAGAGGTATTGCCTCTGGCCAACGTGTGCACATATCGACACATGTAAGGATAAATTGATGTCCTCTAGCCGACTTAATTCTAAAAGGACCGATAATATCTATTGCCATTTTTTGAAAAGGGCGAATAGGAATGTCAGCAGCCTGGATAGGCGCAGCATGTCGTGGTCCTTTAGATTTGACCTCCTGACATACTTTGCAAGAGCGACAGTACATTCGTATGTCCTTGCTCACAAATGGCCAAAAGAAAGCCGCAAGAACCCTCGACTTTGTACGGGAAAAACCCATATGTCCAGCACATTGCGAGTCATGAGCATGTTGCAATATTTGCAATCTCATGCTCTTAGGCACAAGAATTTGTGAATGAGTGGACGTAGTCGAGTCTTGTACCATACGTACAAGTACGCCGTTCTTCATAGAAATCCAAGATTTCCTATTAGTGTTCTGATTAGGATCACCTTTTTTTGCTAGAATGAAGAATTTTTGTAAAGAAGGATCTTCTTCTTGCAATTTGATAAATGAGTCACGTGTAATAGTCAAGTGACTATCTTGGTCATTTACTTCATCATTATTAGTTAATGAAGTTTGAGGTGGATCCAGAGCATGTGCTCTTGTGACCACCGCATTGGTAGCTTCAATGTTTTGCTCTTCCCAAACAGCAATCTGCTGTGGGGTACATTCCCTAACTCCGTGAATACGACCAATAATAAGGTCCGCAATAGGGTTTGGAAGTAGACACGCGTGGACCTCTCCCGTGAAGAAAGGAGTAGCAATGTGTATTATAGCAGTAGGATACTTTTCTAACGTGCCACCAAATGTGACACATTTGATGACTTTTCCTGTAGCACAGGATGGATCTACAAGAGATTGCCTAACGCCGACAGTAGTACATCCAGAATCAAACAACACTGAGACTGGATTACTATTTACTAGCCCCTTATGTAATATAAGAGAACCTCTCCCATCATGAGCAACATTAGCAGGAAGAGCGGGCAAAGGATGACCACAGCTTAGAGTACTAATGGTTTTCGGATCAAATAAAGTACTGCATTGGATACACTTATTTGCCCTACGAAAATCAAAAGATGAGCATCCGATAGCATTATGGTCTTTATCATTATTAACCTGTTTATCTGCTCCCTGAGATTCTTGTTGAACAGAATTTGTCTGTTGATATCTTTTTCTCTTATGTTGCGATCTACCGCGACCATTATTGCCTCTGCAATTATCATTAAAGTCCCTACTGTAATTTTTATCCTGGTTTGAGTTCCAGTTTCCATAACTGTCATTACTATCTCTATGCTGTTGAGAACCTCTATTATCTTGGTATTGAGGTCTCTGCATAAAATATTTTCCTCTATACCGATTACCTTTGTGAAAATTTCTAAAGTTAACCGGAGTAGAATAACGTGTAGTATTAGGTTGTCTCCAGTTCTGGGAAGAAGAATCACCCTGGAATTGATCACTATGGTTCTGGGCATAATTACGATTACTCTTTTTATTGAAATTTTTCTGGCTACCCTGAAATTTACGCATAAAATTTGGGCCATAAGGTGCTGCCGAAGCAACTGGCAGACCTTCTTTCACCTTAGAGTTACTAATGGTTATGTGCGGATGCGCAGTAACATACTGGCTACAGTATTCTTCCATTTCTTTTATGTTTTTAGGCTTACGCTCATGAAGAAAAGATAGAAAAGCTTCATTAACAGAAGACATAACCTTATCTCTAAGTAGTAAATCCATAAGAGCTTCAAATGTATTTTCTGTCTTAGACAACTCAACCCATCGTAAAAAAGTAAGACGGATGCCTGAGATGAATTCAGAGAATTCAACTCCAGTTTCTGGTAACATGGTTTTAAATTTAAGACGATATCCGTCCTCGTTAAGTTGGTACTTCTTTAACAATGCCGCCCTGACAACCTCATAGTTGTTTTTGTCAGGCACATCTACCATACTCAACAAAGTCAAAGCATCACCTCTAAGTATCTTGGACAGATGATACACATATAATGTTTTATCTATATTATGTACATTACATGCACTTTCAAATCTATCTAGATAAAATGTTATATCATCGATTGAGGGATTAAATGCTGGTAGATTAAGCTTGAAATCCTTAGCATTAGTCTTATTTGACACCTTATTTGCCTCATTAGCATTACCAGTGTTCAATAACTTTAACTTCTCTAACTCTAAAGCTAAGACTTTTTCATCATGTTCCATTTTTGCTTTTCTCTCATCAGCCTCTCTTTGTAACCTTCTTTCTTCAGCCTCAGCCTGTAACTTTCTTTCTTCAGCCTGGGCCTGTAACTTTTTTCCTTCAGCCTCTATTTCAAGTCTCTTATTTTCAGCTTCTTTTTCAAGTCTCTTATTTTCAGCTTCAGCCTGGGCCTGTAACTTTTTTTCTTCAGCTTCTTTTTCAAGTCTCTTATTTTCAGCTTCTCTTTTTTGTTTTTCCATTTCCATTTGAAATCTTTTTTCCTCCACCTGCATCTGCAGTTTCTTTTGCTCTATTTCAGCCTCTATTCTCTTTTGTTCAGTTTGTTCTTTCATTTTCTTTTCTTCCGACTTCAATGCCTTGGCATATTGAACAGTCGCAAATTCTTCTAATTTATCACCTGTCTTCCCAAGGGCTTTACCCTGCTCAATAAAGTACTCAAATGTAGACATGATGTCCAAAATGTGAGTACAGAACCTGAAATAATTAATTATCTTATTTCAATGTTAAATAGCAACAAGACTTAATAAAGTGCTTGTATAATCTCTATGTTGAACCCAATCTCTGTGGGAAACAGGAGTTGACACCAACTTGTATTATCAAATGTATAATAATATCACAAGTCACCTCTTAATTAACAGTGCACTACCCAAATCAGTGCATAATCATCAGTTATTTATCATAACTGCACTACAATAGTGCATAAGCAAAAACACCAGTTTGTTATGATAAGTGCACTATAGACCAATAGTGCATGAGCATATATCAACAATAGTGAAAGCTAACTATGCAAGAACTATGTAAACAATAACAAGACAATGTAAACAATAGCAAAGGTCATCAACAATGTAAACAATAACAAAGATCAAAGTCAATGTAAACAACAACAAAGATCAGAGTCAATGTAAACAATAACAAAGATCAGAGTCAATGTAAACAATAACAAAGATCAGAGTCAATGTAAACAATCAACAAAGATCAAACCATACGAAAACATTCGCATAAGTCAAATACACAAACAGCAAAACTAAAAAGAAATATGCGAAGATATGACTAACAAATGACGCTACAGTGTATACACAAAAATATACGTAAAGAACTGAATAATAGCAAAGGGGAGACCTACAAATACAAACAATCGAAATCGAAACTAAAAACACAAAGAAAGAGAGAAAAGAAAAAAGAAAAAAAAAAATATATATATACAAGAAACAGAAATAAAGCACAACTCGTCACAACTAAACAGATATAGCAACGATTGTCGCTAGCAAATTTCACTGTAGGAAATTCGCACAGTCCCTAACGAAAACGCTAACAGTAGAACCTCTGTGACGTGGTATCTTCTACTGCAAGACTCCGCCCAACCGAGAAAACCCGCTGAAATATAAACATATAAATATACAAATAACAAATAACATATAACATATAAACATGTATCATGAAAACAATAGGAGAAAGTGTGAAAGTACAGAAGGCTCAGTTAGAACATAAGGGCACAGTTCACAAACAAAACAGGCCACTTAACTTCTATAAATCCAGCGTCAGCACGGTGCAGAACAGGATGTAATCAGCATTCTGAGGATAATGATCCAACGTTGATTAACTTCTGCTCCCATAAACAGCCATGACGAAGGAAATGAGCTTCTAATACTGCAACAGTTGTTACGGCACTTGACCTTCTGAATCTTCTAAATTGATTTAACCGGCACTTGACCTTCTGAACCCGCAGCAGTACCCCTGAGACCGGAACAGTTGTTACGGCACTTGTCCTTCTTTTCACCAGATCAGGAAATCCATTCGCTCGGTACTTGTCCTTCTAATTTTACATAAACTTCAATATTGCCGAGCAGCGCCGGGTAGTTTCAAAATCAGCAACTGTCAGAAAATCCGGATACTTTCAATAAAATTTCTTGTAAGGTGGTAGTTGATGCTGTAGTTGTATCTAGTATGATGATGATGTCTGGGTTTGCTGACCCCCTTGATAGCTGGAATCAGAGTGAACCAACCTATGGCCACCAAAAATGATATGGTGCGCCAAAATATCAGATGATAGAACCAGCTCTGGCCACCAAAAATGATAAGGGTGGATTTGTGCTGAAGTGGTAACTTGCCACCCTTATCGACACCTGGTGTTAAAGTGTAAGATGTAGGTGTCTTCTCTGATTTAGGATGTTGCTGTGTATGTGGTAGTGGAACAGTTCACAGGGTTATCACACAGGCAACATGACGTGTAGAGTCATAGAAAGGGTAACTTCGTTGTATAAGTTTCTTTCATTTATTGCACGCCACAAAACAGTCATGATACTTATGACATCATCAACATGGTTAACGAGTTCAGCAAGATGATATGGCACATTGAAAACAATTTCTGTAGTCAGCAATGATAGCTGTTGTATATATGCGTCATAAGACATCACAGTTCAATAGATTCAGAAATTCATCAATCATCGAGTGCTAGTTCGTGAAGCTGTATAAATAATAATAATTTCTATAACTTCTGCAACAGTGTCAGCTACAGATCTTCAATGTTCATAAACAATAATAAATGCTCCCATTCTGATGCTAGCAGATCAGTTGTATACAATAAGTCCGTTCACTGTCTGCACGTGAATAGCATACATGGGCTACAGGTCAGCTCGACCTTTATAATGTTCCTAAGTCTAACCATCTGACTTGGACGTGATCTCTGATATAACGAATCCTGGAACACAGACAACAGTCTTGTTGGTCTAGAGCGACCCATATATATTTAACTAGTTCAGGTATACAGATACTGGTGACTTAATCCTAGTCAAAGTACCTCTCCATTTTGCATCACACAGGCGAGCAAATAGGCGACAAAATGACGAACCTCTAGACGATAGCATAAAGTTCGATACAAGAGGAATTACCTTATTTCGGAAAATCAACCATGAACATATGCCTCCAGGCAGGCTGCATAATACTGGGAAATAGTCTAGTTAGCTAACTAACTCACTAAGACACTGTATTTCCCTCAGAGAATCACAAGACGCAGTTGCGTCTGCTCGCTTCTTAAACCATTTCTAAAACTGCCCAACTGGGCGGAACACACAGAACGAACTCCCGGTTTTTGACATGCGCAGAACGACAATCTCTGAGTTGCCGTTCACAATAAGACGATTCGAAGAACATTCGAGATAAAAGTCTTACACAGTCGCGCCTTTTATGGTCATGAAAAGAAGCGTTAAGAAAGGTTTCAGACATCTACCATAGTTGACTGATACTACCAAATAAGGAGATGTGGTCACGCTTCGTTCAAGAAATTATAGACCGAACGTGTCTCTATACAAGAGAAGGCAACTCCTAACAAATTGTAGTTTCGATAACTCGGATTATGTCCCTTTGACCATAGAAAACATAATACACACTTCAGTCAAAAAAATGATCATACATATGAAAAAATGTTTATACAAACGAAAAATAATAATGATCCGTGCGTAACACATTCTGGGGAAGCCCTTTTCTTTGAGACGACCATTACTTCTGTCTTTTTGCTGTTAAGGCTAAGGCCTTTATTTCCACTTTCTATCACTATTGTATCAACCATTTCCTGCAGTTCCTTTTTGCTATTAAGACTGTATCATCAGCGTATATCAAGTTGTTTATATTATGTCTGCCGAATGATATTCCTGGCATGTCCTCTAGAGATCTCATCATATTTTCACTGTACAGATTGAACAGATCCGGTGACAGCACACATCCCTGCCTGACACCTTTTTTTAACTTACTGAAATGTTCCTATTTGATTGCTAATTCTTACAGCTGCTGTTTGTTGCCAGTACATGTTCTTTATTATCCTCAAGTCTTTACCATCAATGTTGATGCTTTCTAATATTTTGATAATTTCCTCATGTTTCACTTTGTCAGATGCCTTAGTGTAATCTATAAAGCACAAGTACAGATCTGTCTTCATCTCTATGGCTCTTTCTATTAATGTTCTTATAATATACATAGTATTGTTTGTGCCTTTACCTTCTACAAATCCACACTGTTCATCACTGATTTCTGCTTCAATTTTAGTTCTCACTCTTATGATAATTCGTAAAAATATTTTGGTCACATGACTCATAAGGCTAATGGATGTTCTTCACATTCCATGGCTCCAGGTTTCATTGGCAAAGCTATGAATATGGATTTTAGCAGATCGTCAGGTATTTGACCATGGTTGTAGACGTATTTAAGAGTTTTGTTATCACTTCTATTCCAAATTCAACCAAAGCTTCTATGTCCTCTACTGTTACATTATCTGGTAACTTTGTCTTTCTTCATGTGGCGCATCGCATCCTCTACCTCTGCCACAAGTATTGGAGGTCCTTCACAACTGTCCTGGTCATTTAAATCCCTTGATGTATTATATCCATATTTCTATCATGTTCTCATGACCCATTAACAATGTTCCTTCTTTTAATTTCAAACAGCCAGTGACTGTGTCCTTCTGCCTGTTAACTCATTTATTTGCTTGTACATAGATTTTGTGTCTTTTCGGTTCTGCACTTCAAGCTCTCTGCACTTCTGGTTTAGCCATGCTGCTTTTGCTCTTTTACATTTGTTTACTATTTCCTTATTTAGTCTGTCATATTCTTCGTTGTCTTGCTTCTTCTTCCTTCTTGCATCCATCAGTTTTAGAATTTCATCTGTCATCCACTTCTTTACAGTCCTCTTTACTTCTGGTATGATTTCTTTTGATGTATTGATTCATTTAGCATTTCCCACTGTTCATCTATACTTTGTATTTTTTCTATTGCATTGTACCTATTCTGTATTGCAATGTTGTATCTTTCACTCATTTCCTTATCTGATTTAAGTAAGGCTAAGTTTAACTTGATGTTGTTTGAATCTCGCTTTACTTTCTTCAATTTCATTCTAAGTTTTCCTATTACTGGTACATCATCATCGTTGCATCTGTTCCTGGCCTAGTTTTCACAGATTTCAAACTGTTTCTAAATCTCCTGCATATTAATTAGTATGTAGTCAATCTGATTATGAACATTGAACCCTGGATTTTTCCACGTCCAAAGACGTCTAGGATGCTGCTTAAACCAGGTGTTTCCTACTATCATATCATGCATTCTTGCCCACTCTATCAGTGTGTCACCTCTCTCATTTCTTTCTCCCAGGCCATTACCACCAGTCACATCATCAACTTTTTCATTTCCAACCTCTGCATTGAAGTCTCCAATTATAACAGTTGTCTCATTAAATTTACACTGAGTCATTGCCATATCAAATTCATTGTAAAATGTTTCAATTTCTTCTTCTGTACTATCTGCTGTTGAGGCATTTATTTGAAAAAAAAATCTGATATTGTCCAAAATCCCTTTACTGTTCTTGCCCTTTCTGCATCTAATATTATACCTACACCTACTCCTCTTTCATGTTTATTTCCTCCGGAATAAATTATTTTGTAGTTGTCAGAGTACATGTCACCTGTTCCGGTATATTGCATTTCACATAGCCCTAGTACATTTACATTCATTCTTTCAATTTCCATCTTGATATTATCTAATTTTCCAGTCTGCATTAGTGTACTGACATTCCAAGTTCCTATATTTAAGTTATCGTTCTCTAATTTTGCTAACAGTAGCTTGATGACGATCGGGTATCACCTGCAGCACATGATGCTCCCTACCGGACGAGGTCATTCCTCCCTTAACGTCGTTGTCTTTTACTTGAAAGTTGTTTTGTTTCATGATTATACAAGGGATAATAATACGACGGTAGTTTCCCGTTACTTTCCGTCGCTTTGTGTACGGTTGTCTCCGCTAGCCTTTGACTAAAAAACCAAACCCACAAGGTAGTAGGAAGGGTAGAGGTTAAAGTGCCTCCATCTCGCTGGTTGTCACATCATAAAGCTTCAGAGATGATTCGATACAGACAGCTGTCCCTCACAACTGTCCCACCTCGCCCTCAGTGATGACCACCTGTTTTGGTTCACGGCTGATTATTCAGTATTCACAGCTAACCTCTATATCTAGAGGTCGTTCAACCATCCACCACCCGGTTGACGCGCCTGGCAGGAGGACAGGTTCCGTTACCCAGGAATTACAAGACATGGAATACATTTTTGAAACAGCACAAAATCGTTGCTGCACTTCATGACAGAGAATCGAACATGGGAATTTCATATGTCATCAGCTGCTCCGCCACATAATGGGCGACGTATTAAATGACTTATAGATCCGACCTTTACAAGTGTATGCTTTCGTGAGACGAGACTACAAAAAACGTACGAAGTATGAACAATAGAGAAAACCATATTATAGATTATTTACAGGCATGCAATACATCCATAAAGGTGGAACATGTGTTGAGAATAGATAGACCTAGAGAACTGCATAATATATTAAAACAATATATAACAAGAACTAAAATTAATATATAAAGATCAATGATGGTGTGAGGATACGTGGTAGTCTGATGCAGTGCTCGTGTGGATGATGGCAGATAGTTGGTGGATTTGATGTAATCTCGGACACCTCGGCTTTCTCACCCCCGTCTACCTTGTTAACAGCAGGGCAGTTATGAGAGACTTTACTTTTTTTTGGGTTGAGTTTTTAAAATAATGTGTATTGTTTGTTTGTTTCTTGAAAAGGGGGTGTCACACACAAATTGATTCACACAATTTTGGATAGGTTATATAGTGGGTTATATAGTCATATAGGTATGGCGGATATATAGTGTAATAAATTCAAGACAACTTCTCCTGCCCCTCCCCAACCTTCCACTCAGTCCAAATAGAGTAAATCAAAACCAAAATTGTGTTTGCGTGTGTGAC
The DNA here is from genome assembly GCA_024509875.1 of Oreohelix idahoensis. Lineage (NCBI taxonomy): Eukaryota > Metazoa > Mollusca > Gastropoda > Stylommatophora > Oreohelicidae > Oreohelix > Oreohelix idahoensis. The sequence continues at coordinate 804,491 of JAMPIV010022739.1, forward strand.
CTCCTCTTTCGAAGAAACAAACAATAAAAATAAAAAAACAAACAAAAACTTATTTAAGTGGAGGTATGGCGGGAAATGGAAGATCTGGTAAGGTTCTGGTAATACATACGAGGGAAGGTCAAAAAGTAATGCCTCCTATTTTTTATGCATGTAAATACTGCATCGGTGTGCAATTTGTAAATTTAGCAGGATTCCTCAAACAATCTTCTGCACTGTATAGCATTACCAACCTGTTTCAGTAACAGGTGGCACCACTGTAACAGTTTTAAAATGGCTGCCAAAGACGTTCGGTTAAAACAACGTTATGTCATAGAATTCCTCAATGCTGAAGGCGAGACCCCAATTCGCATCCACGAACGTTTGAAGAATGTTTATGGAGATTCAACAGTGGATGTTAGCACTGTCCGACGTTGGGTACATCGTTGTGACAAAGCTGAAGTAGGTCAATCCTCAATGGCTGACGCAAAGCGGACTGGACGTCCGTATGCCGCAGTGACTCCACACAACATTTATCGAGTTGATGGCATCATTCGTGGTGACCGTCGGGTAACACTGGATGACATTTCTTCCATGTTGTCCATTAGTAAAGGCAGTGTCCAGAACATCATTAAAGACCTGGGTTATTCAAAAGTTTGTGCACGGTGGGTACCCAGAATGTTGACAGACAGACAACATCGCCGACAAGAAAGAAGTTCAAAAGTTCACCATCTGTAGGGAAAGTGATGGCCTCCGTGTTTTGGGATGAGAAGGGTGTGATTCTTCTCGACTTCTTGGAACAGGGATACACGGTGAATGCAGACCGTTACATTGAAACTTTGAAGAAGCTTAGAGGTCGTCTTCGGCGACTTTACCCATTAAAAGATCAGAGAACTGCACTACTGTTGCACGATAATGCCACGCCACACACCGCTAAACGCACCATTGATGCGATTGCAGAATTTGGCTGGACATTATTACCACATCCGCCTTACAGTCCCGATCTTGCACCTTCTGACTTACATCTGTTTGGACCACTGAAAGAAGATCTTCGCGGACATCACTTTGAGGACATCGAGACTCTTAAACGCGCCGTACGCCAGTGATTTAGGAAAAAGGACACACATTTTTACCGTGCGGGGATACATGCCCTTGTGAGAAGATGGACAAAAACTGTAACAAATAACGGAGACTACATTGAGAAATAAATTTTTGAAGTTCAGACTTGGGGCTACATTTCAATGTGAATTTTATCTGTTTTCTTGCCTATTGAATGAAATTAAAAATTACGAGGCATTACTTTTTGACCGTCCCTCGTATTACTGGTGAAGGGGAGCCGCGCTAGCGTAGTGGTTACAACACCGCTCTGGCGACCGGGTGATTCAGGATCAAACCCGGGCGACGGCATTTGAGGATTTTTCGTCGACCGGGATTTGGACTGGATTAACTCGAGACCTGGCGAGTACATTTGAAGGAGTGTCGTCGACCAGGGACTGGCGGCTCTTGAGCCGACCCAGCTCTAATGGGTACCTCCGAAAACGGCGAGTATCTGCCTGAATGGCGAGGGACACTTGTCTCTGTACAAGAAAATAGGATACTCACGTAAAAATCAATGTCAGGTTAGACATTAAAAATAACCTGAGATTTCGCCTCGAGTATTAGCGGGCGTACGAAAAAAAAAAAAAAAAAAAAAAACTGGTGAAAAATAAAGGGTAAATTAAATATTAACACAAACACCTCAAGCTTTCACACCCTTCCCCCATTTTTAAAACACCAAAAACCAGTACGAAAAGACTAAAATTTCATGACAAAGGGAAGTAAATCCATGCATGACCGCGACCACATACACACAGTTTGGAATATTAATTTATTTTACTTACAATGACTGATGGATGATGTTACTATCTCTTAATGGTGATTGAACTCATTGTCTGAAATTAAAAATACTCTATATCCTAATTATAACCCATCAGAGTTTTAGCGGGATATTCTCTTAAAAGTAAATAAACTTATCGTTACTCACGCTGTTTGCGAGCGACACTTTAGTTTTTTCCTGACCGCGCTATTTATAGCTATCGTGACAGAGGTCACGTGGTCAACTTCCTAACGGGAAAAAAGTGTGGCGGTGTTTACTTTTGATAGGGCTTAATTAATGCTTTTAGGCTTGTTGATGTATATACGTTTCCATGCTAATACTTTGTTTTCCCGACTAGAGTTACTTGCCCTTATGGGAACTCTTCTGCCTCTCTTCTTCTTACTACTTCCTGCTCCTAAGATGGCCGATTAAATATTATGTCGTATGTATCCAGTGCGTTTGCCTTCGTGATTAAACTTCATAACGTGAGAATGTATGACAGCCAGCCACGTCTCATTATATCTTACAATATTTACTACACACGACGGTAAATATCAACATGGTGGCAGCGGTGTTTATTTCTACAGAATTCGAACTATTCTGCTGACACGTGTGCTGACGTCATTAGACTTGAGGTGAGATTACTGGTTATTGCTTGCATACCATTAGTAGACATTTCGTCATGGCAGAACGGCCCTTATTTCGGTTACCACCCTGCCTAGACATAACTAACGTCGAACCAGACACATTTCGTAAATGGAGACGACAGTTAGAACTATACATGCATGCATCAGAAGGGGCTTCTAAACCTGATTCTGTTCGGGCGGCCATTATCCTACACTGTGCTGGACCTCAAGCTGTTGAAGTTTTTGATCAACTTGCAGAGGAAGGAGACCACTCTAATCCTACTAAAATTCTCGATTTGCTCCAGAACCATTGTAGCTCACGAAGCAATGAAGTATTACATACGTTCAGATTCTGGAACACACCTCTTCAAGAGCCTTTTAATTCTTTCTTGACTGAGCTGAGAACTAAGGCAGATTTGTGCAACTTTAACGACAAGGATCGTATGATAAGAGACAAAATTGTCTTTACTGTTAACAAAAGGTTACAAGAGAAGCTCTTGAGAGAAGCTGACCTCGATCTAAAGAAAGCCATTCACATATGCAGAGTCTTCGAGCAAACTGGAAACGACATAAGAGAGATGAATAATACAGTTCAACCTTCTGAAGCAAGGGTTGAAAAGGTACAGAAAAAAATCACTCAACCATAAACCTCCCAAGAGAGACACTGGGCATGCTGCTGGTAAAGCCTGTCAAAGTAACACTGACAGTGGGTACTTTGAACCTAGAAAGGAGTGTCATTACTGTGGACAGAAACATCTATTGGTTAAGAAAAAGTGTCCTGCATGGGGGAAGTTTTGCTCAAACTGTGGGGGAAGAAACCATTTCAAAGTTAAATGCAAGAAAGTTCACACTGTTCACACAGAGTCAGTGGAAGATTCTGAAGTTTTTCTTAATTGTGTGAAGTCTAGCAAAGCTTGTACATCTGCACAACTCATTGTCAATGGAAAAATGGTAAAATTTCAGCTAGACACAGCAGCTGATGTGAATACAATCTGTCAACGCTTTGTGATGCAAGAACAATTGTTACCCACTAAACAGAGGCTTGTTATGTGGAATGGTACTAAGATGACTCCACTGGGAGAAGTTCTATTAACTGCTGAGAATCCTAAGACTGGGACAAAACACAATATAAGGTTTACTGTTGTGAAAAATAGATTCACATGTTTGCTGGGCAACAACACACTGCAGGATCTACAGTTTGTGACAGTCAACACAAACAAATTTATTGCTAAGGTGGCTACTGACAGTTCAGATAATGATCATAACTCTGATAACCATCTAGGTGTCCTGGGTGAAGCTGTGTTGCATATTGATCCTAATATTCGTCCAAAGGCACTGCCGTGCAGAAAAATACCATTTTCACTTAAGAGCAAGGTAAAGTCAGAGCTTCAAAATCTAATGAACAGAGGCATATTAATACCAGTAGAGGAACCGACTGAATGGGTTAACCAAATGGCTGTTGTTGAAAAGTCTGATGGTTCTTTAAGAATATGCATTGATCCTAGACCCCTGAATGAGGCTTTGCAGAGGGAGCATTACAGATTACCAACTTTGGATGATGTATTGCCTGAACTCAATAATGCCAAGATTTTCACAAAGCTGGATATCAAGGAAGCATTCTGGCATATCAAACTTGATGAGAAGTCTAGTAAACTTACAACAATGATTACACCTTATGGTAGGTTCAGATGGTCTAGATTACCATTTGGCTTGAATGTAAGCAGTGAAATTTTCCAGAGGCATCTAGCACAAGCTCTTGAAGGTCTTCATGGTTGCATCAATGTTGCTGATGACATAGTTATTGCAGGTTGTGGATCAAACAGACAGCAAGCAATTGAGGACCATGATCTGAAGCTTAAAGCACTTAAATATAGGTGTAAAGAGAAAGGCATTAAACTGAATGACGCTAAAGCTCAAGAGAAGAAAGAAGAAATTACCTTCATGGGTCACCTTATTACTGCTCGAGGTGTTGAACCAGACAAGAAAAAGGTTGAGACAATACTAAACATGCCCGTTCCTAAGGACTGTCATGAGGTTCGCAGATTTTGCGGCATGATACAGTATCTAGCAAAGTTTCTCAACAATCTTTCAGAAGTTCTTCATTCAATTAGAGAACTTACACGTAAGGATACTCCCTTTATCTGGTCTGCTGAATGCGAACAAGCTTTCAAGAGAGTCAAGAAACTGATTACTTCTACTCCAGTACTCGCATACTATGATCCTGATGAATCTTTGTGTATTCAAGTTGATAGTAGCAGCTATGGACTTGGGGCTGTCCTCCTACAAAATGGTCATCCAATAGAGTTTGCTTTAAGAGCTCTAACTGAAACAGAACAACGCTGGGCTCAAATTGAGAAGGAACTCTTAGCTGTTGTATATGGTTTGGAACGCTTTGACCAGTACACTTATGGAAGGAAAGTTACAGTCATCAACGACCATAAACCTTTGGCAGCCATCGTGAAGAAACCTCTGAGTCAAATTCCTCGAAGACTGCAGAATTTACTGATGCGCAGCCATCGATATGACTTTGAATTCCAATGGGTACAAGGTTCCGATCTTCTTATAGCCGACACACTGTCCAGAGTTTGTATTCATAATGTCACTTTGGATTCCTTAGCTGATAGAGAGAGCAATGCAGGAGCTGATGCACCTGTAAGATTACCTGAAATACCAGATGTGATGATGGAAAAGATTAAAGCTGAAACTCTCAAAGACAGCGTGCTCCAGAGGTTGAAGTCGACCATTTTGGATGGGTGGCCTAAAAGAAAGTCTGATGTACCAGCTGAGCTTATGCCTTATTTTGACATTCGTGATACTCTGACAACAGAACAAGGCATAATACTTAAAGGAGAGCGTATTCTTATCCCAAAAGCACTGAGGCCTGAAATCAAGCAAAAGCTACACGCTGCTCATCTTGCATTTGACAGCATGATGCGCCGGGCCAGAAGTTGTCTGTTTTGGATCGGCATGACGGCTGAGATTCGACAGATAGCTGACAGTTGTCCAGAATGTCAAGAAACGAAGGCAAGGAATACTAAAGAACCTTTAAACCAACACTCAAGAGGTTTATCACCCTGGGAGAAAGTTGGCACTGACATCTTTATTATAGAAGGCCGATATTATTTAGGCCTGATTGACTACTTCTCCAACTTCATTGAAGTAGACTTTCTACCTACAATGACAGCACAGTTAGTCATCAGGAAATTGAAGTCTCATTTTGCTCGTTATGGTGTCCCTAAAGTTATTGTATCTCAGTTTACGTCTGCACAGTTCAGATCATTTATTGCTAGATGGGGAATACTTCATGTTAAATCAGCACCAGGTCACCATAAAGCCAATGGGTTAGCTGAATCTGCTGTGAAACTCATCAAGGGTATGATGAGAAAGACTGTTCAGGACAATACAGATGCATGAGGCACTACTTGAACTTCGTAATACGCCAAGACAAGGGTTTGATCAAAGTCCAGCAGAAATACTGTTCAACAGGAAACTGCGTACACTGATACCTTCTGCAGTGAAACCCGTTGCATCTCACAGTAGAGTTATTGAAAGTAGAGGCAAGAGAGACAGATCAGTGAAGAAGTATTACGATAAAACTGCTCATGATCTGCCCAAGTTGTCTTACCAGCCAGTCTACTATCAAGACCCTGGACAACCAAACTGGCAACCTGGAAGGATTGATAAGAGGCTCTCTGAAAGATCTTATCTCGTTGAAGGGGAGAATGGAGGTCAATATGTCAGAAACAGAATTCATCTAAGACCTAAAACAACACCTTTCACACCTGATCCAGAGGACCTGGAAATTGATGTCTCCTCTCCAGTTCTACCCGAGCAACAGGTTGTTTTGCCAGACATGGAGAACACTAGTGAAGTGAACATTTCCAATCCTCCAGAAGTTGATCCTTCAACCCCAGCTACTTCTAGTCCTGGGAAAGCTGGCAAAGAACAGGAACATTCTCTCCTACCATCTTGCTCTAAGAGACCTCAAAGAGATCGCAAGAAACCCTCTTGGATGAATGACTTTGTTCACTCATAAAGAAAGGGGGATGTTGATGTATATACTTCTTCTTCTTCTTCCATCCTTAGCCACCAACCGGCAAAGCAGTATGTGGCCAGTACGCCTAGTGGCGTCTTAGGGCAACAACAAATTGATCGATCTGTCGCTGTTTCCACCACGCCTAGTGGCGTCTTTGTGGAACAAAAACAGACCAAACAATCTATCATTGTTTCCGTAATCAGATTGGTTGGCAAGCAGGTGATCAGCCCACTGTGCTGATGTATATACGTTTCCATGCTAATACTTTGTTTTCCCGACTAGAGTTACTTGCCCTTATGGGAACTCTTCTGCTTCTCTTCTTCTTACTACTTCCTGCTCCTAAGATGGCCGATTAAATATTATGTCATATGTATCCAGTGCGTTTGCCTTCGTGATTAAACTTCATAACGTGAGAATGTATGACAGCCAGCCACGTCTCATTATATCTTACAATATTTACTACACACGACGGTAAATATCAACAAGGCTACTTTATTGTTATAAATACTGGCTTTAATTTTGCGTTAAGCTAGACTAGAAATGTTAGAGTAAATTTTAGAATAAGAACAAACATTTTATCACAATTAAAGCAGAAGATATAAGTCTGAAATAGTGTAAAATTTACGTTTTTTTTAAATATTTTGTTATGGTTTGTTTCTTATGCAATTTACACTACAACGATCACAATCAACATGCATAACAAATTACAGAAATCAAAAGTAGAAAGCCTGCAGAAAATGGATATCATAGTTTTGTTTTGGATTCATGTGTCGAACATTAATTATTGAAACATTAAATTGCAAGTCCACATTTATTACCTTAAAATAACACACCCAATTGTCCCCAGAACATGAGAGCTAACAATTATCTCAATCATACATCACGATGGTCATGTAAAAATGAGTATGGTCATGAGTAAAATGAAATGTTCAATTTAATAAAAACATACACCTATTAAATGATTTCCACACTCTGTTAATTCTGTCACTCTCACGCAACAACTGCCATAATTTGCTCTAGCCCCAAAATTTCGCTCAATTATCATTCACACTTCCTTTTTTTATAGGAGGAATCTGTACATTCACAGATGGAGAAATTTGTAACAAATGAGTTTCCATTATAAATTTTAATTGTGAAGTTATATTTTTAATACCGATGGCGCGTCTTTCAATTTTGGAAATAGTGGAATGTACAAATTCTCCTCCTTGCTCTCCATGCATGCCCATTCCAAAGCCATGAGTTCGGATCCAGTCTGCGCAATGTTTTTCTAATATGTGCTGTTTAGGAATTGTCTTACTGGGGAATAGCTTTCTGAACAAAGACATATATGTCTCTATTGATGCTGTTATTGATTCTTTACTAATTGGTTTACTGTGTGATATTTTGTTGTGTACTTTCTCAAATGCTTCTTTCAGTGAGTTGAATTGTTCTTGGGCAATAAAAGCTATGTTAGTTATATCTTGTTTGTCTGTAATTTTCAGTGTTTGTGTAATGATTGCTCTTGTAAGATCTTTATAAACTTTTTGTGTGAGATTCTGTGGCAGTGATTCCCTACGAATGATCTGCTATGATAAGCCTGTGGTACGATTTTGTGTTTGGCTAGTACCTTTGTCCAAGCGTGAGCAAACTGGACCAGACCTAGCACACAGATCTTGAAACTGAAGTTTGGCCAGCGCATCTTGTGAATTTTCAAGTTTAACTTTAAAACTATCTGTCTCCTCCTTATCCTCACAAAGTTCAATACCTGCCTGAAAAAATTCAATTTTAGCTTCTAATTCTTCTGCCTGTTTCCAGTTCCTACCAAATCTCTTCAAGTTCTTAATAGTACTAATGGCTGCAAGTATCTCTTGCGGATTCTCAAATATCTTTGCGTCTATTGTATCGGCTACCTGTTCTAGAAGTCTGTGGTGTTTCAAAACAATGCCTAATAAAATATGAAGGTAAGGAGGAGCTACATTTTCAATTTCAATCTCTCTAACATTGGTTTGTGTAAACAATTATGAAAATGTGCCACTTGCCTTTTATTCCCTTTCCCATATTTCATATATCTATTGTAATCTCTTATCAACATGGCCAAACTTCTTGGTTTGCAAGTTGTATGCTCTCTGGATGTCTTTATTTCCTTGTTTTGCTGGAGATACCACAGACATGGGTATGTTCCTTGAGCTCCAGACAAACCTAACATTTTCATCAAAAAGTCATAATCCCCGAATAAGAAAACAACAACTTTTTTACTATCTTTACATGTTTTCTGACGCTTATATACGTAGCTAAATATCATTATAAATGAATGAAAATGCAAAAACAGATGGTGCTTTACAAAAAGTTATTTTTTTACAACCTTATTTAAGATTTGCGAGTATCAGGAATGCGTTGGTTTACAGTGATTTAAATGTTAAAAAATCTGGTGACAATATGCTTGTTCTTGTAATGGCAAACTCACAAAACTGACTACCACACATTCTCAAGATATGAAACCAAAAAAAAAAAAAAAAAGTATGTGGAAATAATCTTTAGCTTCCCTTCGAGAAGTCTTTATAATTATAAACTCATACGAATGGGCCGATTTTTAGATATTACATTAATAAAAAGATTACTTCTGTTATGAATTTTCTCAAATGATGACGCTGTTTTCAAAAGTCTGTAACTCCGTCAAAACTAATTTAAAACAAATAAAAATGCAATCAAAAATAGAACACAGAACAAAGTTATAGTACACAAAAGAATTTAGCGCTGTGTTTATCCAGAACGAGTGTGTAATGATTTATATTTTACTGATTTTACACACACACATCAGATGATTTTTCGCGCCAAAACCCTCAGTAGTTTTTTACGGTGCATATGAAAATTTTATACCCGGTGTCAGAATTCCGGTCACCGAAACTAAAAGATCGCTCGGGTATAAGGCACAAACAGCCGTGTGGTATAGGGTACAAATAGCCGTGTACTTCATATCTCTACTATCCGTGCCGCAGACCTTCCTACTAAAATGTCTCGTGGAAACAAGATCATAAATGTAACAAACTGACACAATTATAACATACCTTTATCGTTGAAATGAAAAAAGCAATTGAAAACAATTAGAGTACCCAATGCCATTGAAAAGTAGAATTTGTTGTTTTTACGCTTCATGTTGTTTGTGCTACGGTTCATTGATTTTTCTTACATTATGAGTACCGGTAGTGTGACATTACGGCTCATTTGCTTTTTCGTAATTTCCTCTCATCACCTTTATTATCTATTATTTCGGCATATTTAACGCACATAATTTAGTGCCTATCCTCTACTCGGAATTTTTATCCTTTTTTCCTACTATGGCAGGGTCAGACAATCGCCCATCCCTGAGAGATTAATTGAATCACTAAAAGTGATAATACCACATTGACTCCAGGTAAATGCAAGCATAAAGTATTTGTTCAAGATTGCGTAATCACTTCAGATCCGACAGTAGAATGGACTTGCAATACGGGTTTAATTGTAGAGACCACGATTTGTCTAGACAGGCTGTCCGATTGCGACAAGTCATGTGATACAAGAGATTGGCAGAGTCTGATAAACTAAGTAATCAGACTTCCGAATTACTTGGGATAGGTGATTATAGATAAACGCAATCTTGAAAGACATTTTGAAGAGTGAGCAGGAAGTGTATAAGTAAAATTTGACAACCCTTTACGGAAATTACAATTCCATATATGGAAAGTGGCTGTTTAAATTCTCAAACGTATGAGTCAGGCAGGAAATTCCATAATCCCTACTCTATCATAAAATGTACTTTGAATGCCATTGATTTAGCAATTCGAGTTGTCATATAAAATCGTTCTGATTAAGAGTTGCCAAGTAGCAGACAACAAGAGTGCGTGGGTGAAGTCTGAAATATAATGTAGAACATTTTAGACATACGGCACTGCATTCCCCGAATTGTCAAGTAGACAGCTCGGACTGAAGCCCGGAAACAATAGAAGTAAAGATTCTGACTTTAAATAGGACCGGACTTAGTGGAACACTTCTGAACACTACAGCAAGGAAACCCTAAGTTATTCATACAGAAACCGGACTTATACAGGACGTACGCACAAAGTTGTAGAGGGATTTTTACAAGAACTAAATACCCTGACGTGTGTTCTCGGCATCTATATCAAGTTGCCAAGACTATTTACCTGAGAAAGCAGTCTAAATTCCTAGTTACTATGTTTGTTGTACCAGCACGAGGCGACCCGACTATTTGTGGTACGACCCGAAGAGACCATTTGCTGTACTACTATTTGGTGGCTCAAAGCTTGTAATTGACACTTGAAACCTACATTCTAAGGGTTGTGAAGATTCTTGCCTTGACCAGGAGCGGTTACTTCCTAACTGATCTGGAAACGTGTCCTCACCACAGAGACGAATCTACGGAACCAGTGGCATTGGCATTTTAGCATTTTGGCAAGTCCCATTTTTAGCCGGCCAAGCAAAGAATTTTCTTTTCCAAAATGAAGCTTACGAAAGCCGATATACTCCAGGATGAGACTTACCTTTTATTAATCACCAGTTCTTATGTATTTACAAGTGTTAAAGTAATTGATCATTAAATTAGTATATGTTTGTTTTTAAACAAATTCATATTAAGTTAATTATTATAAAGAGAAGTACACACGTGTAAATAAGTATTCTAATATATATATTTATATCTACATCTAAAGAGCCAATACGAGCAATAATAATAATAATAATACTAATGAGCAGAGGAATTTGACTGTTAATTCAGTTGGGCTTGAACGAGCTAATATTATATCTCTCCACAAAAGGCGGCGGGAAAGATAAAGAGTTAACGTGCTCAGACCCATTCAGCATTGTTCTCGATTTCTTAAATATCTTGTGGACACTCCCTCGAGGTAGAAGCATCATCATCATTCTATCTGCATCTCTGCCAAGAGCAATCTTGTGCGAAGGTAGACACCTTTGAAGACGCACATTAGATACTCTAGGTTTTTGGCCACTGTTGGACCACTACTGAAGAGCAAGGGGAGGCAACCCGTGACAAGTAGTTGGACGTTTTTTAATACTACTTATTTATTTTTGTAATGTGTGGTTTTTTTTTAATATGTTAGTTTTTATTTATTAATTATTAGCACTTTTAGACTTTTTTCCTTTCATTTGTTTTCCGTAAATAGTATCACTTTTATTATTATTACTATTAATATTGTCACTGTTATTACGCGCACGAGGAGAGGGACTTGGGTATTCTCAACCAGGAATCAGGGCAAAAATGTAAAAAGGCAATTATGCCTATTTCTTTGCCCTGATGAAATAAAGATTTCGTTCGTTCGTTCGTTCGTACATAGGATAGGATACCACCAGGATAGAAGGATTTTAGGCACCACAATTCCTATGTATCCGAGTTGGGGACATCCAGATGCTGGGATTTAGAAGCACCCAGCACCTGATGTAAGACCAGAGAGACAGCAGGTTGTGCTGAAACTTGACCCGTATGTCAGTCCCAGAGCCCCGCACGGTGTTTGTAATGTCGACCCTTTCGACATAATTGACTGTCCTTCGCTTTACTCTTTAATATTTTTACCATTCCTTGTAATTGTTTTTAATTGATCGTGAATGTCAATCCTTCCGTTCCTCACTTTGCCCTTTTTTCTCAATTACTTTTCCCATCCAGGCATTCTTGAGCCAGTGCACAGCAACTATACTCTTTTGTGTTTTTTTCTTTTTCATCTGTTGTCTTTTTTCTCGGTTTCTTCGTTTCCCCTGTTTAATCCCTATTTTTATCCTTCTGGGGGAGCCTGCTGTAGTGCAACGAAAGGGTAGGCAAGCTATTGGGCCTGCGAAGCTCTGGGATCAATCCTTATAATTTCCTTCTTTAATGTTTTCATAATTTCTTCATAATGTTTTTCTTTGTTTTGTGTATGTATACACGTATCGATTGGGCTTCCCCTGGTGCATTTGTGCTAAGCACCCTATCCCCTGTAATATCTATATTGTGATCTCTTAAGTACATGATCAATAGTAATTGGGAAGGTGAAGGCATGATGCCGTTCTTACAATACATAAGACTTTTGACAGGTGAAAGTCAATTAAATATCTATTAAAGTCAGTTATATAACTAGAAACAGCAAATAAATGAACAAACACCACACAAAGGTATTTTATCAGGCACTCAGTGAGAAATAAAGAAGTAGAAGACCAGACAACAGAAAAACAACAGAAGTGATAGGCTTACCGGGAATCGAACCAGGACCTTCCGAACGGCACCCACCGCCGAGCCACGGGAGCGAATCGCCACTATACACTCTGCCAGCTAAGCATTACATAAATAATGCTTCATCGACAAAGGTCTAGCACACCCCCCCCCCCCCCCACGTGACCCGAATATGTACCATAGGACGACCCAGACTAATTATAGACGCAATCACTTCTGCAGTTTCACTATTAAACAGTATAGGCCATATTACACAAGACAAAGACCTTAATAGTGTGTCTAGTAAATGATAGAAGAATGAGAATAAGTAAAGGACAGAATGTAGGTTTTTGGTATTTTATAAACGTATAAACATATAAGGAGGGGAAACCTGAGGCCTGTAAACAGCAAATAAATAAACAAACAACACACAAAGGTATTTTATCAGGCACTTCTGTTTACAGGCCTCAGGTTTCCCCTCCTTTTATGTTTATAACTAGAAACACCAGGCCTTTACACCACTCCCCCTTAATATTATTTTTGTTTGGTTTTGTTAGGTTTGAGCTCGTTTTTGTTTGTTTGGATTTTTTTTAAACATACAATTAATTGGTAGGCTAATTGTGATTTGCCATATTTACAATGATTTGACGGGCGTGGTGCCACTTTCCCATATCGGCATTTGCTCATATTATTTGAAATTGAAAACAGTATATATATATATCCTCATTATAACGTATCAGAGGTTGAGCAGATATTTTTCATTTATCATTAAATTTAAAAAACAAAAACATGTTCAATTCATGCCTCTGTTGAGTGTGTTGTGTATGTGCGATACTCTGTTCTTAATCCTTTTATATTTTATTGTGTTTAAGAAAACAATCACATGACCAATCACATGATTAGGCTTAACGGCCAGTGTTGCCACAGCTGGTTTTTTTAAAACTGGATCTGGGTTTTTTGGCTTCCGTCTGGGTATCTGGGTAATATTTTTCCAAATCTGCATTAATCTGGGTATATCTGACAACTGACATTTACAACGCATTTATATTATGTGCACTGAGCATTATACATTATATTTATATTATAATTAAATGTAAACAAGTATGTGCTATATATTTTTTTAAATTCCACTTAAATTTAATTCTTGTTTTTAACCACATCAATGACGTTGTTTTTTGACTCGTTTACATCAACTATCTATTTCCAGTTATTCTGTTAATGGCTGTCATCTACAATACTCAGCCATTTTTGCAATGTGCATTAAAGTATTCTTTTTAAATTTTAGACTTGAGCAGATAAACAGCATATTTTTTTTTGTTTTTTGTTATTATAAGATTAGAAAATGAGCAATGGTGAAGGTACGCTAGGTAGTTGTAGCAGCATGACGATACACACGCCACCGCGTAAAAAAAGTGAAGCTATGGTATCGGTAGGCTTTTTGTGAGGAATGGCTAACAGACAGCGAACTGAAGGATTGGATAAAGCTGGAATCTGGCGATCGCTATGCTGCGATTTGTACGGTCTGTTCCTGTACATGAACTAATGCCAACAAAACAGCTTTATTGACACATAAAAGCACACAGAGGCACAGGAAAAACTTCGAAGCCAAAAGCAAAACTCTGAATATTAACAAGTTTTTCATCAAACCTGTCGTAGATTTTTCGATAGGAGTATTAAGACTTGGGTTGGTCCCTTCTGAATAGGTTGGAATGAGTGATAGTCACAGTGAGAGATGGAAATAAAAAAACATAGACTTCCACGAGTGAGGTGGTAGAATAGTGATAGATGCTGTCTCTGAGAGCGGAAAATCTTCTCTCTCTCTCACCTATCTTCTACGACCGATCTAAAGTAGTCAGACAGTCTAAACACAGATATATATATTACATATATTTCTATCTAATCACGGGCACGCACATACACGTGAGGACAGTTAAACACACAGACGTGGGAAATCTATAACAATGGATATATATATATATTTAGAACGAGCTGACCAACGCACTGATTAGTTCAAGAGAGATTTTTATTATTATCATAAAAAAAAATCTTCTCACAACACCGAAGAAATACATCAAGGAGAAACATATACAAATAGTCATAAAATTTAAGAAAAAAATGCTACAAGGATGATAGCCCGTTAGAATCTTACTCTAGGTTTAGCCCACAGCCCCGTTAAGAGAACAGATGATGGCCCAAAGAGTTATAGATACATAGGGTTGAGTCTAAGAGGTTTCTTTCTTTCTCGTAAATGTATGAACAGAGTTGGATAATCTGATTTAGCCTAAGAAAAAGAAACTCTAGCATTTGTAACAAATTCTGCAGATTTAAAAAATTTAAGATAGCAAATGGGTGACAATAATACACCGGTAAAATAACACTCTGGCCTGTGTACTCTCATTCATTCAGCCATGGCCTTGCTCACACATATATACTCACAACTTTGCTCGCTGCCTCTGGGAACATAATAATTCTAGGACCTTCGCACAGACCCGAAAAATGCAGTCATCGACCAAGAAACCCCCAGTTCCAAAAGACGTACTGAACTCTCTGTCTCAGGGAACGATTCCTTGGGTGTTCTAATTTTTTCCGAATGTCTGATTAAGTCACATAAAATTTGTCCAGGCACGAAAGTTAACAGAGCACAATGTCATTAGCTTTGGATTCTAGGATTTTAGGGATGTCAGATCGGTGTCTTCTTTCAGGCAGGTACTATATTTGGTCACCACAATACTAGTCACAATCTCTGTCGGAATGTTAATGTTATTCTTGTAATATTCTCGCCGCCAGGCAGCATGTACATTTAAATTTGTGGAGCAATATGAACTGGCTCAAAAGCCCAATATATATATTTCTAGTCTTTAGAAACCGTTAGTGGGATTGCTATTACTGTCTCTCTCTGATGGCATATGCACTGTCAGACCAGTGTTACTTGAAACAAAAAAAACCCCACGTGGTTAAAGATAGGAAATGTCTATGCTCACACAAATATGTCTCTTTACTACACGCAGGCAAGTTGGGTACCACCGTTTCACTATATAAAATGGAAAGAACACATATCAAATAATTTACATATATGTACTCAATATAACTTACATTTTACACCACAAGCCTACAGCTTGACTTATATTTAAAACTTCCCGTGAAATAAGTTATATAAAAATCAATCATCAGGAATTAGGAATATCTTCGTATTCCGTCAATATTCATTGATGTCGCATCTAGCATTTATAAGTTAGTTATTAAAACAGTTTCGACTGAGTATTTAACAGTTTAATTAAACTCATTTCAGCTACTTGTTTAGTAAGCTAAAAATATAATTTATTTTGTATTTCCACTGCAACTCGTCGATTAAAGAAATAACAAACTATCAAAATATTCACTCTGCACACAGAACTAGTTTAAAATGAAATCGGCGATTTAACACTTAATCACTTCACAAAATACTAGAGATCTATTATATATAATATTTACCTCAAACACAGAAGTACTAAGAACTTAAACCACTTCGACCAAACTAAAGGCCATCTCTATTTACAGAGATTATTTAGAAATCGAACGAAGGTTGTTCTAGTCTAACTGCAAAGTTACTGAGTGAAATGAAATAGTTTCAAACGTGGGTTAATATTTTAAACCAGACAAAGGATGAACTATCTCCCCTGCCCCGATCTCTCCCCCCTTCTCATAACAGCTACGTTTAACTTAGAGGCGTGTCGTAACTGCCACCAGTGCGATTACGCACCTGCGGTAACAAACTGACCGGGAAAAGCGCGTGTCAGTTGCAAATCTCAGACAACCGTCTGAAACTGCGACTATAAGGTGTAAATATTCGCTCCTACTTAAGCGTTCGGCCGATGCAACTCGTTGTTGACCGGTGAAAATGCAGACGGATGTCGGCTCTCTCCTAGCATTCTCACGCGTTTACGTCGAGAATCTAACTCAGGAGTGTCGTGTCATCTGAAGGTGCAGACCCAAGTCGGCTCGATGTCTGAGATGGACTGCAACTAAATCGCACTTCACGTCTGACTGACATCTAAGTAATAGAATTACGTATCCCAGTATGAGAAAAACACAAGGTAAAGTTTGGGAATACTGAAGAAAATATTTTTCGCAAACGAGTGATGCGAAAAACACAGGAAAAACAAGTAAGGAAAGATAATAAAATAAAGGATGCGGATGAGAGAATAGGAAGAAGATGTAGACAATTTAATGATATAAAGACCTACGTGACAAAACCAAAAGAGCCCTGTCTCCAAGACAAAATTGTTACAGCGGAGATCTGTTGTCGGCTTTCATGGCAGAACAAAATACACCGTTTTCGCAAGCTGATCATTTGATTGAATGTTGCAAGCAGATGTACACGAGAGTATCGTTTTCTTCTCAGTATGTTTATTAGGCAGGAAGTATTGCAGCATGAGCATCGCACTCTTGCCAACATTGATCCTTCGGATGTACAGGTGCACAAGAAACTGAATTACACTGAGCTGGGTGGACGATGTGAAGCGCAGTTAATCCGACAACCGTTAGGAGATAAAGAAGTCCAGGTTCGCAAGGATGTAATGGCATACCTGATTGAACGTTGTACTCGAATACGACGAAAGTTCCCACTTGGACAAAACAGTGTTCTGGCGCAAATGCAGCTGTTGGATCCAAAGCAAGCTCTCGAGATCAACAAACCTTCTTGTCGTAGATTTTTGATAGGGGAATTAAGACTTGGGTTGGTCCCTTCTGAATAGATTAGAATGAGTGATAGCCACCGTGAGAGATGATAGTAGAAATAGATTTCCACGAGTGAGATGGTAGAAATCAATAGAGGCTGTCTCTGAAATCGAGAATCTTTTTTAACAGATCTAGAGGAGTCAGACAGTCTATTTACTATATATATATATATATATATATATATATATATATATATATATATATATATATATATATATATATATATATATATATATATATATATATATATATATATATATATAACCACTCACGTGCACACACACACAATTGACGACATGTAGACGCACACACGTGGGAAAATTATAACAATGATTATATAGATATTTTGGAACGAGCTGACCAACGCGCTGATTAAGTTCCAGAGAAATTTTAATTATCATCTAAAATCCCACCACAACACATAAAATTACATCAAAGCATATATAAATAGTCATAAAGTCAATAAAAATGCTACAAGATTGATAGACCCACAGTATGATCCTTTCCCTCGATGTATGCCCACAGTCCTGTTAGAAGAAAGTGATAGCCCAAGGAATCAAGGATACATTAGCGGTAATCTAATGATTTTCCCCCTTTAAAGGTATGAACAGACTTAGATATTAGTATGATCTATCCTAAGGAAAAGTATCTTGTTTGCAACAAACTTTGCATAAAGAAATTACAAAGTGGGTGAAATTTGGTATACGATAAAAAAAAAATCACTCGTTCCTGCTTTCTCTCGGTTCATTCATCAGGGCCCTGTCGTGCATTTCTCACTTTCTTACCCTATAGCTTGCTGTTGTTTGCCGTCTGTCGCACGTGATGACACAATCTGTTTTATCGTTTGATGAAGCGGATACCCAGCTCTGCAGATCTTGGTTTCATCCAATTTGTCCGGGGAGCGTTCTCTTCAGGCGATGATTTTGTTCAGATTTTAAGTTAGTGTCACTTTATCAGTTCAGGTAAGAATTAGTTTTCAAGCGGGCTCACAGGATCAGAATCACGAGGTTTCCACTACTTAGGAACAATGTCAGGTTTGTAACTTCGATCAAAAGGTAAAATTCTTGGTCACTCCACAATGAGTAAAAATTGTCGGAAAAGTTAATGTTTGTAATCTATTACTTGCCACACGGGCTAAATGTATTTGAGATTTTTCTCTGAAAGAATTAAATCAGGCTCGATGGGCCCGTTACTTCTTTAAAATCATTAAAGTTCTTGTAAAGGTTATACACCAAGTCCTTTAAGGAAAGAATGTTTTAGTTCTTTACAGATATCTCTGTACTTAACGCTGGCAAAGTTTGGGTTAACCCCAGTTTTCTTCACTAAAAAGGGGAAAAAAACACACATATAAAATAATTATACATACTATGTACTCGTTATAACTTACATTTTAAACTGCAAGCGTACAGCTTGACTTATCATTTAAAACTTCCCGTGAAGTAGTTATATTAAAAAAAATCAATCATCATGAATTAGAAATACATATAAATATATTTCGTCAATACTCATGAGGCATCAGTGCATTTACTAGTTAGTTTAAAATATTCTCGACTGAGTATTTAGCAGTTAAATTTAATTCCTTATAGCTACCTGGTTTTAAGCTAGAAATTATAATTTATTCTGCTTTCCACTGAAACACGTCAGCTAGAGAATATAACAGACTTATAAATTAAGCACTCTGCACAAAAATCTAACTAGTGAAATATGAAATAAGCGATTTAACACTTTAAACACTTCACAAAATACTAGATATCTAATATATAATATTTACCTCCGCACAGAACTACAGATTAATACCACGAACTAGAATCATTCAATATAATAGTAGTCTAGAACTCTGCAAAATATTGCCCAGAAACTAAAGACTTTTCAATACACAAGATATTTCTTCTAGCCTGGCGATCTGTCTACTGCAGATTTAGGAGTACGAATGAAATCTAGTTTCAAACTCTGGTTAATATCTATCAAACAGACAAAGAGGTCCCACGTTATTTCGAAAACACGAAACAGCGCCGATCTTTCCCCTTCTCATTAACACTTTCCATAACCTGAAGACATGCCATAAACTGCCACTTCGCGTCTTAACACCTCACTGCTAACGAAACTGGCCCAGAGTGCCGTGACAGAGGAGAATACCAGACAAATGTCTCATTCTGCGCCGTGCAGATGTCGGTTATCACACCTCACGCCGGAGAAACGTTCGTGTCAGGTGAAAATGCTAGCCAAAAGTCTGCTCCTATGTCTGAGATAGATGAATATTCACAGTTTCTCGTCTGACTGACATCTACGTAATAGAATGCGTATCAGTATGAGAAAGGAAAACGGTAAAGTGAGAATGGGAAAGAAAATATTTTTCGCAAACGAACGAATGCGAAAATACAGGAAAAGGATAAAAGAGCGATAATAAAGTAAAGGACACGGGTAGAAAAAGAAGAGAATATAGAAAATTTATTGATCATAATCTCTATGCGACAGAACGTCCCCCCTTTAAGATATGGAAGCACTCCATGTCTACGTTATGGAAATAAATTTCCTATATCCGTAGCTTCAGGGTGTCTGTCCTCTTCCCTCTCATCTCCCCCCTCTGTCTCTCTCCAATTCCTACTCAAGTCTACTCCCAAAGTTTCTTTTCTCTGGAATGTCTCCCATGCGCACTTGGAAGAGCGTCGCCGCTTTTGACATTTTTGAAAGATTACGTGTGCTTGCAGTGGAATTTCCCTGCCACTAACGTCATCTTCGTCAATTTTGGCGATCGTCAGGAGATGTTCGGAGGTCGGCCCCGGTCTTTCCAAGTTTCTCTTTAACAGATTTAAATGGAAAACCTTCTCCTTTCCTTCAATAGAGATCTGGTAGTTAGCCTTAGAAATCTTTCTCAGGACGGTAAACGGCCCTTGCCATCCGATCCTCAGTTGGTTGTTCCCGGTAGGGAGTAACACCAAAACTTTCTCTCCTGCTTCCAGTTCTCTCTCTTTCGCGACTTTCCTGTATCGGTTAGCGTGCTTTGTGCGTGCTCGCTTAAAGTTAGTCGTTGCTAGGTCCCATCCTAGTTTCAACCTTTCCTTTAAAACCGACACATATTTACTTGCTGAGACGACTGTCTCATCAGCATTCTGGTCTGTCAGCGACCAAAGTAAGGCTTCAAGCGGGCCCTTAATGGGTCTGCCGAATAAAAGCGTGGCTGGCGGAAATCCTGTGGACGTATGAGGAGATTCTCTGTAGCCAAATAAAGCTGCAGGAATACAAAGATCCCAAATCGTCAGGTTTCACATGTGCCAGTTTACTTAACATCATGTTGAGGTTTGCGTTAACACGTTCTACTAGCCCACTTCTGGCCAGAGTGTAAGGCTTAGTGTAGATGTGCTGGTCCCTCAAGATCTTAACGATCTCATTCATCAACAGGTTTCGGTATGGAGATCCGTTATCCGTCAACACTTGCTGCGGGAATCCCAACCGAGTGAAAATATGTACGAGGGCTTCTGCGACATGCTTGGCATCTGCGCATGTTAGCGGGATTGCTTCTGCCCATAACGTGCATGTGTCGACTAAGGTCAGGATAAACCTGTTCCTTCGTTTAGTCCTTTCTAAGGGTCCTAAAATGTCGATCACAACCCGTTCGAATGGTGTTCCCACTATTGGCATTTCACCCAAAGAGACTGGGGGTGTCCGTTGCTTGGGTGGTATACGTTGGCACTGGGCACAGGATTTAACATACCCGATAATATCAGTATTGCTCCTGGCCACCAATAATGAGTGGTTATCCGTTGGTTTGTGGCGTTCTGTCCCATATGTCCGCTGAAGGGAAGAGAGTGTCCCATTTCTAGGATTTAGCTTCTGTACTGTTTCGGTACTAGGAGCTGGTTGTAACCTTGGTCAGGCTTGCCCGTTCTGCGATAAAGTACGCCATCCTTAGAAAAAATGTCCCCGTGCTGTCTGGGTTCCTTAGCCATGGGCAGTTTCCTAAAGCAGGGTGCCAAAGTAGGGTCCTTTTGTTGCGCTTTTTTAAGTTCCATAGGTAACAAATTAGGCGCAGGCTCCCGTTCCTCCTTGGTTTGCCCTCTTGTAGTTACTGCTGCCACAATCGGCTCTTCCGGTTTCCCAATAAACACGTATCTACCGCCAAGTATGACTGGGTAGATGGGGTCATCCATAACAGCCGCTGTGATCACGCCTCTGACAAACTCAGAGTGGATCTCCACCAATGCGATGGGAAGCGCTGTAGGTGCCTCACTCTTAAGAACTCCACAAAGTTCGACGGTCTCTCCTGTCTCTTGACCGGGTTTAACCAGGTTTCTAGCAACAATGCAATCAAAAGAAAGCCCCGTGTCAAATAAACAAAAAGTTTGACAACCGTTCAAAATAACAGTACCTCGCGTAGAAGGTCTCTCTCCCTCTACCGGTTGGGAATCACTGTCAATAATTCCGCCTTGCGAGACTGTTAGCAAGCATTCTATGCGTTTCGGCTCGGTGTGCTCGCCCTGATCATTAGTCCCGTGCGCAGGGGTTCTCCCTTTGCCACCTTGTCCTTTCTGGCTGCGCTGCCATGTAGGGCGGTCGGGTTGATCAGACTGCTTACTGTGGTTGGGGTACTTGTTTTTGTAGAACTTGGATTTTTCAGGAGGGGGGTTTTGAGGTCCAGTTTCTCTGTGGTTATTCTGATTAGAAGCATGAGAAGATTGGTCTAGATTATTCTTCCGAAAATGCTCTTCTGT
Source organism: Oreohelix idahoensis (assembly GCA_024509875.1). Lineage (NCBI taxonomy): Eukaryota > Metazoa > Mollusca > Gastropoda > Stylommatophora > Oreohelicidae > Oreohelix > Oreohelix idahoensis. The sequence continues at coordinate 826,578 of JAMPIV010022739.1, forward strand.
CGGTTTACGTTTTATGGCCGGCAGTTCGGCCAGCGCATTTTGATAGCGCTCAGAATTTTCTAAGATGTCTTCAAGCTTTTCTGCACCCTGCTCAGCTAAAAATCTCCGGGTATCAACAGACAACGTGTTCTTTATTTGTTCCTCAAGACCTTCATAGGTAGAGGGGAGCTGCGAGAGCTCTAGGCACTTTGTCAGATATCCCTTTAGACGAGATGGGAACTGCTGAAAAGTTTCAGAATTCTCCTTTCTGCTGTTGCGAAACAGTTGCAAAAATTTGCGCGCGTTCATTTCAAAACGCTCCAGTAACGCTTTCTTCAAGACGTCGTAATTGTCTTGTTGGCTGCTCTCCAGTTTGGCGTAAACATCATATGCACTGCTTTTCAACGCCTGAGAAAGCTTCATATTCCAACGCAACCTCTCTAAACCGTACAGAGTTGCAATTTTCTCAAATTTTTCTAGATACGTGTCAATCTTCTCATTAGGACAAGGGAAAGATTCTAGCGCAAAAGACATAGCAGTGAGATGAGTAGATTGTGTGTTCGAAGGATCAGTTAAAGAAGAATGAGGAGAAGATTCTCCATTGCTGGAGGTAGAGGCAGCACCTCGGCTTTGGAACTCTAGAGTCTTAAGCGCCAACTCGTGCTGTCTCTGTTTCTCTTTTTCCTCATGCTGTCTCTCCTTCTCTCTTTCCTCCCCCTCCTTCTCTCTTTCCTCATGCTGCATCGTGCGAATTTCCATTTCCTCATCCATCTTCGTCTGCTGTAGTAGACGGTCTTCCGCTTCTTTCCTCTCCGCTGCTTCTTCTTTCCTCCTTAGTTCTTCTTTTCCTCCTTAGCTTCAGCTGCTTTCCTCTCTGCGTCATATCTGTCAAGTTCGTCCCTGACAAAAGCTTTCGCTTCCTCGCCTTCCAACCCTTCTTCTCTTGCCTCGTCCCTGAGGATCTGCCTAAGCTTCGCCCTCTCTGCCATAGTAAATAGGTGACTGAGACTTAGACGAGAAAGGAATAAGAAAAAGATATACTGGTTCCTACCACTTGCGAGAAAATACCAAACAAAAAGAGGATATACTTTAACCTGGGATACCTCCTCCAAAAATATATAGTATCTAACTATCGCTGCTATTAATCGGCAATAAAGCACCTAATGCAGACGACTATGCCAAATAAATGGTAGTAAGATTACTCACTAAAAAAATAAGTTGCTACAGTGGAAACAAAACAATTTGCAAAAATTTAAGGAGGAAAAAAAATCCCTTAATTTTTAATCCACTATCAAGTTCACCCCTGAAGTCAGTTAGGGTAAGGGAGGCAATTACAGGACGTATAGTCTGATAGCGCTCCTTAGCTTAGCTCAAACACCTACTTCTTCAGAACCCTGTGACTGTTAGACAGTCACAAACTTTACCAGCGTTTAGTATTACAAAATCAATAATTAGCATATATTCCGACAAAATCAAAATGTGACTCAAATGTATATTACTGAAAATGCTGTGGAAAAACAATTATTAATTGTGTGGTCAGCACGCCCATAAACAGATCGTTTCGTCTAGAGGATAAATTATTTAAAGATATCAACACTCACAAGACATCACACGCTTACTCTATATCAGAATAAAGAAAATTAATCCTGCAGACGAGGTGATATACGTATTACTGAGGACTATAGTTCAATTCCCGGAGAACGAGCCACCATTCTGTCGTAGATTTTTGATAGGGGAATTAAGACTTGGGTTGGTCCCTTCTGAATAGATTAGAATGAGTGATAACCACCGTGAGAGATGATAGTAGAAACAGATTTCCACGAGTGAGATGGTAGAAATCAATAGAGGCTGTCTCTGAAATCGAGAATCTTTTCTCTCTTTTAGCCTATCTTCTACAACAGATCTAGAGGAGTCAGACAGTCTATTTACTATATATATATATATATATATATATATATATATATATATATATATATATATATATATATATATATATATATATATATATATATATATATATATATTACCACTCACATGCACACACACACAATTGACGACATGTAGACGCACACACGTGGGAAAACTATAACAATGATTATATAGATATTTTGGAACGAGCTGACCAACGCGCTGATTAAGTTCCAGAGAAATTTTAATTATCATCTAAAATCCCATCACAACACATAAAATTACATCAAAGCATATATAAATAGTCATAAAGTCAATAAAAATGCTACAAGAATGATAGACCCACAGTATGATCCTTTCCCTCGATGTATGCCCACAGTCCTGTTAGAAGAAAGTGATAGCCCCAAGGAATCAAGGATACATTAGCGGTAATCTAATGATTTTCCCCTTTTAAAGGTATGAACAGACTTAGATATTAGTATGATCTATCCTAAGGAAAAGTATCTTGTTTGCAACAAAGTTTGCATAAAGAAATTACAAAGTGGGTGAAATTTGGTATACCATAAAAAATCACTCGTTCCTGCTTTCTCTCGGTTCATTCATCAGGGCCCTGTCGTGCATTTCTCACTTTCTTACCCTATAGCTTGCTGTTGTTCGCCGTCTGTCGCACGTGATGACACAATCTGTTTTATCGTTTGATGAAGCGGATACCCAGCTCTGCAGATCTTGGTTTCATCCAATTTGTCCGGGGAGCGTTCTCTTCAGGCGATGACTTTGTTCAGATTTTAAGTTAGTGTCACTTTATCAGTTCAGGTAAGAATTAGTTTTCAAGCGGGCTCACAGGATCAGAATCACGAGGTTTCCACTACTTAGGAACAATGTCAGGTTTGTAACTTCGATCAAAAGGTAAAATTCTTGGTCACTCCACAATGAGAAAAAATTGTCGGAAAAGTTAATGTTTGTAATCTATTACTTGCCACACGGGCTAAATGTATTTGAGATTTTTCTCTGAAAGAATTAAATCAGGCTCGATGGGCCCGTTACTTCTTTAAAATCATTAAAGTTCTTGTAAAGGTTATACACCAAGTCCTTTAAGGAAAGAATGTTTTAGTTCTTTACAGATATCTCTGTACTTAACGCTGGCAAAGTTTGGGTTAACCCCAGTTTTCTTCACTAAATAGGGAAAAAAACACATATAAAATAATTATACATACTATGTACTCGTTATAACTTACATTTTAAACTGCAAGCGTACAGCTTGACTTATCATTTAAAACTTCCCGTGAAGTAGTTATATTAAAAAAAATCAATCATCATGAATTAGAAATACATATAAATATATTTCGTCAATACTCATGAGGCATCAGTGCATTTACTAGTTAGTTTAAAATATTCTCGACTGAGTATTTAGCAGTTAAATTTAATTCCTTATAGCTACCTGGTTTTAAGCTAGAAATTATAATTTATTCTGCTTTCCACTGAAACACGTCAGCTAGAGAATATAACAGACTTATAAATTAAGCACTCTGCACAAAAATCTAACTAGTGAAATATGAAATAAGCGATTTAACACTTTAAACACTTCACAAAATACTAGATATCTAATATATAATATTTACCTCCGCACAGAACTACAGATTAATACCACGAACTAGAATCATTCAATATAATAGTAGTCTAGAACTCTGCAAAATATTGCCCAGAAACTAAAGACTTTTCAATACACAAGATATTTCTTCTAGCCTGGCGATCTGTCTACTGCAGATTTAGGAGTACGAATGAAATCTAGTTTCAAACTCTGGTTAATATCTATCAAACAGACAAAGAGGTCCCACGTTATTTCGAAAACACGAAACAGCGCCGATCTTTCCCCTTCTCATTAACACTTTCCATAACCTGAAGACATGCCATAAACTGCCACTTCGCGTCTTAACACCTCACTGCTAACGAAACTGGCCCAGAGTGCCGTGACAGAGGAGAATACCAGACAAATGTCTCATTCTGCGCCGTGCAGATGTCGGTTATCACACCTCACGCCGGAGAAACGTTCGTGTCAGGTGAAAATGCTAGCCAAAAGTCTGCTCCTATGTCTGAGATAGATGAATATTCACAGTTTCTCGTCTGACTGACATCTACGTAATAGAATGCGTATCAGTATGAGAAAGGAAAACGGTAAAGTGAGAATGGGAAAGAAAATATTTTTCGCAAACGAACGAATGCGAAAATACAGGAAAAGGATAAAAGAGCGATAATAAAGTAAAGGACACGGGTAGAAAAAGAAGAGAATATAGAACATTTATTGATCATAATCTCTATGCGACACTTCTGTTATGGGCTTTTCACTGATGTAAATGGGTTAGTCTAGTATTATGTTTCGTACAATTATTTGATCGTCTGTTCTGTGTTCCACCCAGTATCGATATTGATTACCACCATGGATTCTTTTGATACTTTTTTCAAGTAATTGCATTTTAAACGTGCTTTCAATAAAAGTTCATATATATTTGAATGACCGTGTTATATTGTTTCATTTCGTATTACCAGTGGGACAGCGTGTGTATTCATTTGAAGGTCAATGGTCATTCTTCATAAAAAAACAGTCATAACTGGAACCTTGAATACGTTATTGAATAAGACTAGTTTTTGACGACATAATAATTTAATAAGGATTCATTCTTCCATCATGAACCACAGACAATTCTTAATATAGTTCACATCAAGAGCACTGGATACATTATAGCGTAGTGTCTTTATTTCCACAGACATTGCATGTCTGATACATTATCGTTATAATTAACGTTCGATTATATTTCCACCAAAACTGTTTGTGGCATAATTCTTATATTTATACAGAATTAAACATTCTGCTAATTCTATTAGATACACTGTCTAATATATTAATTTACTTTGGCATTCAAAGCCAGGCTTAATCAGTACTATATATTCTAACTGCGTTTCATATTTTACGACTTACGTTAATTATAAATAATTGCGGCTAATATTGCCGTCTTATATTTTAAGTCCTTATACATTCTTTATTTCTGCTTTAAATATAACTTTCTAGTTATGCACTATCACATTTGAGTGGTTATACCACATTTTAAAAACACTTTGGCTAAGCGGCCATGCCACATATTTTGAAACACTGCCATTTGCCTTGAAGGCCACACAACGACTGTCGTTACTATGTCTAACGCGTCATGCATCGATATTTGCGATCTATTTCATTTATTTATTCAGCCGAGGTGTTTCATAGTGCAACCATCCGAATCGAGCTCAAACCCAGATGCTTGCAAACCATGCAACAATCATTAACACCTTCTGTCATTCCATTAGCAGCGCAGTTCCCAACAGTTGTTTCAGAAGAGAGCATAGATCGTCTGTCTGATCAATGGAGAGAACTTGCATCGTACCGAAAAGATCTTGGACATCTGGTGGATAAGGATTCGCCCGCATTCTGGCTGGGACTGCAACAAGTAACAGATGCTAATAACCAGAAGACATTTGATGTTTTGGCTGACCTCATGTGCACGCTTATGGCATTACCTCACTCCTCAGCATGCGTCGAAAGAGTGTTTTTGAAACTTAACTTAGTTAAAACTAAACATACCAACAAGCTTTTGTGTGAAACAGTTTCCAATCGAATACTAGACAAGCAAGCAGTTGCCAAAGATGGAGTTTGTCATAAGTTTAATCCTAGTAAAAGCGTGGTTGAAGATGTACGTGAATGTAGTAAAATCTGCGAGAATAATCGCTCATTTCAGTAGTATTTTAGTCATAAAATGATAATAAATAAACCCGCCCGATTGTGTCTGACTGTGATCTTCTCACACGCCAGCATAGTGCTGAATTTTGTGCCGTGGACAGGCTTAGAACCGATCCCACCGTTTAAACCTACTCGCTTTCCTTGTGACGTACATTTTTAACATTTTGCCCGATCTGATAGAGACTGCGGCAAGACTTACAATTAACGATCTTGCGGAAGTGTGCCGCCAAACTACTGTCTGAATTAACGTAATATTTTGACTTTAACGCGTGTAATAAGTAGTAATCCTTACATTTTTTGGTAGTGTAACACGAGACAATACAAATATTTAACGCCTATTCAAATACCCGCCGCGCAAAACCCCGCTTCGCTTGACACGTTGCGCCATACATGTATACACGCTATGGCAAAGCCAACAGAGGCAAACACGCAGACAATTTTATTTCCTCCTCGCGGTATTATTTCTGACGTCACTAAAACAAGTAGTTATTTGAAAATACATGCTAGCGAGAGATGAAAAAGGGGGGAAAGATGGCCGTCTTGTGTAAAATTTTTATTTGACGACTGCCGGTGACAAAATTGAAAATCTAAACCATAATGAAACTGACCATAAATTATATGATAGTATAGCTTAGAGTCCACTGAGCAAGAATGTGTTTTAAATAATATGGTAGTCCAAGTATTAGCCAAGTTATTGATAAAATACTAAATGTCTACGGACGCGCGACCAGACAGACTGTTGTTCCTGCTTGTTCTTTTCATAACGTTAGTGGGGACGGCAGCTTAGAAAAGAGGCATTGAGGTAAATTCAAATTCGCTTGGGTAACAAGAGTATAGGAGGAGAGGGGAGCGGTAGGAAAATTGTTACCCAAAACTAAACATCTTTTTGTATTGGCATAACTAAAGCAGACTGGCCAATCGACTACCAGACGCAGAGTTTTGTTTGGAATTATTTTTGTTTTTCAAAAACTGCATTTGATTTCTGGTGGTCGCAAGCTTTCGATTGGCCTGTGCTAATAAATATTAGCAAAAGGCTTTCACTATTCATTGCCAGTTGAACAAAACTTTTCATTCAAATACGCTGAGATCAGCTGTGTTAATTTTAAAATTAAATAAAGAAGTATTCACAGTCTGGACAGGGCAGAAGAAACTGAGGCCACTTCTTTGCAAGTCAGCGTCATTTGTTTATATTTCTTGAAATTTGTGGTAAGAATGCTTTATGAATTATTATGTTTAATCCCACTGCCAAAGTTAGATACTGCTATTGGGAAAAGTGAAGCAGACATGGTTGAGTCCTCACATTGAACTGTATCTAACTGATGTATGTTTTCATGATTGTGTTTTAATAATTATTGCATTAGAATATGTTAGTAAGCCTCTGTGTTCCATGAACACGGTTTAACATGCCTGAAGCATTTATTTAAAAAAAAAAAAAGAAAAGAAAATCATACCAAAGGAAATGTGGTTACTCCACATTATTTTATTGAGGAAAACTATGTAAACGTACAGTGGCGTATCTGCCATAGGAACCTGAGGTGTGATCACAGCAAGGTGTGAGTCATGTAAAATTTGGGGCGAGTGCACCTGTAATGCACGCGAGGCTGACCCCATATCACCGTAGGAAAATAATAAATATAATAAGTGATCAGATATAAAAGGCCAGGGTGTCCTTTTGTTGCAGAGGTTTTATTTCCTGTTGCCAACCGGTAACAGGAAACCTGCTGTGTGAGAATAAAGCCATCAAGTCTCCGACCATTCGTTTATGCTGTCAAAAGATAATAGGAGGAGCTTGGGCATTTTGAGAGATCGAGATTTTCTGCAACTTCATACTGTAGTATCATTCTACAAGGAACCCCAGGTGATGTGTTAAGCATCTGGGTATATCTGACATTTTCGTTTAATAAACACTGGTATTTCAAATCATACTCAGGAAGTTTATGGGGTGTGATAAAACTACAGCCCCTCATACACAGTGACTCTCCCTCTTAGATGAATAAAGTGTAAGCTGTGAACATTCCCACAGGAAAGATATATATATATATATATATATATATATATATATATATATATATATATATATATATATATATATATATATATATATATATATATATATATATATATATATATATTGACTTTATAGTTAGTGGACAAAGAGTCCAGATATTTTAGTTGATCTTTTCTGTAAACTATCTTGTCCTCATTTTCAAAGACCTGTCCAAAAGATATGGCTGGACAGGCAGATTAAATTGTACAGAAAAAAAACATTCATTTTAAAGAAAAACTTAACCACTGGTTTTATTCACTTCCTCATAGAAAATTAAAGTGTTTTTGTGTTGTGTACCATCATTTCATTTCTCCCCTAGACACTAGGTACATCATACACCAGACACTAGAGCCAAAATAGTGACCGTGTGAGATCTAGGGAGGTAGCATTAGGTTCCCTGCATATATTTCATCATCATCTTTTAGAGTCACGGGCCTACATGTGCTTGACCTCACACGGTTAATACAGACTCGGATTTCATTCTTTTAGGATACCATCATAACCTCCCCAGCAAATCAAACTTTGCTACAGTGAAGGACATTGTCGGCAGAGATATGCAAAGATTTTAGAACACAATCTAGATTCCACGTTGTCAATTCATGCATATGATCTTGACGAAGGAGAAGTTGTCGACGTGGATGCCGAGTCGCTATCAAGTGACAATTTTCAACAGTAACAAGTTACAACTAACATTTTATATTTGATTTGAGGAACATTTTGTTAATGTAACTACTATAAGTATGTTACTGTTAAAATATCTCATTTTCAAGAGTTCATATACAGTATTGGGGTGTTAATAAAATCATTTTTATATAATTGTGAATTTTTGGTAATAAAAAATAAAATAAAAATGAAGAAATAAATAAAAATTGGTAGCACACAGCTTATTTGTGCTTAAGTTGCACTAAAAGATTGTGTGGATGATTTCAAGAGTCAATGAGGATGTAATTAACCTCACAGTCAGAGGTTCACGTCCACATGTGTACACTATAGCATTGTGCATAGCTGGTGGTCATTTAAGAATGACTCCAGACATGCCTCCATGCATTGTGTGTGTGGGTCATAACATTACTAAAGATTCCCTCAAACTGCACCACTCGCATACACTAAGTCTGTGTATCTATCTATCCCGTGTATTTGAGGCAAAAAATAATCTGGGTATTTTTAAGAAGAAAATCTGGGTTTATCTCTAGAACTTGAGTGGCAACCTTGTTAACGTCAACGTCGCAGGTCAGTGAACTTTGTTCATAATAGAACAAATGGTTCAATTCTTTTAGGAGCTGATGCTGTGCAATGGACACTGAATCAAACTATATTTCTTTTGCAGGGCGCTTATGTGTCACGCACAGTTGCTTGAATCAGTGTATAAATGTAGAAGTGTGAAAATGCCATCGAACACACAGCCACACTCGGTTTCAAGTTCCAGCTCAAGTGTAAACCCACGCCAGCACAATAACGGGAAACAGCAGACCAACCAGAGTTTCGATTTTGATAAATGGAGACACTGTATCAAATGTCACCAACCTTTAGTGGAACCAAAGGCCCTTCCTTGTTTGCACACAATTTGCTTGCATTGTTTGAAAATTCACTACCAAACAGTGCGGTCACAGGTAAACAGAAGGGTTTAGTTTTTACAGACCACTTTGAGAACAACCGCGTAGTTTCAGTTATTTTAAGTTGATTAACGTACCGGCATCGTGGTTAAACAGTTAGGCCTACTTATATAGGCCCACATTCAACGTCATTCCGTCTTTGATTTTAGTGACTTGACTTACATTTCTTTCACCTTTTTAAAATAAAGTTTCTGAAGAAAAATGTCCTGTTAAACAATGTGATGGATTATAATTAGGATAGGCCAATATGGTGTCTATAATTTCATGTTAAAATTAAGAACTGGATGTAAAACAAATAAATGTGGGGATGAGTAAAACAGAGACCAAAAGCTTAATTAAATGGATAATAAATGATGAATTGACAGTGGCATGGGATGGAAACCTGAAGGGCAGACATGCATATAAATTGTTCAGGGCTCCAATAAGAACATGTCAGGTATCATGAGAACTAAACATTCCTAGCAATAAGAAACTTATTAGACTCCAACTGGGAATGGGCTATTTTAGAATAGAACAGTATTTCTCAAATTTTTGGTCTCAGGACCCTAGACACTCTTAAAAATTATTGAGGACCCCTAGGAGCTTTTATTTATGTGGGTTATACTGTGAGAGAATGAGAGTGAAAGTACTACAATTCTAGACCAGTCTTTTATATTTGGACATGCGCCGTAATATAACCGACGGACCCTGTGTCTAGGTTGAAAAGAGTGCACCTAGCTATAACGAGACAAAATTTTAAATTAAAAAAAAGGCAAATAATGTCTAATATTATAATAAAAATAGTTTTGACTCGCTGACCCTCTGAAAGGGTCTTGGGAACCCCCAGGGGTTCGCGGACCACACTTTGAGAACCGTTAAAATAGAAGAACCTTAATGTGCAGAGTGTTTAGAGGAAAATAATATAGAGAATTTCCTTTTAAAATGTAGGAAATATGAACAACAGAGAAAAGCGATATTAGATTATTTGTGGGCAAGTGGTTCATCCATAACTGTAGAACAGGTGTTGAGAATAGACAGACCTTGAGAATTGGACAATATAGTAAAACAGTATGTAATATGAACAAAAATTAACATATAAGGATCAGTGATGGGAAAGTGAGACTCTGGAGGGGGTCTCGTAATGCTTGTTGATGATGGCAGATGATTGGTGAATCGGGTGTCATACCAGACACCCCGGGCTTTCCCACCCTTCTCCCCCATGTTAACAACATGGTAGTTATGAGAGAATGTTTTATGTTTGTTTTTGTTTTTTTAATGAGGAGAGCACATACATATATATTCACAAAATTTTACATTTTTATTACTCTCAGTGGAGTGAGGAGATACCATATTTTGATATCGGAAATCAAAATTTAATATCCTGAATTAACCACACTACATATCCTAATTATAATCCATCAAAGGTTGAATGGGATATTTATTCTTTAAAAAAAAAAATGGACGTGTTCTTCAATGTCATCCCTGTTAGTCGTCAAACCTCATTATATGGGACCTCAAGATGCAGCAATAGTGAATGCAGTCAGCGACTCATAGCTTGACTGCCTGCGTCAGGACCAGCGAACCAGAGCTGGTCAAGACCGCACTCCACCTCCACGTGGTGGTCCTGGAAACAGTCTGCAGCAGTGCAGGCTGGCTGAGCGAGTGTGGATCGCAATGGGAAGGCAAACCCGGTCCTAAAAAATGCCGTGCAGAAGTCGGATGTGTCGACCGAAAGGTGCAGATATCACAGGTTAGGTGTAAACAGACACAACGCAACCACCGTCCTTTTCAGGACGAACGAAGAAGAAGAAGAAGAAACCTCATTATGATTAGGATTAAGGTTACAGTTAGGGTAAGGTTTAGGATTTCTAACCCATACTATTGCATCTCTGAGTTCTTTTATCAGGCCATATCGAACACATGGCCCACTGTTCTTCATTACAACCATAATTTCATTTAATATAATCAATTGCTTTTGGCATTATCCCTCCAGTCCAAATATTGTAGATAGAGTATAAATGAAAATGTCTTAAATATGGTTGAGTACATGTGTTATTGTATTTTGTTAATTATGAAGAAAAATATCCCATTCAAACTGATGGGTTAAAATTAGGATATATAGTGTTTCTCAACCCAAAAGGACTTGAACAATTACTTCTGTCCACCAAAAAACACAGCGAGGCCCAGAATCTATACCTAAACACCAAGAAGACCAAAGTATTGACAACAGACAAAGTAAAGACCAAACCAGAAATTGAAATTGATAACGAAGAACTGGAAAGTGTCAATGAATTCGAATACTTAGGATCAATCATTAACAGCTCTGGCGACTGTGCAGTAGAAATTAAAAGAAGACTTGCAATTGCTTCACATAAGCTAATACAGATGAAAAACCTATGGCAAGGCACAAGCAAAGAAACAAAGTTACAACTGATCAGAGCATGTATATTCCCAGTAGCAACATACGGCTGCGAGACTTGGACACTCAATAAAACAGTTGCAAAAAAGATTACATCATTCGAAATGAAATGCTACAGAAGGGTGTTGAGAATACCCTGGACAGAAAAAAAGACCAACAGAGAAGTACTGCACTCACTAAACGTACAGGAACATTGGCTCCTAAATACCATCGCAATAAGGAAGCTGAAATTTTTCGGTCATATAAAAAGACATAATAGTCTGGAAAAAAAACAGTGATGGAAGGCATGGTCCCTGGAAAAAGGGGAAGGGGTCGACCTAGACGACGGTGGACCCAGGACATCACAGAGAGTCTGAACTTGTCTTTGGCTGATGCAGGTCGACTTGCCCAGAATCGTGATGCGTTCAGAGCAGCTGTAATGGAGACAACGTTCTGGAAAGAATATGTCACATGATGAGTGTTTCTAATTTCAGATATTTTCAGTTGCCAGTATCCAATAATTTAGAACCACTATTTGCACAAGTCTGGGAAACTGAGACAACACCAACAGAATGGAGTAAAGGAATAATTGTCAAATTGCCCAAGAAGGGCGACCTTGCAGACTGCAACAACTGGAGAGGAATTACCCTCCTCTCAGTTCCCAGCAAAATACTAGGCAGGATAATCATCCAGAGAATTTCAAAAGCAGTTGACCATAAACTGAGGAAAGAACAAGCGGGCTTCAGAAAGAACAGAAGATGTGCAGATCATATATTTGCCCTCAGGAACATTATAGAGCAGTGCTCAGAATGGCAGAGACAGCTGTACATTAACTTTGTTGATTTTGAAAAGACTTTCGACAGCATACACAGGGACAGCCTATGGAAAATTCTGAGGGCTTATGGAATTCCCAGCCGCATTGTTTCCGTTATAAAAAGCCTCTATTCTAACTTTACGTGCAGTGTTGGATCGAGTAATGTAACTTTCGAAGTGAAAACAGGAGTACGACAGGGATGCCCCTTATCAACAACATTATTTTTGACAGTCATAGATTGGGTGATGCGCCAGATAACAGAGGGCAGTCCAAGAGGAATTAGATGGACAACGTTTTCTACACTGGAAGATTTGGAATATGCAGATGACATTGCACTACTCGCGCATTCACACCAACACATTCAAGACAAAACTGATAGACTGAATAAGTATGGCCTGCAGGTTGGCCTGAACATCAATTTGAAGAAGACAGAGGTCATGACACTAAATGTGGGCAATCCTGAGCCAATAACAGTAAGGAACCAGAAGTTAGAACAGACAGACACATTTACTTACCTAGGAAGCATAGTAACACCTGACGGCGGAACAAGCAAGGACATTAACAACAGAATGAATAAAGCGAGAACAGCCTTTGCTGTTCTCAACAACATTTGGAAGTCTTCCCAGTACAGCACAAACACCAAATTAAGACTGTATGAGAGCTGTGTACTTTCTGTGCTTCTCTATGGTGCGGAATGTTGGAGAGTAACAGAGAAGGAAATGTCGAAACTGTCCTCCTTCCACACAATCTGCCTAAGGAAAATTCTCCGAATCTTTTGGCCAAGCACCATCAGCAACCAAGAACTACTTATTCGGAGTAACCAGGAGGACATGCACACCATCATAGCTGGCAGACGCTGGAGCTGGGTTGGCCATGTCCTCAGAAGGGACCCTGATACCATCACAAGAACAGCTATGCTATGGACCCCCGAGGGAAAGCGAAAGAGAGGCCGACCAAAAACAACTTGGCGGAGAACTGTGGAAGCTAAGATGCAAAGAATGAACCACAGTTGGGGCACTGTACGAAGGATGGCCGCCGACCGAGCAAAGTGGAATCAATTTGTTGCTGCCCTACAAGACGCCACCAGGTGTGATGGCCGCTGACTGCTTTGACGGTAGGCGGTTATGGATCAAAGAAGAAGAAGAAGAAGTATCCAATAATGGTATAATTTTTCCTTTCAAGTTATTGTAAATTGAGTATATTAAATGTCAAATTGTGTGAATGAGGTGTATTTGTTTCCTTTCTCCTAAAATGGTAAAAGATAGACCCATAGCAGATCCTGCCATAGGGGAGTGAAGTGTTAGAGACCACCATACTAGGTCCAGCATCGAGAGGTGGGGTGACCAGTTCCTTTTCTCACTGCCTTTTCCTTCCCTAACTCAAAGTCAGGTACCGATTTACAGCTGGGTAGACTGAAGCGTGTTGGTACCATGATTTGAACCCAGCTCCTTTGCCACGAGAGACCTGTGCTCTATCCACTCTGTCAATCGACGCTCTCTAAAATGTTTCCCCATACCTATCATGGCGTTAATAATGGTAAAAGATAGTTGCAAGACAAGTAATGAGCCACCTTGAAAATGCACACATCCTTCCTGATACCCTGGGTAGCTATAGGCCTATGAAAACAACATGGGGTAATGCTGGAACATTTGCGTACGATGTGTACGAGGGATTCCAGGGTAAAAGAGAAACGGTGGCTGTTGCAATTGACCTAGAGGATGCTTATTTCAGTGTGGACTTTGCAACCCTAATAGACTGTAAAGTGGCATGTGGTGTAAACCCTTAGATAACAAGGTGGATAGCAGCTTCCTTAATGGAGAGATCAGTTGCATTTCGCTTGGGAACATGGACATCTGAACCAATGCACATTTGCCCGGGACTACCCCAGGGTTCTCCACTATCACCAGTGCTGTTTAACATCTACACAGCAAAAGTAGCAACCTTTCAACCACAGGACTGGGACGAACATTAACTTTCACAGATGACATACTCATGTACAGAACTGGCTCAGACAGACAGGAAATGGTCCAAGGCATACAAGAAACACTACAGGCAGTTTCTAAATGGAGTGAGGAAAGCGGATCAGAGGTCAATCCCAATTAGGCCTGTGTGATGTGGTGCTCTTTGAACAACTCCATAGTGAAAGCAGACCTTCCAGACATCACTTTCAATGGGCAGAACATTGAAAGGCAAGACAAGCTGAAGTATCTGGGAGTAACTTTTTGATTGTGGGCTATCGTTCAAGTATCATGTTGAGTTGATCATACAGAAGTGCAAGCGAGGACTGGCAGCCTTAAAAACAATGGCTGCTGTGCGCTTGGAACAGAGACTACTGTTTCTCCTGTTTCATCAGCTCGTGATTTCAGTAATCAAGTATGGACTAGGAATACTCACGCTGTCAGTGTCACAATGTGAACGACTGGAATGCATTTAAAATGAAGGGATGCAACTAGTTTTGGGCTGTATGCGTGATACCCCCATTATGACACTGAGATACATGCTCGGATTGCTGTCGATTACATCCAGATATGCAATGGCCCAGGCAAAAGCCTATATGCTGGTAACCACAGATAAAAGACACCCCCTACATGAGAATGTAGCTCCTGGCAAAGGGGCGACTGACCCCAACCAGGCGCGTCCACGGGTGGCAGATAGTGGAACGACCTCCAGATATGGTGTGTCAACTGCGAATTAAGTCAGCATTGCTGGACGAATAAGCAGTCGCGGACCAAACGGCGATGTCCTCCCAGCAGGATGGGGAGGGGTAACAGGTGGCACTGCTATCCCCACTGAAATCCCCCATATGTCCTATGACGGGTGCATCAAGCGAGTAAGAGCTGCTATAAGCTCTAGCCACGGGGAAGGTAAACTTCGGTAAACAAACCAACTGCTGCCTTGCAGCCACCACCGGGAAATGGAAAGGCTATGGGAGACAACCCTGAACAACAAACACAACCTGGCCTGCCGAAGACGGAGTGTGTCAGCTACGGCGCAGACACCGGGAAAAATTAGGACACACACGCTTTTGTGGTATGGAGTCATGCGACAATCTCGACTTACGTCATGGCGTCGCTTCTATCAGCTACAACCGGGGAGGAGCGGAGCCGGGCCCCTAGCCTCGAAAGGGCCCACCCAAGCAACCGGTGCCTTTGCCAACCAAATGGTCGGGGGAAGGCAAAGTAGAGCAACTGACCAACCAACCCACTATCTTACAGTGGCTCAATGGAATGCAGAAGGAGTGAGGAACAAGAAACCGGAGTTACAAGAATTCCTCAGGGAAAATAACATTGATATAATCTGCATCCAAGAAACTCACCTAAAAGATACCCAACGATTCTTTGTACGTGGATACCAATCCTTCCGCCAAGACAGGGCAAAAAGAACTAAGGGAGGAATCCTCACACTGATTAAAACCTCAATCCCAGCAGTAGAGACACACAGATCTGGTGAGGACGAACTTGAATACATAACAGTCCAACTACTGCTGCCCAGTGGAGACTTAATGATCACAAACTGCTACAGTCCTCCAACCACAACTCTGGTGCTACACAAAGTGAAGCTTGCAGCATCGAGACACCTCATTATGGGTGACTTCAATAGCCACTCACCCAGCTGGGGCTATGAAGCAACAGATCCGAGAGGAGAAGAGGTGGAAGATTGGATGGTAGAGAATAAACTAATTCTAATAAACCAACCAGAGGATAAGCCCACCTTCTATTCCAGAGTATGGAAAACAACGAGCACACCAGATCTTGCTATGGCTACAGATGACATACATCGACTCACCACCAGATCAGTAAATACTCAACTGGGGGGAAGTGACCATGTACCAGTCACATTACAGATATCTGAGATAAGAAGTGCAGGAGAAATCAATATGTCTCCTAGCTGGAATTTCAAAAAAGCAAACTGGGGATTTTTTAAAGAACAAGCCGACAATTTCTGTCAGAACATTACCCACTCAAATAACATCAATAAAAACATCTCCATCATCAGTGAGGCAATCATCCAAGCAGCAAAGAAGTCAATTCCATGAGGTAAACGACGAGACTACAAACCATACTGGAGTGACAACCTGGAAAAACTCCATAGTGAATTAAATAAAGCACGGGAAACTATGGAGCAAAATCCCACATTAGAGAACACACAGAGGCACAACAGCACAAAACAAGCTTTCAATGAACAAAAGAAAGTTGAAATCCAAAAGAGCTGGCACCAGAAGACCAGCAGTCTCAACATGGAAAAGGACTCAAGCAAGCTATGGAATCTGACAAGAGTGCTAAATGAAGAAACAACAACCAGCTACTGTAAGACTGTCATCAAGGAAAATGAAAAATACCATACAGGAAAGATGGCAGCAAACATCCTGGCAGATTTCTACAAGGAAGAAAGCACCACATCACTTTCACATGCACGGATCCAAGAAGTACGTAAGGAAGTAAAAGAAAAACTGAAGCACCAAAACCCAGATATCTGCATGAAGTCACCCCTTACTATGAGAGAACTCAGTGCTGCCATAACAAAACTAAAGAAAGAAAAGTTCCAGGAAAAGATGGCATCACAAATGATATGATCAAGAACCTTGGACCTGTAGCCAGGCACAAGCTCCTCCTAATCTTCAATCAATCATGGAGTACTGGAAAATTTCCAGATCGATGGCGAGAAGCAATCATTGTTCCCATCAGAAAGAAACAAAAGGAGAAAACAAGCAAGTCCAGCTACCGACCAGTTAGCCTACTGAGCTGTCTGGGTAAGGTAATGGAAAGAATGGTGAACTCAAGATTACTGAAACATCTGGGAAAAAAACCATCTGCTTGATAACACACAGTCAGCATTTAGGAAAAATCGCAGCACCGAAGACCAGCTAGTATATCTAGCCCAGGAAGTAGAAAATGCCTTTCAGGAGAAAAAGAAAGTACTGGCGGTTTTTGTAGACTTGACAAAAGCCTTCGATAAGGTATGGAAAGAAGGACTCCTCCTTAAGATGCTCAACAACAAAAGTGAAGGGAGAACGTTCAGCTGGATACGGGACTTTCTTCGATACCGCACAGCAAGAGTAAAACTTGACGGGAAACTGAGCCATCGCGTCACTCTACAACAGGGTGTGCCACAAGGAGGAGTTATCTCCCCCACACTTTTTATCATATATATAAATGATATTGCAGAGAAACTGTCCGGGCATATCTCCAGGGCTCTTCATGCTGACGATTTTGCTGCCTGGTGTGCTGCTGAACATTTGCCTACTGCGAAGTTCAGGATGCAAGCAGCGCTAAATACCATCGGTAAATGGGCATCAGATTGGGGAGTACAGATAAACCTCTCCAAGACAGAGCAACCTGCTTCTCTCTGTCAAATCGCCGAGAAACGATCAAACTGCAGCTAAATGGAAGTGATCTTCCAATCGAGGAAAACCCAACATACCTAGGAGTCAAGTTGGATAAGAGACTCACCTGGAAGCCGCACATAAAAGCAGTAGAACAGAGAGCAATAAGAAAGCTCTCTATTATGAAGAAACTGGCTGGCACAAGTTGGGGGGGCAAATACCAACATACTTAAACCATCATCCACAACAAGTACAAAAATCAGTGGAAGGAGGAAGGGGATATATACAGCAGAGATGACCCAATCCACCATCTAAACAGATACCAACAGACGACAATTTTCCGCCTGAGAACTGGTCACTGCAGATTACTTGGACATCTCTATCGCCTCAGGATATCCCACACGAATGAATGCCCATGTGGAACTGGTATCCAAACTCCAGAACACATTCTCCAGAACTGTCCAACCCATGATAAATTGCGACGTGCGACCTGGCCAAAGGGTGATGAGCTCCAGCAGAAGCTATGGGGCTGCCGCGCCGACCTGGAAAAGACTGTGGACTTCGTCCTGGCGACAGGCCTGCAGATTTAGCATGACTACAAACCGAACGCAGAAGAAGAAGAAGAAGAATGTAGCTGACATCAAAGGAGCAAGAATAAAGAGGAGGGTGTCATGGATGGCACAGGCAGAGAATACGATTGGTCAGGTTACTAGGGTTGAAAATATATCTAAAGGGCAAGAGTGGAGTAAGTCAGGGAAGAACTGGATAAACTACCAGCAGGTCATCATTAGCCTTGGCAGAGAGTGCAGATCTTGGGGCAATGGTAAAGCAGAGCTGGAGATTAATCAGCTGATAAGTGATCATGGTGGGGATGATGACGCCATAGTGTACACTAATGGGTCTGTAGTGCATGGTGAGAAATCAGGATGGGGCTTCTCTGCGAGAATAAAGGGCAGGGTCATTGCTGAACAGAGTGGAGCCTATATGACAACAACCTCCAGCATGAGAATGAAAGTAGAGGCAGTTACTGCAGCACTGAGGTGGCTGTCTGAAACTCCATCAACCAGGGCAGTTATATTGTCAGACTCTCAAGCCATGCTTCAGAAAGTTCAGAACGGATGGCTGCGGCAGGAATGGAAAACATCAATAGAATCAAGTCTTCAAGAACTGGTGTGGATCTACTGTCCTGGTCATGCAAGGGTACGTGGCAATGAGAGAGCTGACAGACTGGCCTTGAGAGCACCCGTAGTGGGGACACTGGACATGGATAAGGGAGAGATACTAAGGGCAATTAATGATTGCCTGCTAGATAATGACACTACAATGGATGAATCAAGGCTAAGATTGTTGGAGTTTGGCATCAAACTTGGGACTGTAAATAATCTAATATTAGTTTTCTCTGTTGTTCATACTTCCTATATTTTAGTAGGAAATGCTCTATATTATTTTTTACTATATGCTGCACTGTAAGGTTGTAGTGGATTTGATGGTATTGTATGATTGTGATATTACTTAGTGTGATGCATGAGGTCAGCTGTGAAGGCTCCTGAGATAAATGTAGCTGTGAATTGTCAGAAGGCCCTTCTTGCTACCACTACGACCTCAACCTATCTTTTTTTATCTAATGAATGTGGCTACGTTAAAGTTCTAGGGTACTGATATGTAATGTGTTGTGGTAGTGTACATACACACACACAGATATTTAACAATTCTAATAATATTAATAAAATGTTATGACACACTGAACTAACTCAAGCTGTGTAAAATTTTTGATAATAAATTTTCTTTAAGTTTATTTGTTCTGAACCAAGGTTTTATTTTGGTCAGAACATATGAAAGGTTTTGCAATTATTAATGAAATGCATGAATATATGGCATAATAAATGAAAGGAGTGTACATATGTATTTTACAAGACTAGTTAATATTACTACTGTTTATGGTTGTAATTTTTCTGGGAGAACGTTTAATGGATGTGCTGTTGGGGTGGCCTCATCACTCCCTGTCTATGGCGACTACACATTGTCCATTTATTGAGGGTATTATAATTGGTGTGTTAGAAATTAAGTTGGTGAGTATTCAGCAGTCCAGACGCTCACGTATCTTGAATGAGTAATCTGGTGCTGGAATCAGGTGGCCCCACCTCTCCGTGCTTGGGGGCAATATCAGGCTGCTCTGCCAAAATATAAACTGCACGGGTCCACTCTTGTAATATTCAACACCTCATTTGACACCACATTGGTGCCAAATAAAAACTCACAGTTCTGCAATAAAGTATTGGTCATGTGTCAGAATTCCATCCTCTAAACCATTTCTGGACACAACACTACACACAACAACAACACCACATAGACGGGTCAGATCTCTTTGACCATACAACACATCTTACCAATTTGGTTTTACATAGGATAAGTTCTCCCAGACTACATATTCTGAAATCTGTTCATTAGCTTCCTGCCATAGAATAGGATAGGTGATATGTCCCACTGATCTCAACACTTGATCTGTCCTTCATAATCCTTGCTGGAGTTTATGTATTTTATTTGTCTCTAGACCCTGAACTGGGGCGGGGGGTCTAGAGCGAATCCTTACTTGTTGTAAGGGATAGATTTTGATATGGCAGTATCAAATCACTCGAAACATTAAACAAATATTAAAATATACAAAGAAATACTTTCAGTCTTACCAGAATTATGAATATAGAACACAGTTAATTGCTAGCAAAACTCAGCTGAGCTGCCGGCTTTAGTATGGCGTCCCTCTAAATATTTCAATTAGCTTCTGGGAATTACACCACTAAATAATTCACTGTGTCTACTAGGACAACTTATGACGAATGGCAAAAATGCGCGTCTGAGCGCCGATAATATATTCATCTATGGCCAATCACCGCCTTTTTCTTTTCAAATTCAAACCTCCTACCAAAAAGTCATACCTCAGTCAAGTATGCATTATTGTCTGTTGGTCCGTCTGTCTCTACTTGCGTTTCACAAAAAAACACACTTGTTTTTTGAACCAACTCCGCCTTCCCCTACACAATTTTGCCTTTAAAGTTATTTTTAGCCACAGTTCACCATCCCATCCCGTCTCTTTCATTCCAATCTAGATTTTAGCACTTGAGTCTCAAGGCTACAGTTTTGAAAATTAGGGACATTTTTTGTTTCAATGCAGACGCTCGCTGATATGAACAACACAGTCTTTTGTCAATATCTTTCTTATTATCTATCCGTCTGTATAAATGAAAGCATATTATTTCACTGCTCAAGATGGGCCATCCGGCCAGCTAGGTTTTATATTCCTAACATTATTATTAAGAAAAAGTTACTTTTCAAGGTTAGTTGGTTTTTCGAAATATTTCTAGCATCTTCTATACTGCGTTTGCCGCTGCATTCAAATAAACGGACTAAGTTATCGCAAAAGCGTCCAAGAAATGACTGTTGCGTATAATAGCTAAGGTCCCTTTTGTCAATTTCTTTACCTTGTGTCAACTTGGGGACGTGACTTTTTCCTCCTTTCCCCACCAATTGCGTCTTTTAGCCTTGCTAGTTTCAAGCATGCGTTCAGTCATATTTTTTCCTTTTGATCTCCGTTCCCATCCCGTTCCAAGGGTAACGTTTTGCCTTCACGTTTAACAATTTGATTTCCATGGCGGGTGATGACCCGCGGCGTGGGCGATCATGTATCTAGTAGCTTACGCATTAGTTTTTATCCCTACGTTGTATCATTGGAGATATTTTAACGTTGTATCATGGTTAATTTTATGACAAAGGTTCTTCTATTCTAAAATAGCACATTCCTAGCTGCAGTCAAAGAAGTTTCTTATTGTTAGGAATTTTTAGTTCTGTAGATACCTGACACATTCTTGTTGGAGCCTTGAACTTCGACTCATTAGTTACTTTTCTTTTAATTAAGCTTTTGGTCACTGTTATAAGTATCCCCACATTTACAGTGCAGTCCGGATAAGTAGAAGTCGCTGGGACCTTCTAAAATACTTCTACTTATCCAAAATTCGGCTTATCCAAATTTTGCTAAAAGATGGACATTTTGCGGCCAGAATAAAAAAGAAAGCATAAAATGATTATTTTAGCCATTTCTTGCGACTTTTTCACTGTTAAAATAACAATTTTTTATGTTTTCCGCTTTTAAAAAGCAAATTAACAAAAGCACATAGTATTTTGTTAGTAGCATAGTTGAAAGTACCGAAACATTAAAAAGTCTGCACGTCATATTTTACCAACCTCAGATCCTGTACTGTGTTGTGAGTATAACACAAACAAGCCCTGTGCATGTAGTTCACGGATTCTCTGGGGTGACACTTAAAGAATTTGACGACTGCTACGTCAGCCATGTCATAAGAGGCAACTAATATCTTCTTCTACACAAGGCTGGCAGCCTTATTATTGTCAAACAAATTGCCACAGAAAACACAGCTACAAGAACACATAAAATCTTTGATGCAGGATTTCTGCAAGGGGACCAGTTGGATTAGTGACTCTATGCTCCATAAAGAGCAAACAAGGGACAATAAAAAGATAATATGAAAATTAAAACTCTGAATCACAAGAGACAATAAATAGTTTTAAAAAAATAAAAAGTCCCGCCATGTTTTTCTGGCAGTGTAAAAGGGGATCAGAGTTCTTTGTGTATTAAATATGTTTAAGATTCCCCTTGATTGTGATTCTGGCATAGTTCGGTAAAGCCTAGGAAATGGCCAGTGTTTCTTGTGTGTTTGTTTCCTGGAGTGCAGAGCAGGTAACAATACTTTTGAAGCTATTTGTAGTAGCTACGAACTTTACATTTTGAGGTGACTTACTCCCGGTGTGGGAATGTGATGAAGAAGATTAACATTATTTATATAAGGAAGCCCGCCATCTATGCGGCCTATTTTTGCCAGCGATATACCTGACTAGTTTGGTCAGATGTGATGAAGAAGATTAACATTATTTATTTAAGGAAGCCCGCCATCTATGCGGCCTATTTTTGCCAGCGATATACCTGACTAGTTTGGTCTGATGTGATGAAGAAGATTAACATTATTTATATAAGGAAGCCCGCCATCTATGCGGCCTATTTTTACCAGCGATATACCTGACTAGTTTGGTCAGATGTGATGAAGAAGATTAACATTATTTATATAAGGAAGCCCGCCATCTATGCAGCCTATTTTTGCCAGAGATATACCTGACTAGTTTGGTCAGAGGTGATAAAGAAGTCATAGGGATATTATTTACACTGCACTACTTGCAGCTCGTTGAAGAGAAGTCACAGAGATATTATTTACCCTACACTACTTGGTAGTAGATCAATGTTACTTACATGAAGTGCAATCTTGTGCTATTGACAGTGTGTCTTGAATGTGATGATGTCCTTGTTACTGTGGTAATAAACTGTGAATAACCGTACCACAGTCGTTACAACCTTTCCTGACTTATATACGTGGATTGGTGTGTGTGTTATCATGGCTGTACTCTCAAATTTCACATCCTTCTACAGCTAACCATATCGTTCTCCAAATATAATAATTAAACAAAAACTTCAACAGTACTGGCCAGTATCATCGACGTCTACAGTGAAGGCCAGTACGGACTATGGTCAAGAAATGTACTTCTACAGTGGTCGCCAGCTTTAAGGGTCTGTTACCCAGACAATCGCGTTACAAGATCTGCAGCGTATAGACATTAACATTGTTTTATTTCCTGAACCACCATTTACATCCCTATTGCAACAGCGGTTGGCCAGCTCTCTGATGTTCTACAGTGCAACTGTTGTTATTACTTGAAAGTACCCGGCGTTGCCCGGAAGTGTATTGTCATTACAACAATGGAATCCAGCCCGTATTTCCTGGGCGGAAATTGATGTGCAGTCTAGATTTTCAACGTTCTCAGTCAAGATTTTCCATGTGCAAGGTCAACATGCCAAGAAGTTGAGCATTCGTATATCTAGACCTTGCATCATTGGGTTGCTGTACCTCTCAGCGGTGGATCATCCTATCGTTGGACTGTGTGTTATTGTACATCATTGCTGTTATTCTCGAGGCCAGGATTTTTCGCCAGTTAAGATAAGTGGCTATATGTTTTGTAAACTGTGCCTCTGTATGTGTGGTAGTTAAGCCTTTCTCTCTGCACATACTATTTATATTCCTTGTTTTTTTATGTTACATGTTTCTTTGTTTTATATGTCATATATGTGTTTATATTTCAGCGGGTTTGGTTGGGCCGTGACTGTCGTAGAATATCCCACTTTACCGAGGGTCTACAACAGCGTTCTTTAGGGACTATTGCGAATTTCCCACTGTGGAAATTGCCAGCAACTTTTTGTTGCTGACGTATTTTGTCCACTACGTTGGTCTTTCGTGATATTTTTGTTTAGTTGTGCCGAGATGTGCTATGTTGTTTTTGTAATATTTTTCTCTGTTCTTTAGTTTTGATTAAATTTGTTTGTATTTGTCTGCCTCCCCTTCCTATCGTTTATTTCTTTACACCTTTTTGTTTATACACTGTGTAGTCGATTGTTTTGTTGGTGATTCGCAACTGTCGTTACATGCTTTGTAAGATTCTACTTTAGTTTTGCTTTAGTGTTTATTTGATTTCTGTGAACGTTGGCATTTGTCCTTGATGCTTTGTCTTGTCTTTCCAGTTGTTGTTATTGATTTTTGTTATACACTGTCATTACTATATGCACAATAAGTATATAGGTAATTTATTGTATTATTGAAAGTTAAATTAATTTTATAAATTCTTGAGAAAAGACTTGTCACCCAGTGAGTTGGGACAGAGTGAGTTATACAGGTTATTGATCTCATATAATTATTTGTCATAAATCACTATGGATATTGTGGATCATTTTCTTCAGGAAGGAAGAAAATTACGTTTATTCGGTGAAGACTGTGAGGATTATGCCACAGAACAGTTCCTACTTCAGGTGAGCGAGGATCTAAAAGAATATGCTCTGTGTAATTTTGGTTACGGCTATTCAAAGGAGAAAGCAGTGAGACTTTCTAAGTTAATATCTTCTGTTTTTTATGAAGAAGCTAGACTTACTACTCAAGGCAGTAATATTGTTGCGTTGGAAAAAACGATAAATGAGCTTCAGGGTGAAAAGAAAGCTCTTACTGATGAGTTACAGCAAATGAAAATGCAGTATGAGAAGAAGTTGTCAGCAATGAATGTTGAAAATACTGTAGTCAAGAGTAAGGTGACGGAGTTGATAGAAGATAATAAGAAATTAAAAGTTAAAGCCCAGAAACGCGAAAAGTCCTATAATGAAACACTTACTGTTTTTGTGAGTGATATTGCAATGCTCAGTCGCCAACTTGAGGAAAAGAATACGGTATTTCCAAAGGAAATGTATGAGCTTAAGAATAGGTATGAGATTAAGATTGAGGCACTTCAACTGGAATTGACACAGTTGAGAGCGAATAAGGAATTGTTTGACGTTTCTCTTAGTCACAAGAGAAAGTTAGAGGATGAAGTGATCTCATTAAAACAGTTGTTGGATAACCAGATGGATAAGGTGAACTCATCCACGCTTGATTTAAAACTACTGTGGAAGATAATAGAAACATTAGCTCTTCCTCATGAGAATAAATTAAGACAATCTCAACTGGAAAAGGAGAAAAAGGAGCTGGAAGATGAGATGAGCTCAATTAAAAACAAATATCTATGTAAGGAACAGGCTCTTGTTAGAGAGCTGGAACAAGTCAAAATGAACTATGAGAAGTTGAAGTCAGATTTTGTAGAAATGGAAAAACGAAAATTAGAAGCTGAAGAGAGAATGCAGATGCAAGCTGAAGAAAATATGAACTTGCATGAGAGAGTCTTAGCTATGGAGCTGGAGAAAATAAAGGTAGTGAATGAGAAAGATATGGTTTTTCCTGAAAAGATTGATGAGCTTATGACTATAGATAATAGTGCTATGGAAGCACTCAAACTTGAGCTTGTTCAGGAGAAGGCTAAGGTTTTAGAAACTACTTCTCAGAAGGAAAAATTGAGATTGGATCTAAGAGATAGAGTTGTTAAAGAAAAGACTTTTACTTCTGAGTTACACGACTTGAGAGTAGATTACAACAGGCTTCAGATTAAAGTCAACGAGAGAATTCATAAAGCTGTTGCTAGAGAGAAAGCTGTTGCAGAAGTAGAAATTGCAAAACTTCGCAACAGAGTTGATGTGTTATTAGATATTGTTTTGTACAACAAGATGTTGTCCACTGCCAAGGTGGATGGAGTTAGACATAAAGCTGATGGTCAATATGTTACATATGCAAAGAGTCAGTCACATGCACTCAATGCTAATAGTAACACTAAACAAGGGGTAAACAAATCTTTTCGTGGCAAATATAATTTCCCATGGAATAACAATACTGCCTTGAACAGGAGTGATTCTTGGCGTCAGGCCAATAAAAGTAATCCAAGTGTCAGTCTTTGGGATCACGGTGAGGACTTTGATAAATGTCATGACAAGACTCCTCAGACAAACCGTGCATCGACTTTACAAATTTCGGATAAATTGTTAAAAGAGGACAAAACTATTAGTACCCAGCATACTCAGCACAGTCAGTATGATGTACCTGTTAAGCACATTGCAACAGGCAAAAATAAAATCAATTTTGCTAGGAGATATCATCGTGATTGTGGACAGTACCAAGGGCGTTTCACGTAATAATTTTTTTCTTCAAGAAATTGGAGACAATCTAACGATCCTCAAAATTTTGGTTCCAACAATTATGGAAGAGGTTACTACAATAGAGGTTGTCAACCTTATAATAATTTTTCTCAGAGACAGCAAAACCCATCAAATAGATATTTTGATCAAAGGGGAAATAACAATCTCAACTATGCTAATTGGGGTTCAAAACATAACAACGCTCCCAATAGAGATAATGGTTATGATAAATCTCGATATGACGATAGATCTCAAAATTTTAGATCTCAAAATGATAGATCGCATTATCATGTTAACTTTGCTCAACAGGAGCCCCAAGTTATTAGTAATCAAGGGAATAATAATAAGAGTGTCTCTAATGCATCTCAGTGCCCTAAGTGCACAACTTTGTTTCAGCCTACAGCGTTGACTACCTTGAGTTGCAGCCATCCTCTACCTAATCCTCCTACATTGTCTACATGGAGGAAGGTTTAGTTATATACATACAGGGGCCGTAAGTCTACACAGCCACATTTAATAGATAAAAATGTAGGATTGACTATTGTATATTTTATAATCCTACGGTTATCAAACAGAGATTCTGATTTGTATTGTTTCACAGCGTAAACTTGTTGATGTGACTTGACGCTGTTATATGGAGTGTCTCATCAGTTTTCCAGTTATTTCAACATTTGACGTCCCTGTTTTCCATTGGACTTTGGACGCTTCGTTAGACGTGTGTGATACCCTCTGGAGTACAGAATGGTTTCGGACTTCGGAAGTCATCTCCAGATAGTTTATATTGCTGTACTTTAGTATACAACATTATGTTAAAAGATATTACATTTTGATATCATATAACCTTTTGATGATAAGGTGTTGGTGTCACTATACAGTTGGATATTAATGTTGAAAGGATAATATGGTAATGACATCTCTATTTTTGTAATTTATCTTTGCGAGACAAGTTGATATTGTTGTGTTTGTTGGCATATATGAAGTCATATGAAGGTAATTTTTTCTTGCATTGTAATGTTGCCAGCACTTTATTGTGCGATTGTGGTTGCGCCTCTTGGATATAATGTGTGTATTCTGAGAAAATATTTTCTCTAAGATTGTGAGATAATTTTTTTTGTTCTCACCAGACTCTCCATTGTGCGTCAGTATAGCCTGACATTATGGCGTTGTATATTTTGATGCCCTTCACCAGCGCATCATGTATGCATTATGAGCTTGTTGTATCATGCTCATTATTATTATTATTTTTTGGTGTGGATGTAAATTTAGATTGTCATGTACGTTGTTATATTATTATGGTATTCATTTATATTATGCATTTGATTACCATGTCTTAATTTTGTCTTCTTCATGCTTAGGCATTGCTTCCTTTTATCTTTTTTCTTTCCTTTTGTATCCCCATCTTGTCTCTGTTCACTTGTCTCTAATCTACTTTTCTTATGTTATCTTGTCGTCCTATCTGCATTCCTCTTGTATTTATGATTTTTTATAGACTGTACTTAAGTCTAGATGTTTGTATGCTACCGCCCTCATTTTTATTTTTCGATGTAATTAATATGAAACAAATATAAAGGTATGTTATAAGGCACTCATAGGAAATAAAGAAGTAGAACACTAGACAACAGCTGTTTACAGGCCTTGTGGTTTACCTTCCTTATGTGTTATAAATGTTTATACAATACCAAACCTACCCTCTGTCCTGTTCTTACTGTTCTAAGTCTACTATCATACTGGACACAGTATTCAGGTCTTCGTCTTGTTGGACTGACCAATACTGATATATAGGGGAACAACAGAAGTGATTGCGTCATTAATAGGCTGAACTGCCCATGGTAAACTTTTGGTGTTATGTATAGAGGTTCGCACTAAGGACCTGTCATTGAAACATCCTTTTTTGGGGATGCGTAGATGGCAGGGAGGACAGTGTGATTCGCTTGCATAGCTAGGTGGTGTTGTCGCACGGAAGGTCCAGGGTTCAAATCCTGGGTAAGTCACTCATGTCTGTTGTTTTTCTGTTGTCTAGTGTTCTACTTCTTTATTTCCTACGAGTGCCTTATAACATACCTTTATATTTGTTTCATATTAATTTACTTCCCACAACCCAGGTTTTCCAAAGCCTATGATCGAAGCTGCTCATCATAATGTCGGTGTCCTCTTCTACTTCATTCGCTCTCATATAACCACATCTGTTTCTCTCATCAAGTTAACGGTATGTCTCTGATTGTGATAATGTGTTCGATGGTAACCATTTAACATCCCCCGAGTCTGGTCGTTCACAAACATCTAAAGACTGCTGCCGACATCAAACAACGACATCAAACAATTATTAGCAATATCGCTGCCTTTGTCAAAAAACTTTGCGCTGTCGCACACATTTATGACTTGGTCTTCTGAGAGGAGTAAAGACAAAATTTCTGCTTAAGCGAAACAAAATTTGAATTGGGACTGAAAAATTACTTTGAATTATCCAAAAATTCTAGTTATTAGAGGTCGACTTAACCAAAGTTTTTTTTAACAAAGCCAAAGAAGACTTTTGGCTGGGACCTGCAAAATTGCTTCGAATTAACTGAAAATCGACTTAAGCAACTCCGCTTATGTGGACTGCACTGTATTTAGTTTTCATTAGATTTGCTTGTCTTAGATTTATATGGCTTCCTCCAGTTCCAACATGTGAAAGTACCCAGTCTTTTAAAACTGAACATCTTCTTGAGTATATCTATGTATTAGCCAAAAATATCTCCTCTACATTATCTGGCCTACTGCACTCTTGTAAGTTTCTTCAAGCTTGAATTATTGAAATTTTTTATTATAAGAATTTGAGTATTTAATATAAGCACCACAAGCTACTTGTTACCTCATTCGCATGGATTATGATTTCATCATTGTGTCTGTTTTAAGACATTAACCAACTTATCTGTTTCTATTTTTTTTTCAAGTTTTATTTTATTAAGTTTTTGTGCAATTTTAGAAACTTGGTTATAGGATATATTACACGCAGACTCACATCTTCCTTTTGTACACCATCTTGGAAAAGTGATGGCCTGTCATTACCAGTACTGATTTAAGAGAAATGCATGTGTTTAAAGATGATACTATTACATCCCTAACAATAGGCATATTTTTATGATTAATTAAGGGAATGATCTGACATTTAAACAGCTGGAAGCTGGGATGCCTAAGCATATTCACAAAATAATTTTCATGTAATGAAGTAGAAACAATGGACACAGCTGGAAGGCATAAACTTTGTCATGGTCTGGCATTGCTGTTGTTCAGAAATGAACAAATTTTCCATTTTAGGCTGCAAGTTTTTAAGGTTTTTATATATTTTTTTTTGGTAGCAGACATAGAACCATTCCAGTCTTCTCTATCGTTTGATGGTCTCTGATCAGTTGCACAATTCCTGGTTAGATCAGGTCCAAGTCTGCCAATGTTAAAAACTCGTGTCATGTCTTCCTGTTCCGTGCCGTCTGTTCCAGATCTTTCCATGTCATCCTCATCCCTTTCATTTCTGTCTCTAGTTCTCTTCTCCATGCCTTTTTAGTCTCCCTCTAGCTACGTTAACCTGAGACTTCCAGAACAAAGACTGCTTTGTAATGATATCAAGCATTCCGAAGACGGCGAGTATCTGCCTGAATGGCGAGAGGACACCTGTCAGCGTACAGGGAGGAAAATAGGATACTCACGTAAAATCAGTCTCAGGTTAGATATACTAACCGGAGATTTCGCCTCGAGTAATAGTGGGTGTACATAAAAAAAAATGATATCAAGTTTTCCTCAATGTGTGTCCATTCCATCACAACCGTCTTCTTCTTATCTTTTGTTCCACTGGCTCTGGTCTGGTTCATGTCATCAATGTCACTTTGATGAATTTTTGGTACCATTTCAGTCCTTTTCTAAGTAAGCACCCGTTTGTGAAAGTCTGTAACTTCTTGGTTCTATTCAGAACATGTCCCCATATATTAAAATACGAAAAACCTTAATTATCATGTTTGTTACCATTTACCATAAATTTGTTCCATTTATGCTACACATTTGATGTACAGCTTTTAACTTTTTTGTCTCTTTCAGATTGCATTACAGGCAGAACAGAGACCAGACAAGTACAACTTCTTTGCCTGGGAAGGATGCTTTCCTTGTCCAATCTGCGAGTACCCGTGTTATACCCTGAATGGAGAGGTTGAATCACTTCCTACTAACACTCGGCTTTTGCGTCTGACATATAAAGAACATCTGCAGTGGCTCAAGGAAAACCAACAATATTCTGCGCCATCACATGCACCACTAAATGAGTTGACACCTGTGTCTGAAGGAGTTACCAATTCCAGCAGTGCACCGGCAGAAAGTACTGCAAATGGTGGTAGGAAAGAAGAAATATATTCATAATGCTCACTGTTTTATTTTTACTCAGTATGGTTGTGTGTCTTTGTGTTATGTTGTCTGTATTTATTTGCACTGTGCTATTTCTTTATTTGCCCCATGTAGTTCCTTTTTTGCCCTGTATAGTTTCTGGTTTGCCATCATATATTTTCTGGTTTGCCATCGTATAGTTCCTGGTTTGCTCTTTATAGTTCCTGGTTTGCCTTGTATATTTCCTTGTTTGTCCCGAATAATTTGTTCCTGGTCTGCCCTGTACAGTTCCTGGTTTGCCCTGTACAGTTCCTGGTTTGCCCTGTTTACTTCCTGGTCTGCCCCGTGCAGTTCCTGGTTTGTCCCGTGCAGTTCCTGGTGTGTCACGTGCAGTTCCTGGTTTGTCCCGTACAGTTCCTGGTTTGCCCCGTACAGTTCCTGGTCTGCCCCGTACATTTATCTGGTTTGCCCCTTATAGTTTTTGGTTTGCCCCATATAGTTCCTGGTTTGCCCTGTACAGTTCCTGGTGTGCCCTGCATAGTTTTTGGTTTGCCCCATATAGTTTCTGGTTTGCCCGTGTAGTTTTTTTGTTTGCCCTGTTTAGTTTTTGGTTTGCCCCTTATAGTTTTTTTGGTTTGCCCCATATAGTTCCTGGTTTGCCCTGTTAAGTTTTTGGTTTGCTCCATATAGTTCCTGGTGTGCCCCTTATAGTTTTTGGTTTGCCCAATACAGTTTTTAGTTTGCCCAATACAGTTTTTAGTTTGCCCAATACAGTTTTTAGTTTGCCTTGTTAAGTTTTTGGTTTGCCCTGTATAGTTTCTGGTTTGCACCCTTTGAGTTTTTGGTTTGCCCCTTATAGTTTTTGGTTTGCCCCATATAGTTTTTGGTTTGCCCCATATAGTTCCTAGTTTGCCCCATATAGTTCCTGATTTGCCAGTTAATTTTGTGGTTTGCCCCGTATAGTTCCTGGTTTGCCCCATATAGTTTTTGGTTTGCCCCTTATAGTTTTTGGTTTGCCCCATATAGTTCCTGGTTTGCCCCATATAGTTCCTGGGTTGCCCCATTTTGTGGTTTGCCCTGTATAGTTCCTGGCTTGCCCCTTATAGTTCCTGGTTTGCCCCATATAGTTTTGGTTTACCCCATATAGTTCCTGGTTTGCCCCTTATAGTTTTTGGTTTGCCCCTTGTAGTTCCTGGTTTGCCCCTTATAGTTTTCAGTCTTCCCCGAATAGTTTTTGGTTTGCCTCTTATAGTTTTTGGTTTGCCCTGTATAGTTCCTGGTTTGCCCTGTATAGTTTTTGGTTTGCCCCATATAGTTTTTGGTTTGCCCCGTATAGTTTTTGGTCTGCCCCTTATAGTTTTTGGTTTGCCCCATATGTTTTTGGTTTCCCCCATTACGTTTTTGGTTTGCCCTATTAAGTTTTTGGTTTGCCCTGTATAGTTCCTGGTTTGCCCTGTTAAGTTTGTGGTTTGCCCTGTTTAGTTCCTATTTTGCCCCGCATAGTTCCTGGTCTGCACTGCATAGTTCCTGGTTTGCCACATATAGTTCCTGGTTTGCCCCATATAGTTTCTGGTTTGCCCCATATAGTTCCTAGTTTGCCCCATATAGTTTTTGGTTTGCCCCATATAGTTTCTGGTTTGCCCCATATAATTCCTGGTTTGCCCCATATAGTTCCTGGTTTGCCCCATATGTTTTGTTGTTCGTCCATCACAGGTGATGAAGACCACTCTGTTCATCCAATTATTAGGATGTTAGGATAGTCTATGAGTACGAAGGTGACTGATGAGCCTGATGCGGGCCTGGAAGGATCTCGGACAGTGTGGGCAGGGAATGTTTGCTTCATGTGAAGGTTTTATTTCACGATCTTTTCTAGCTTGTCTCCGCTGTTCCGCTGCTGCTCTTCTGGAAGATTCGCATGCCACTGCACCTTTACGAAGAGATGTGCGCCAGGCAGTTCGGTCTTGCGCAGCAGCTTCCCATGTGTCTGGGTTTATGTCAAAGGTTTTTAATGAAGCCTTAAGCGTGTCTTTGAAGCGCTTTTTCTGGCCACCATGGGAGCGTCTACCCTTCTGCATCTCACCATAAAAGAGTATCTTTGGCAGTCGATGGTCTGGCATGCGGACTACATGACCTGCCCAGCGAATCTGTGACTGCATCAGAATAGTATCGATGCTAGGGATACCAGCTCTGTCAAGAACGGCGGTATCCGGGATCTTGTCTTGCCATTTGATGTTCATTATCTTCCTGAGACAGACTGTATGGAAGTGGTTGAGCTTTTTTACGTGGCGCCTGTATACAGTCCATGTTTCACATGCATAAAGCAGCACTGGAAGCACCGCAGCTCTGTATACCTTCAGCTTTGTCTGTAGACTAATGCCACTTCGATGCCAAACGTTGGTGTATAGTCTGCCAAATGTGCTGCTGGCTTTGGAGATCCTGGTGTTCACCTCATCATCAATGACGATGTTCTGGGATAGTGTACTACCAAGGTATGTGAACCTGTTCACAACATTCAGTTTCTCACCATTTACCTTGATGACTGGCTCAGTATAAATTGTGCCAGGAGCTGGTTGGTACATGATTTCTGTTTTCCCCCGTGTTGATGGTAAGCCCAAAGTTGGAGCAGGCTTCGGAGAATCTATCAACGCTACGCTGCAGATCAGCCTCTGAGCCAGCACTGAGGGCACAATCGTCAGCAAACAGAAGATCCCTGATGGTGTGTGATTTGACCTTGGTTTTTGCTTGAAGCCTCCTAAGGTTAAATAATTTTCCATCAATACGATATCTGATGTCGATTCCTGTGTCCCCATCTCTGAAAGCATCAGTCAGCATAGCAGAAAACATGATACTGAAAAGAGTCGGTGCAAGTACACACCCTTGTTTAACTCCATTTGAGACTGGGAAAGGCTCCGATAGCTCACCGTTTTCCTGAACTCTAGCCTGCATTCCATCATGCAGCTGCTGCACTATTGAGATAAATTTCTTTGGGCAGCCGTATTTTGCCATGATCTTCCATAGACCCTCTCTACTGACCGTGTCGAACGCCTTTGTCAAGTCGATGAAAGCTGTGTACAGGTCACAGTGCTGTTCTTGGCATTTTTCTTGAAGCTGTCTTGCAGCGAACACCATATCGGTGGTTCCACGTTCTTTCAGGAATCCACACTGACTTTCAAGTAGAAGACCTTTGTCAAGATGAGCCGTAAGGCGATTAAGAAGGATTCTGGCAAATATCTTCCCAGCGATTGATAGTAGTGAGATGCCTCGATGATTGTTACAGTCTTGGCGATTACCTTTACGTTTATAAAGACGTATAATTGACGCATCCTTGAGATTGTGTGGGATGGTTTCACTCTGCCACATTTGCTGGAAGATCATGTGAAGTTTCTCTATCAGAACTGTACCGCCATCTTTATAGACTTCAACAGGAATTGAATCGGAGCCAGGGGCCTTTCCACTAGAAAGTTGACGAATCGCTTTTTTGAGTCTCCTCCAAAGTCGGTATATCATCTAGTGCTTCATTTATAGGAATTTGGGGCAGTCGGTTGATGGCTTCATCATTAATAGATGATGGCTGGTTCAGAATATTATTAAAGTGTTCGACCCAGCGTTGGAGAATTTTTTCCTTGTCTGTAATTAGTGTTTTTCCATCTGCATTAAGGAGGGGAAATGATCCTGATGATGTTGGACCATAGACCGCTTTGAGTGCATGGTAAAAATTTTTCAAGTCATGGCTGTCAGCAAAGCCTTGGAGCTCATCTGCTTTATTACTCAGCCATGAATCCCGCATCTGGCGTAGTTTATGTTGGACGATTCTACGCATGTTGTTGAAAGCGTCTTTCTTGGATGTAGATTTTGGATCATTTAAATATGCTTTATGGAGATGGTTTTTCTCAGCCAACATCTTCTTTATATCATCTGAGTTCTCATCAAACCAGTCATTTTGTTTCTTGATGGCGGGACCCAGGACCTCTGTAGCAGTGTTGTAGATCTGCTCGCTTAGGGCTGTCCAATTTGTTTCCGCACTTTGGCCGTCTAACGAGATAGATTTGAGACGGTCTTCTAGGGTGTCAGTGAATGACTGTTTAATTTTTGTCTTCTTTAGTTTGGTAATATCCAGCCTTTTTTGAGTTTTCTTTCCCTGAGGGCGCCTGGCAGGTTGGATACGAATTTTAAGTTTAGACACAATGAGGCGATGATCAGTCCAGCATTCGGCACCACACATGGACTTGGTCACCCGGACATCTTGCCTGTCCTTCTTCCTAACAATTACATAGTCAATTAGGTGCCAATGCTTTGAGCGAGGGTGCATCCAGGAGGTCCTGTTGCGGATAGGAAGTCGAAAAATGGTGTTGGTGACAAGGAGGTTATGTTCTGCGCAAGTCTGGAGGAGAAGTCCATTGCTGTTACAGCGACCCACGCCGTACTTTCCGATAGTGCTATTCCAGGAGATGTTATCTGAGCCTACTCTTGCATTAAAGTCACCAAGAATAATAAGCTTATCTGCTTTGGGAACTGATGCAATGACTGCATGTAGTTCTTCGTAAAACTTATCCTTGACGTCATCCTGGTTTGTCATAGTTGGTGCATACGCGCTAATGATGGTGGCATGTTTCCTTCCATAAAGCAGCGGGATCTTGACCGTCATGAGTCGGTCATTTATTCCCTTTGGGGGCTCCGCTAGCTTGCCAATAATTGCTGTTTTGATTGCAAATCCAACCCCTGCTTCTCGTCTTTCTTCAGTTCCTCTTCCGCTCCAATAGAATGTATAACCTGCACCCTTTTCGCAAAGTTGGCCCTCGCCTGCAAGTCGAGTTTCACTCAGTGCTGCTATGTCAATGTTGTATCTGGCCAGTTCTCTCCCTATCAGGGCAGTTCGCCTCTCGGGTCTGTTTGTGTTAAAGTCTTTGTTGAGTAGAGTGCGCACATTCCATGCGCCTAGAATGAGGGGGAAAAATCTGTCCTTTCTTTTTCTTATGTGTCGCCCGCTGAAGTAGGGTACCCACCAACCGCGGTAAGCTGGTTAGGTAATGGTGGAGCAGGCAATGTTTAGGGCACCTTTTCTAGCCCCTTCCTCATGCCATGGAGGTGAGCAGTGCTTTCCTAAAGAGGGCTGCTCAGTCACTCAGGGGGCTGCCGAATCCCACTGCTGCTCCGATCAGTGGAAGACGACCATATGGCCTGAGCCGCCTGTGTGTAGGTCTGCGACTACGACTGCCAGCGCACCCACGCCTGCCGCTTCGCTGCTCGCCCATCGCCACAGGACTTGTTGTGAGTGGATGGATGAGTGGATGAGTGGATGAAAGAGTGACTTGCGCAGTGATTTGGTTTAAAGTGAGGAAGAGTTGCGCAATTCGTCGACCTCACTCTCTCGCCTGGGTCCATCTTAATCCAGTGGCAAGACAAGTCAAGACGACTGGAGATGAAGTCAGGTGCAGTGGATGACCGTGGCTTTCTATGTGCCTCGCCATGCTCCTTACGCTCCACAGCGCGTTGCTGGTAATTGCCGTCATGCCCGTTGAACCAACAGGTGATTTGTGACCGTGTGGGTGGTTCTATTAGGTCACAATGCTGCTGCTGTACTAGTACTGAGGCAGGCCTAGTTATTAATCTATGTGGTCAAATTTCCTTCCTTGACCTATCTTCCAAGTAGAGCTATCTCCTTGACTGGCCCTTTTCGCCAGAGATGGTGATTCCTGGATGAGATAAGGTTCGTCTTTTCTTCAACCCAGACCACGTTCTTCTCTCCTTGTTGTTATAGCGACTTCCTTGTACTAGTGGTTTTAAGGCTATATATGCTACATAGGTTTAACTCTTTCTCACATACCCACTCCACATCCTTTTTATTGATTAAACCAACTTGAGTGTTGAATTTCCGAACATAATGGCTTTTATTTACATAACATGTGTTTCACAATTCTTTTCTCATAAGGGTATGTTTCAATCTCCCTTTTTATCCAGGCCTCCAGACTTAGGCTCAATGTAATTTTTTCAAAGGTATATTATTATATTCTCTACTGTAGACTCTTGTCTAAAGCACTATAATCTGCTAGGCATAGCTCAATTTCATGCATCAATATCAATTCATAGTTCACCTAAACAAAGTAATATAATGGCAGGTGCAGCTGTGGTGGCGTCTTCATACTTACTCTTATATGAGAGAGCGCATGAGATGTTTCATAAATGTCAGATACAACTGTGGTGGCGTCTTCATACTTACTCTTATATGAGAGAGCGCATGAGATGTTTCATGAATGTCAGTGCTGTAAACCAGTTGTTCAACATATTCTTGTTTAATGACAATGCCTCATCTTCTTTGTATGACAGCCCATCCTGGCTATCTGATAATAAAAGTTATCCACTTTTTAAGCTTTAATTATGCCTTTGCTTCAATAGTCTCGTCTGTAGTTCGCTCCCTTAAATATGAGCGACATTAGCCTGCGACAATATGTTGAGCGTGTTTCTAAAAAAACATGTCTCTCTTCACATAAGTTAAGCATAATTAGAGTCAAAGACCTCTTACCGTAATATACAGAAGTCCGTTACCTATCACTGTCCTACCAGCACCACCTATGAGCTAATCCTATGTTTAACAGCACACATTATCAATCAAATCTAAGTGTTCTCCTGAATTCCTATCACTGCCTTTCTATATCTAGCTATTTCTGTAGACCTTCTGCAAACCGCAGGTTTCACATTTCTTGAGCGCCCAGCGCGACACGTCTACCCTGGTTGAGGTTTCTGGAGGGACTCATCTCTTTTCCCCTTCAATTTATTCCCATGATCCTCAGTTCACTCACCTAATCTCACCTTTCACGCTTTTAACCCTACTCTGTCAACCCCGTGAACTGTGCTACATAACTGTTTATATTTCGCTCACTTTTCACGTGCGTTTATTCTGCTCTCTATTCTCTTAACTCTAAAGGGCGCTAATAATATTGTTATCTCCCTTTGTGGTTTTTGATTAAACGCTATGTTCTGTTACTTCTAACTTATTAGAAACAATCGTTATGCTAATTTTATAAAGCAGAACTATGTACACTTAGGAAATATTAAAGTCTAAAATAGTTATCTCCCTTACCAACTAAGCACAATAGTGCTGTTTCTTGTCTCCCATCTATAAGACAAATAGTCCCCTTTAATAAATTATTTACATTTTCAAAACCATTTTCTCATACCCTGTTATTTCAACGACCCCAAAATACTGTTCATCTGAACTTAAACTCAGCATAATAATGCTGCAAAGACTCCACGATGACAGGTTTCTTCCGCGCAGTCTACCGAATCCAGTCTTCGCATGCATGGGTAGGCAGACCCTAACTCACCGAAGGTTTATAACCAGTCGGCTACCCTCACCTAGTTTAGCCGGCCTGTCAAAGCCGTTTCCTGGGGGGTGGCCGCTGTCGCATGCTGACAGCTACGAGGAGCCACAGGTGAGAGCTGAATGCCAGGTTTGGACCAAAGGTGGCCGAGCTGCCCTGAAAAGGGCATGACAGCTCCTTAACCAGAGGTACTACCAATACCTGACATCCCAAACCCCCCCCCCATATAGTTCCTGGTTTGCCCCATATAGTTTCTAGTTTGCCCCATATAGTTCCTGGTCTGCCCCATATAGTTCCTGGTTTACCCCATATAGTTTTTGGTTTGCCCCGTATAGTTCCCGGGGGGTCTCTGAAGAGACGAAGAAAGAATAGGACTGGGCACCCTCAGGCATGTTGTACGAGGCAATAAATGCGAGGTTGTGCATGGGATAGGCAACCTCATCATGTCAAACAAATTGCCACAGAAACCACCACTACAAGAGCATATGAATGCTTAAGGTAGTAGGCTACCTTGATAGGGTAAAAAACTCAAATTTTCTTTTCAGAATCAAACAACCATGGGTATAGTGTTAGTATGGACTTAAAATTGTTGTCCACATAATGACCTAATTAATTATGCAAATTAGCTATCCAATATGGCCGCCGTAGTGAATAAATTATACACCTTTTTCAAAACATCATAACTATGTTATGTGTACAAGGATCTGACT
This sequence comes from Oreohelix idahoensis, assembly GCA_024509875.1. Classification (NCBI taxonomy): domain Eukaryota; kingdom Metazoa; phylum Mollusca; class Gastropoda; order Stylommatophora; family Oreohelicidae; genus Oreohelix; species Oreohelix idahoensis. The sequence continues at coordinate 865,440 of JAMPIV010022739.1, forward strand.
GAAACTTGGCAAATTGAATCATTATATATAGCGTGAGGTCATGACCTAAAATGACAGAGATTGACAGAAAGGTTAATTTTTAATGAATTTTCAAAATTTATATTTCTGGAATGTTTGATATTTGTGCCTCATTATATATGCATGATGGTCATAAAACTAAAACTTTGAATTCAATTGTATCCATTTTAGGTCAGAATCTGTAAGATTATATGACAACCAACTGTGTTAATTTTCATGTCAATTGAATGTATAGATCCAGAGATATCTTGTTTCAAAGATCACCAATTATGCTAAAAAGACAATTCCGAGAAAACAAAGAAAAACAGAAAAAGAACTCACAAAATGAAGTTTAATGAGCTCCTATTGAATAATGGTCTCCTTCTACTGCAGCTGCAGTGTCTATGAATCCCCTTTTCAGTGCTCTCAGGGTCTTTCCATTGCAATGTCCTTACTTGCTGAATAGATCCTGTGCAGCGTTCTCCTGTAAGCTTTCTTTGCCATTGGTTGACTTGTGTTCATGTATATTGAAAAAATTCTGCAATGCACTGTGGCCTTTCCCAATAGAACGCACAAATGCCACCATTCACACATTTACTTCTTTGTGTTTGTGAGTAGCTGGAGATGAAACATCAGAAGTATTGAAATTGGCATTCCATTCGACACAGTTTGTGCACTTGATACTGATTTCATGACAAAAGCCATCCCGAGTCTCTTCGACGATCTCACAGGTCAGTGAGTACTGATAACATTTGTCACATCTAAAGTTAGCGCATAAAAACCCAAACAGCAGTTTTACATCCATAAGGATAAACACATTTCCTCTGTTGTCATTTTTAGCTTGTCCTTCACTTTCTTGGACCTTTATTTTCTTTGCTGAGGAGCACAGAGGCTTTATAGCGTCACTATCGACAATAGGTGTCTCATTTTCAGGCAACGGTTTGTTGGTGTACCGATTTCCAAGGGACTTACTTTGTCTTATTTCCCATTGTGAACAAAAGAAGCTCTGCTAACTACTATTATACAGAATCAGTATAAAACTAGCAATAAATAGAGTTGATGTGGGTGAAAATGCACAATGCATGTAACAAATGCTGAAATTTACAATCAAAGCTTTCTAGACACACACTTTTGAAAAATTCATAAGAAATCATTGAGTGATTCCCCTTGGAAAAGTTATAAATATCTTTTTCCTGTTGCCTCAGTATAATTATAATTTCACAGTTTTACAATTACGCACCTTCATGTTGGGTCATTATTCACATGGTAACCAACTATAAACATTGGTTGCTATGCAAATCACTCAAGGGGGTGTGTGCAGAAAAACACTGATTCCTATCATACCAGAGTATCTCTAAGCTTCTATGAATTATTTTTAGTACAAGAACATGTTGACGATGATTTAAAGCATGAAAATGAAAATTGTTGGATTTTTATTTTTTTAAATCTTTTGTGGGTAGCCTACTACCTTAATGCAGGCTTCCTGTAAGGGGAGACCAGCTGTAGTAGTGGCTCCATACTCCATAGGGAGCAGAAATGAAAACGATGATGTTTTCTATATTTAAATGTGTACGTACTGTCAGTATTTGGGAGCTGCGGTAGCATAGTGGTTAGTGCACTGGCTTCCTAGCTCAGTGGTCTATGGTTCGATCCCCAGATGAGGTGGGATTTTTTAAGGCCGCAAACGGCTCCTGGGTCGACCCAGCCCCAACTGGGTACCAGAGCAACTTCTGGGAAGGTTAGGGTGGCTGGCGTGATGCTGATCACATCACCCCTAGTGTGCCGATGGTCAAGAAAATATGGGCCTAACACCATATTCCCAATATGCCTCAATGGGCGTGTAACGGATCCTTTACCTTTTCCTTTTTTACTGTCAGTATTTGTTTATAGTTGTTGAAGAGTACAAAGTTGGAAAGGCAAGGCTTGCAATGATGTTACGCGAGTCAGCAGATGATGTGGTTAAGTCCATTCAGCCCACACTGAAAACGGGAAGGAAGTGGAGAGTGGAAGAAGCTGTTGATGTTGCCCAAGAGTCGCTCCAACTGAGGGAGGTAATCGGATACACACAAGCGAATAGACGAGGATTTGGTCATGGAGATATCCGCTGGTGGTCCAAGGCATCAAGCAGGGAGCGTAGAGACATGGTATTTCAGGAGATACGAGGAGCTGAGAATGATAAGAGGGTGCAAAAAGCAGTACAGCAGGCCCAACAAGGCCAATTGACTACATGCGAAGGAGCCCTGCAAAGGTCCTTGACATGGAATGATATATGGCATATGGCACCTCTTAGGCTCAGCTTCATTGTTAGGTCAATGTATGACCTTCTGCCATCGGTCACAAACCTTATGAGATGGGGAAAGTCGGATGATGAGCAGTGCCCCCTGTGCCATGGGAGGCAGACACTTGAACACGTGCTCTCAGCTTGCAAGATGTCATTAGGGCAAGGGCGATACACATGGCGCCACAACAAAGTGCTAAATGAGCTGGCTGCAACAATAGATCTGGCAAGGATGAAGGCGAATAGCAATGTCAGGCCAAACACCGCAAACACATACGTTCTGAGAGCGGGAAAGTCAGCACACCCAAAGCCGAGTAAATCAGGTAGCAGTGTACCATCTCTCCTTGACTGTGCAAATGACTGGGAGATGGTCTGTTTTTGCGTAAACCATTTGTAGATTGCTTCTACTTTGTGTTTGTTAGCTTTTTCATTGTTTTTTTTTTTTTAAATAGAACTACCATCTTTACTTTTATAATACAGAAACAGACTGAAGAATTCACTCCCTGTTTTTTAATGTCAAAAAGTACGCGTACCCCAACACCTTATATTTCTGCAATTTTTTTCCCCAGAATCCCCCTTTATCAGCAAATTAGTTGCTGTATTTCTACTTTGTTCGCTGTTGTCAGAACAACACTTTTTTCCCCTTTACATTGTAAGTTTTGTAGTGTCCACGAAAATTGTAATGAGTTTGAAAATGAAACAAAACACAACTCTAAACTGACTTTACGACAGCTGAGAACAGCCAGAATTGACTGGAATAATGACCATATATGCTGCTTCAGCAAGTGAAAGGTTACATACATCATAAATCATGCCCAAATTTTTTTGTTTTATTGGTTCAGCTAATTGGCAGTTCAGATGATTGTTGTTCGGATAACCAGAGCTCTACTGTATGTCTTTGTGTTATGATGTCTGAAAGTTTTTTTCACTGTAGGATACATATGTCTCTGGTATGTTTTCTGTATTTATATATATGCTATGATTCTGTGCTATGTCACATAATAATAGAAGATGGCAGATGTGAAACAGAAATCGAGAAGAGAATAAGAATGGCCAAAGCTGCATTCAACAGCGTGAGACAAATACTTACATCTAAACAGTTAACTCACAAATTAAAACTGAGAATCATGAAGTGTTATATATATTCTTCATTACTGTATGGTGTAGAAACAAGGATGAATGATTAAGTTGTTGGAAGAAAGAGTTGAGGCTCATCTCATTGAAAGAGAAAAAAAACAAATAAGGAGGTCCTAGAAAACCTTGGTCTGAAAAACGAACTAATGAAGGAGATCAAAAGTAGGCAGCTAAAATATTTTGGTTACATAAAAAGACACACCATCTTGCAGAAGACCATAAAAGAAGAGAGAGTTGAAGACAAATGTGCAGTGGGGAAGACAGCGCTATAAGTGGGAAGATAACATCAAGAGATGGACAGGAAAGAGTCAGAGCGCACGATCAAGACAAGAGACAGGAGACAGAGATCCATTACAGCCAACCTTCGTTGTGGAGATCACACCTGATGATGGTATGTTTCTGTATTTATGTTACAGGATATAAATGTGTTGTTGTGTTTTAGTGTGCCTGTGTTTCTTTGTGCCATGATGATGTATATTTATTACAGTAAGCACGGATGCCACATCAAACCCTAAAGCTGCACACAGTCCATTCCTAGCAGAGGATTCTCAAGAAGTACATCTTAGCAAAGATCTACAGTCACACAGGGACCACATTACGCAAGAGTGCAGGGGAAAGGACAGCCTTCTGCTAACAGAGGAGTAAGTTAGATCAACATAGACATTTTTGATTTTCAAGGAAGTTCTAATTAACTATGACCTGTTGAAATATTATCACGGTTATAGTCCATTATTATGTTTTCCCAGTCATTCACTAACAAACAGAGTATTCCTTACAGTCAATTAATTACATTCCATCATTACGTTTGTCCCCAGCCATTCTCATACAGACAGTATTCCTTACAGTCAAGTAATTACATTCCATCATTACCTTTGTCCCCAGCCATTTTCATACAGACAGTATTCCTTAGTCAAGTAATTACATTCCATCATTACTTTTGTCCCCAGCCATTCTCATACAGACAGTATTCCTTAGTAAAGTAATTATATTTCAAATAAATAAATAAGTGGGCTGCTGTAAAACTGGTAAGGAAATAAATATAAATATTAAAAAATAAAACAGTATTGAATCAGTTTTACAAATTAACAGTACACAGGAAACACTGGACATTTCGGGTATCACCCTTCGTCAGCCACAGTTACAAATGGGCAACAAGGACAAGAAATATAGACAGGTTAAAGAAAAATAATATAGACACTGCAAACACGTAACAGGATGAGAATATTATATATTACATTTGTCCTCAGCCATTCTCATGGAGACAGTATTCCTTACAGTCAAGTAATTATATTCCATCATTACATTTGTCCTCAGCCATTCTCATACAGACAGTATTCCTTACAGTCAAGCAGTGGCGGCTTTCTTTAATGAGCTGTAGAGCTGCAGCACTCCCAAAGAAAAGGACTGCATACTGCTGTCTCTACTACATTATAATACATAATACGGACAGACCAAAAAATTGAGGTTACACCGGAGGGGTTAAATAAAAAAAAAAAAATTATCTAACACCGTATGTGCTGCGAACGATTTCAGCTCAAGTGACCTTGACCTCTTATAAGCGAATGCTTGTCATACACACAGCTAGAGATGAACTACGATTGTTTTGAATTTTTTATCATGAGCTGCAACGGATCGCAGCTCGTGTAAATTATCTCTAATTAAAGGGAAGTTACAATGAAAATTTTAAACACGAGAAATAGTGCATACAAGTCTGTGTAACCGATTTGTGACTCGGGAAGCTGCTACGACTGCCAATGATTACTCCTAGTTGCTGTAAACTTTTAAAATAACTTTTCAGAACTTCTTGACAGATTTTAGATGAGATAAGACACTAATCATTTGTGTCTGGGTTGATATTTCACATGGTGGTCACAATTTGTGACTATTATGTATAGTATTTGAAATGAATGAACAGTGCAGCACCCCCAATGACAACCCCCTGGAACCGCCACTGCAGTCAAGTAATTATATTCCATCATTACTTTTGTCCCCAGCTATTCTCATACAGACAGTATTCCTTACAGTCAAGTAATTATATTCCATCATTACTTTTGTCCCCAGCCATTCTCATACAGACAGTATTCCTTACAGTCAAGTAATTATATTCCATCATTACTTTTGTTTTCAGCCATTCTCATGGAGACAGTATTCCTTAGTCAAGTAATTATATTTCATCATTACTTTTGTCCCCAGCCATTCTCATACAGACAGTATTCCTTACAGTCAAGTAATTATATTCCATCATTACTTTTGTCCAGAGCCATTCTCATACAGACAGTATTCCTTAGTCAAGTAATTATATTTCATCATTACTTTTGTCCCCAGCCATTCTCATACAGACAGTATTCCTTACAGTCAAGTAATTATATTCCATCATTACTTTTGTCCCCAACCATTCTCATACAGACAGTATTCCTTACAGTCAAGTAATTACATTCCATCATTACTTTTGTCCCCAGCCATTCTCATACAGACAGCATTCCTTACAGTCAAGTAATTATATTCCATCATTATTGTCCCCAGCCATTCTCATACAGACAGTATTCCTTACAGTCAAGTAATTATATTCCATCATTACTTTTATCCCCAGCCATTCTTGTACAGACAGTATTCCTTACAGTCAAGTAATTATATTCCATCATTACTTTTGTCCCCAGCCATTTTCACACAGATAGTATTCCTTACAGTCAAGTAATAATATTCGATCATTACTTTTGCCCCCAGCCATTCTCATACAGACAGTATTCCTTACAGTCAAGTAATTATATTCCATCATTACTTTTGTCTTCAGCCATTCTCATACAGACCGCATTCCTTACAGTCAAGTAATTATATTCCACCATTATTGTCCCCAGCCATTCTCATACAGACAGTATTCCTTACAGTCAAGTAATTATATTCCATCATTACTTTTGTCTTCAGCCATTCTCATACAGACAGTATTCCTTACAGTCAAGTAATTATATTCCATCATTACTTTTGTCATCAGCCATTCTCATACAGACAGTATTCCTTACATTCAAGTAATTATATTCCATCATTACATTTGTCTTCAGCCATTTTCATACAGACAGTATTCCTTACAGTCAAGTAATTATATTCCATCATTACATTTGTCTTCAGCCATTCTCATACAGACAGTATTCCTTACAGTCAAGTAATTATATTCCATCATTACTTTTGTCCCCAGCCATTCTCATGGAGACAGTATTCCTTACAGTCAAGTAATTATATTCCATCATTACTTTTGTCCAGAGCCATTCTCATACAGACAGTATTCTTTACAGTCAAGTAATTATATTCCATCATTACTTTTGTCCCCAGCCATTCTCATACAGACAGTATTCCTTACAGTCAAGTAATAATATTCGATCATTACTTTTGTCCCCAGCCATTCTCATACAGACAGTATATAATGTTCTTATCTGTCCATTTCTGAGAATTATACGCTTATGCAATATGTGCGCATTTTGGACTAGAATATGTTAATGCGAGCAAGTAACCCACCAAAAGATATTGGGAAATAACGCTGTACTGTTTCTGCTGCATGTCTTGATCACGACACTAATTCTGTTGTGGTCTGTTCATTCCATTTCAGCTTCATTAGATTTTTATATTTAAAATTATCAAGACTTATGGTCATTGCACCACAGAAAAATTGAAAGACCTGTGTGCTTTTTAAAAAGGTGTTCAATTTAGCTTTCACGATGCAATGTGTGCCTTTCTGTATTTTCTGAAAAAGGTGGTGGGATTTTTTATTGTTCGTTACAGAACCTCTCACTTAGATAGTTAGTAATATAGGGATGTTCATTTAAAATATTGTATGGTGTTATTTATTAGTACAAGGTATTTATTAGTATAAGTCTTGGGCCTGACCATGAAGGAGTCACAGGAGGAAGATGAAACTTGGCACATTTAAAGTTCATCATATTTGCACTGAATGTGTGAAGTACGCGTTTGTTTCTTCAGTGGGTTTTCCTGCTACGGTGCACGGCACAATGTACCATATTGACCGGATCTGCTGCTCCAAAGATTTGACAAAACAATGGAAAAGAAGGAGGCCAGAGCTGATAAAATTTCTGATGTTTCAGGGAAAAACACCTACAGAAATACACAGGGAGATGGATCAGTGTTTCGTGATTCTTGTCCTTCATATACTTCGGTAAAAAACTGGTGTCAACAGTTCAAGTGCGGCCGCTCAAATGTTGCTGATCTGCCAAGATCTGGTAGACCAGCCTCAGAGTGCAATGATGAAAGTGCAACAATAGTGAAGAAAATCATTGACCAGGATCGAAAAATGACAATTGTGGAGATAGCTAGTAGAGTAATGGGTAGTACTATGCAGATCTTTTCACCAAACTAAGAAAGGTTGTAACCAGGAAACGAGGGATAACGCGCACTCAAAATCTTCTTTTGCTTCAAGACAACGCGCCCTCTCACAAAGCACGGCTTGTGCAGCTAGCAGCCAGCGATTTGAATATTGAAATTCTTCCACACCCACCATATTCTCCAGATTTGGCTCCATCAGACTTTTTTCTATTCCCAAATCTTAAAAAACAGCTAAAAGGAAATCATTTTGACAGCGATGAAGAAGTTATACTGGCATGTGATGACTGGTTTAGTTTGAAAAATAGGGTGTTTTACTCCCAAGGTCTTTTCAAGGTCAAGCAGAGATGGCAGAAGTGTGTCAATTCAGGCAGTGGCTATATTGAAAAGGAATAGACACTATACAAAATTTCAGCTCTCTGTGACATGTCCTTCATGGTCAGGCCCAAGACTTTATGTCAAGCCCCTTGTACTTGTTTAGGTAAACATTTATGTAATAGCTATTTTTAAGTGTTTATTGAAATAATTTATGTAATGTTTATTATTGTACATTTCGTTTGTAGCTCTTGTGAGAAATATCTTGTATAATTTTTATCTGAAATTAGGGATCAACCCCTTCTGGGCCATAAAAGTGCAGAAAAGTTGTATCAGTATGATCTCAGGCATGGAGAGGAAGTCCTTGAACTTCGACATCCTAATGCGATTGCTGTCAGTGCTCATACAGGACATGTCATTGTAGTTGACACTACATGGAATAAAGCTGTCCTTTATAAAACATATAGGAGACCATACAGCTATAAAGCATTTCACCATCCAATTATTGATGTCTGCTTTTGCCCTCCATCCAAGAAGGACAGCACAGAACGGTTTTATGCCATGGGTCGTCGGGCAGATAGGAAAGGAATTATGGTTTATACAGCTCCTTTTAACAAGGACCCGAATGATTTTAAATGCACCTACCAGAAAAACGTCCGTGATGTCAGTGGGCTGTTAGTAATTGACCCTGATATTTTGTTGATATCTTTGTGCTATGCCAACACAATCATCAGACAGGTCAACGCAAGTCAATTTGTTGATCTGGCAACACATTCCCAGCATGGTATTTTCTACCCAACACATCTGACTTACACTGTGGTTGGGGAAGTTGTAGTGGCTGACACTGGCAACCACAGAATCGGAGTGTTTTATGGTCCTGAATATTTAGCTTTTGACTTCTATGGACAATTTGGAAGTGAATATGGAAGCTTCTTCTACCCTATGGGCGTGGCTGCAGATAAAAGTCGCCGCTTGTATATTTGTGACACCAACAACTATCGTGTACAAGTTTTTGATAAGTATTTTCAGTTCCAGAGCTGCCCCATTAAAAAAACCTATCTCATGGGACAGTCTGTCACACAGGATGTAAAGCCTCTAGATTGTGCCATCAACAGTGATCAGAAACTTGTAGTCCTATTCCGAGGTAGAGCTTTCATGTCATTGCAGGTAAATATTAAGGTTTTGAGTGATAAATTCATCCATGTTGTGATTGATAGCTGTAGCCTTGATGTGAGTGATAGCCACACACTGTTGTTATGTTTGTGATTGATAGCTGTAGCCTTGATGTGAGTGATAGCCACACACTGTTGTTATGGTTGTGATTGATAGCTGTAGCCTTGATGTGAGTGATAGCCACACACTGTTGTTATGTTTGTGATTGATTGCTGTAGCCTTGATGTGAGTGATAGCCACACACTGTTGTTATGTTTGTGCTTGATAGCTGTAGTCTTGTTTCTTCTTGTGAATGATAGCTTTATGTATTGCGTGTGATTGATGGCTTTTGTCTATTGTCTAGTGTGTGGTAGCTACAGCCTGTTGTCTAGTGTGTCGTAGCTACAGCCTGTTGTCTCATGATTGGTGCTTATTGTTGTTTTATTGTGAGTGATTGTTGTTTAACTAGGGTTGCTGAGCTTCTTGCTCTTTTGCAGTCAATACCAAGTTGAAGAGTCCTTGGTATTATCTACACTGTAGATCTAGGCTTTTCCTGTGGCTTTTCTGCCTTTCCGAAACGTGTTGAGGTGAAGTCATGCGCTCCAGTTTCTCCAGCTTGGCTTGCATTTAAAGGCCTGTCACATCTGGTCCCAAGCTAGGAGTAAGAAGTGCATGGCATACTGTACATTTCCCGCCATCCAAGGGGGCTCTCCAACTAATGAGTAAGACAGACAGGTCAACGCAAGTCAATTTGTTGATCTGGCAACACATTCCCAACTTGGATAGATGAGCTAATGAATGAGCAACATAATGAACAAGACAAACACATGGACACACCAACAAACTATTCCCAAAACACACACTTCCACACAAACACACTGAGGCATTCTTGCTAATGTTGTGTAATGGGACAGGGTTGTTGGGTCATGCTAGTGTGTTTAGCAGGAAATGAGGTAATCAAGTAATGAAGCAAGTAAACAACATAAGTCATGAAAATGTTTTGGACATTAATATTGAAAAAATGATAGCTGTGATAATTAGCAAAGCAGATGAGAAGCCAAAGTTAAAGCTAAGAATAAATAGGAAAATCCTGGAACAAGTCAAGAGTTTCTCATATCTTGGTCATATAATTACAGAAAATGGCAGATGTGAAACAGAAATCAAGAAGAGAATAGGAATGGTCAAAGCTACATTCAACGACATGAGACAAATACTAACATCCAAACTGTTAACTCACAAATTCAAACTGAGAAACATCAAAGGCAATGTATATTCTTCATTACTGTATGGTGTAGAAACATGGACAATGAACAAGTAATTACAAGGAAGAATTGAGGACTTTGAGATGTAAATATATAGAAGATTGTGGCGTCTGTGGCCTAATGGATATGAACGCAGTTTCATAATACAGATATACCAGGTTCGAAACCTGCTGCAGGCGGTTTGGTAGCAGATCGCTTTGTGTGGATTTTTAATAATGGTATGAGCGCCGTACCGTCCAGAAAGCAATGGCAAACTACTGAATGAAAAAAAATTGCCTAGAAAAATCACAAACAAGCCAATAAAAGCTGGGGTTGATTGCCACGTCCTGTAAAGGATTAGCAACTAACTAACTTCTAGAAAGAGAAGAAAATAAAGAGGTCATAGAAAACCTAGGAATGAAAAGAGAATGAATGAAGGAGATCAAAATTTGACAGCTAAAATATTTTGGTCATGTAAAAAGACATAACACCGGACACTGAAGATCATATTAGAAGGTAGAGTTGGAGGCTAACGTGCAAGATGAAGACAGCGATATAAGTGGGAAGATAACATCAAGAGATGGACAGGAAAGTGTCTATTAAAGTGCACAATCAAAACAGTTCAGAAGTCATCGGTGATGATAAGGTAACCAAAGGGTAGGTATACAAGTGTTTTTCTTGACATCATAAGAACACAATGAATTAGCTGAAAATGGGCAGTTACTGACGGTTACAAAAATGTTCCCTGGCATTGAATGATTAGTCTGGCAAGCAAAACTGCATTACGAAAATGAAGGGCCATAAATATCCTTCCACAACTATTTATCTTTTGGGAAATAGCTGACAGTTACTGCAGTACCATTACTGTTTCAGGTATTCAAATATTTTGAACCACAAGTTCTCCATACAGTTGAAGATGAATCTGCTGTATCGATACCTCATCAGCCTTTTTGCTGGCTCTGTTGTATTTGTTGTCTGCATACGTGCTGCTGCAGGGATGGAAGATGGTCATCTCAGGCAGAATATGAACCTATACAGTGATGATCTTTTTCATCCTGTCCTGTATCACTGTAATGTATTGTTGGTGTTAAATTAACTCTCATACCATTACATTGTTTTTTTTTTTAAATTTATTCTTCTGCTGTATTAATGTTCAGGTTATATCCTCTTAAATGCTGTCTTCCTAACACACTGGACCAACATAACAGGACTATTTGTGTATTTACACATGTTCAGGGGGTCCAGAGATATTATTCTGAATTGATAGATAAACAGTATTACTTTATGATAAGGTGGAAATGGGTAGAAATTGTAAGACAGGTGCATAGAGACTGTATGAGTCTGATTCATCTATAAAGGTGTGGGCATGACAACAGTGGTAAAGGGGTTATGTCTTTTCATGTAATTCAGTTCATGAAAATGTTGATGATAGTATCTCAGAATTTTAGGTATAGAAACACTGACTACATTCCATGATTTGTTACAGATAATTTTCTTTTCATTTTAAAATCAATTTGTATTCTCTTTCAGATTTAATACTATATTTGTACTAAAGTATCTGTCATTGACAACTTTAATGCCATTATCTGTGACTCATATGGACTCAAGTAAATGTTTGGTATTTTTCTGACATTTAAAACAAAAATCTTCCATGTTAGGTTCATATGCCTGTTTTGTTCAGAGGAGAGTCTAACTGGCATATACATTGACAGTTTTATTCTTGGGTTTCTATTGACCAGAACATTTATTGTGTGGTTCTTGTAGTGTTTATTTTGTCATGAGGAGGGTTTGATTGTCAGCACATCAGTTATTTTCTTCGTGCATTTATTTTGTCCTGAGGGAAGGTCTGATTAGCTAGTACATTTGTTGTTTTGTTCTTGTGTTTGTTTGTCCTGAGGGAAGGTCTGATTGGCTAGTACATTTGTTGTTTTGTTCTTGTGTTTGTCCTAAGGGACAATCTGATTGGCTAGTACATTTGTTGTTTTGTTCTTGTGTTTGTTTGTCCTAAGGGAAGATCTGATTGGCTAGTACATTTGTTGTTTTGTTCTTGTGTTTGTTTTATCCTGAGGGAAGGTCTGATTGGCTAGTACATTTGTTGTTTTGTTCTTGTGTTTGTTTGTCCTGAGAGAAGGTCTGATTGGCTAGTACATTTGTTGTTTTGTTCTTGTATCTGTTTGTCCTGAGGGAAGGTCTGATTAGCTAGTACATTTGTTGTTTTGTTCTTGTGTTTGTTTGTCCTGAGGGAAGGTCTGATTGGCTAGTACATTTGTATTTTTTGTTGTTCTTGTGTTTGTTTGTCCTGAGGGAAGGTCTGATTGGCTAGTACATTTGTTGTTTTGTTCTTGTGTTTGTTTGCCCTGAGGGAAGGTCTGATTGGCTAGTACATTTGTTGTTTTGTTCTTGTGTTTGCTTGTCCTGAGTGAAGGTCTGATTGGCTAGTACATTTGTTGTTTTGTTCTTGTGTTTGTTTGTCCTGAGGGAAGGTCTGATTGGCTAGTACATTTGTTGTTTTGTTCTTGTGTTTGCTTGTCCTGAGTGAAGGTCTGATTGGCTAGTACATTTGTTGTTTTGTTCTTGTGTTTGTTTGCCCTGAGGGAAGGTCTGATTGGCTAGTACATTTGTTGTTTTGTTCTTGTGTTTGTTTGTCCTGAGGGAAGGTCTGATTGGCTAGTACATTTGTATTTTTTGTTGTTCTTGTGTTTGTTTGTCTTGAGGGAAGGTCTGATTGGCTAGTACATTTGTTGTTTTGTTCTTGTGTTTGTTTGCCCTGAGGGAAGGTCTGATTGGCTAGTACATTTGTTGTTTTGTTCTTGTGTTTGCTTGTCCTGAGTGAAGGTCTGATTGGCTAGTACATTTGTTGTTTTGTTCTTGTGTTTGTTTGTCCTGAGGGAAGGTCTGATTGGCTAGTACATTTGTTGTTTTGTTCTTGTGTTTGCTTGTCCTGAGTGAAGGTCTGATTGGCTAGTACATTTGTTGTTTTGTTCTTGTGTTTGTTTGCCCTGAGGGAAGGTCTGATTGGCTAGTACATTTGTTGTTTTGTTCTTGTGTTTGCTTGTCCTGAGTGAAGGTCTGATTGGCTAGTACATTTGTTGTTTTGTTCTTGTGTTTGTTTTGTCCTGAGGGAAGGTCTGATTGGCTAGTACATTTGTTGTTTTGTTCTTGTGTTTGCTTGTCCTGAGTGAAGGTCTGATTGGCTAGTACATTTGTTGTTTTGTTCTTGTGTTTGTTTGTCCTGAGGGAAGGTCTGATTGGCTAGTACATTTGTTTTTTTTTGTTCTTGTGTTTGTTTGTCCTGAGGGAAGGTCTGATTGGCCAGTACATTTGTTGTTTTGTTCTTGTGTTTGTTTGTCCTGAGGGAATGTCTGATTTGCTAGTACATTTGTTGTTTTGTTCTTGTGTTTGTTTCATCCTCAGGGAAGGTCTGATTAGTCGGTACATTTATTGTTATTTTCTTGTGTTTATTTCATCCTCAGGGCAGGTCTGATTGGTCGGTACATTTGTTGTTTTGTTCTTGTGTTTGTTTCATCCTCAGGGAAGGTCTGATTGGTCTGTAAATTTGTTGGTTACTTCTTGTGTTTGTTTCATCCTCATGGAAGGTCTGATTGGTTGGTACATTTGTTGTTTTCGTCTTGAGTTTATATTTTTTCTGAAGGAAGGTCTGATTGGCCAATGCTTCTTCTTTGGTCTTTTTCATTCACAATGGAACAAAGGGTTGTAATACTAGCTGACTATTGATTTAAATGTGGGACTGTCTCTTACAGCTGTGCTCACAAGAATCTGGCTAGCTTTGTCTTCCTCTTCTACCAGTCTTCTCCAATGGGCTTCCACCTTTCTTTACCTAAGTTAAATAATTATGTTTGCTTTGTCTTAATGAAGATCTGGTTGGTCAGTACACTGGTTGTTTTGTTCTTGATTTTGTCTTGAAGAAGGTTTGATCAACCAGTACATTGGTTCTTTTGTTCTTATGTTTGTTTTTCCTGAGGATTGGTCAGTATGTCAGCTGTGATGCAGTCATTCTATAAAACAAATACCCTATTTATTTGTATCATGTTTACCAATTAAATGGTGACTACTACAAAGGTGACTAAATATTGTACAGTATTAGAAAAATTTATTTTATGTAATAATTTTGTCCACAAAATGGTTATTTTTCTGTTGTCAACTGTTCTGTAGAATCCTAAAGCATTTAATTTGTAGATACATTCACTCAGCTTTGTTATGTAAACATTGCATGATTATGTTTTCACAAGTAAACAAAAGGCAAATAACTAGGACTATCTACAGCAAGAAAATTATTGAACCAGGCCATCATAGCAGCAAATTAAGACACAAATGATGAAGAAAATATAGAACTATCGACTTCAATCTTAGCTGCCATAATGTCCATCCTTCAGTCAGTCAGAATCCTTTAACTTATTTGGCTATTAATATAAACTGTAACTCTGGCTGCACAAACTCTTTCCAGGGTTGTCTGTATTTAAATGTTAGTTTCAGCATCCTTCCATGTGATCATATGAATCCTGCTTGTGACGTGTTTGAGTTTCTAATCCCTATGCACTTCTAGGTCTTAATATTTTCCATTTCCCCCAATATAGTTGATTGTTGTGCTTTGTTATACTCTACGTTTATTTTTCAGCTTTTATCCGGTCTACATGCATTTAAAATTTTTACTCTGTTGTTCTTCAAGTTAATTGTTTTTGTGTATGTGTGTGTCAGACTGTTACAAATCTGTAGATAACATCATTCAAATGAGTCAGCAGTTGATGGATTATGCAAGATAATGCTTCAGAAAACTTTCCCATGATGTCTGTGGTTATGTCAGGAGAATGCTGTCTCAAGTTTCTGGCCTGTGACGTTAACCACAAGTTCAGTAAATTGATTCTGACAACAGCAAGGCTAAATGACTAACTCATTATGGGACAATGCTAATTGGTACCACATTATAATGGTTTAATTTTCTTTTATTATTGTAACCATTCCAAATATTTATTGCAAGTCAAAGAAATGTACAGGTAATAAATTTGTGAAAAGTGCTATTCATTTATGCATTTTCAGTTTTCATATTTACAAAATTAGGTATCTGAGAAAGGTGTTTGAAGTAACAAGGAAAGACGTGGTCTGCAACCAAGCAATACAGCAAGACCTCAAACCTGGCCCCTGCAGACCCAAGTAGAACAGTCCCAACTATGATGGTTTGGCCATGTCTGCAGAATTGGAGATCGACCACCACAACAAGTATGGGAAACTAAAAGCCAGGGATCCAGACCTCCAGGACGACCCACAGTCCACTGGGAGGACAACATTAGGATGATCTCTGAAGGACTGAGAACTAGATTGGAACCAGGCCAGGAGGTAGATGCAGAATAGTATGACGCTCTCTATGGCAAATGTCTATACCCCAGGGTAGAAGAGGAACGACTAAGTAAGTTATTTAAAAAAAAAAAATCTTGTTAATAGACTGCTGAAAACCTGACATTTTGTAAGCTTTCACCACAAATCAAATGTTCAGCCAAATGCCAACAAATTTTGTCATGAATGAATTCAAGCTTGTTTATATTATTCTTTGACTGTTGAAGACAGTCATTTACCACTTCATTTCATCCTGTATGTATGTGTTGTTAAGATAGTACTTTTGTAAAGGGGTTAGAGTGGCTAAGAGGTTTGGCGTCCACCTCGAATTCTAGACCTACCGGGTTCGATTCCCAGTAGAGGGAATATAATTTATGGAAATTTTTTTTCAGAACCAGAGGTCCTAATGATGTCATACTCCCCCTGGTCTCATGGGTAGTGAGATCGAATGCCTAGTCTTCTTGGATAAGGGCAAAAAAATAGGAGGCCCGTGTGCAAGTTGCACACGTTAAAAATCCCATGGCAGTTGGAAATCATGAAGAGTAGGCCACAAGGCCGCTGCCCTGGCAAAATTAAAAAAATTAGAAACCTACCCACTAACTATATTTATAGAATGTGTGATTCCTAAATACACACATTGGGATTCTCGCCCCTTCTATGGAGTTCGTGCACTGTGCTGAGATCCTTCTTGTATGATCTAAGGGAGGAGATCAGAGCACTGATGGAGTTGGGCGTGTGCAATGAAGATAGTCCTTAAAACCAAACCAGTCGTTTGTAAATGTCCCAGATTTAGAACTGATTGACTGTACGATGCTACGTGAGACTATTCACAGCTGAGGAGCCATAAAAAAAAAACAAATGCAACCTTTGTTCTTGTCTTAAGAGAGGTCTGGATTTTATTTGTACACAAAAATATCTTGTGGAAACATTAACTAATATTTATTTTACCTAATTTCAAACTTATCTTCTGTTGTAATTGCAATAAAAAGTGTTTCTTTTTTGCACATGTACAGTAACATTCCATTTGTAATTATCATCATGATGTGTCATGCTTTATTTTGTTGATAATTCCATCCTTCACAATAGTCTTTTAAGCATTCCATTACTTTGGATACTTTCCCACTTGGTTTTGTTACTTATCTCACAATTTCCCTCTCTGTTAGTCTAAATGCTTGTTTGTAAATCACATTGGTAACATTTGAAAATCATTCTGAGAAACATTTAATTTATACATTCATTTATGATAATGAAATCCCTTAATAGGGGTTTCTGTGCAGGTCTACCATAGTTGCCAGTTTACCACTTTCCAACCAACTGTATTTTTTAATTTAACTTCATCACCCCTTATTTCATCATGCTGCATACGGGAGATGGAGCCACCACTACAGCTGATCCCATTGCAGGACGCTTGCATCCCAGCATTCACGTGCTCTTGCAGCAGTCATTTCTTAAGTAGTTTGTTTTAATGATGAGGTTGCCAGCCTCATGACAACTTCATATTAGTCGCCCCGTGCGACATGCCCTGTACGAAGTGCCCCGTACGACGTGCCCCATACGACGTGCCGGAGAGAACAGTAGTCGTATTCTTTCTTTGTCTCTTTAAAGACCCCCAGAAACTGCACGGGGCATTTGACAGCTCTAACATTATTTTCATATTCACCTAGCAGCCTTTTGACATGTTGTTGGATGCAGCTGACCTATTTGTTTTCCTCATTAGTAACCATTTCCAAATACTGTCTACTCATGTTCAAAGTCATCCTAAAAGTTAGCAACAAACTATATCAGTTAATGGAGGGAAATTGTATGTTCTAGCAGTATGTGCATTAATATTGCGGCACAATTAACTGACTTGTTTGAAGATGTTTCACTTGTATTTAATGCCTGCCAGTAAGTATCAGATCTAGACAGCAGTCAAACAATATCACAAATAATCAGACTAATTACAGTCATCTAACTTCACCAGCAATCAGGCTTGATGCTGGCTACTAACCTCACCTAGAATACACAATCATCCGATACTGTCTACTAACTTCACAAGTGATCAAACTTAATACAATCATATGATGCTGTCTATCAACTTCACAAGTGATCAAACTTAATACAATCATATGATGCTGTCTATCAACTTCACAAGTGATCAAACTTAATACAATCACCTGATACTCTCTATCAACTTCACAAGTGATCAAACTTAATACAATCACCTGATACTCTCTATCAACTTCACAAGTGATCAAACTTAATACAATCACCTGATACTCTCTATCAACTTCACAAGTGATCAAACTTAATACAATCACCTGATACTCTCTATCAACTTCACAAGTGATCAAACTTAATACAATCACCTGATACTCTCTATCAACTTCACAAGTGATCAAACTTAATACAATCACCTGATACTCTCTATCAACTTCACAAGTGATCAAACTTAATACAATCACCTGATACTCTCTATCAACTTCACAAGTGATCAAACTTAATACAATCACCTGATACTCTCTATCAACTTCACAAGTGATCAAACTTAATACAATCACCTGATACTCTCTATCAACTTCACAAGTGATCAAACTTAATACAATCACCTGATACTCTCTATCAACTTCACAAGTGATCAAACTTAATACAATCACCTGATACTCTCTATCAACTTCACAAGTGATCAAACTTAATACAATCACCTGATACTCTCTATCAACTTCACAAGTGATCAAACTTAATACAATCACCTGATACTCTCTATCAACTTCACAAGTGATCAAACTTAATACAATCACCTGATACTCTCTATCAACTTCACAAGTGATCAAACTTAATACAATCACCTGATACTCTCTATCAACTTCACAAGTGATCAAACTTAATACAATCACCTGATACTCTCTATCAACTTCACAAGTGATCAAACTTAATACAATCACCTGATACTCTCTATCAACTTCACAAGTGATCAAACTTAATACAATCACCTGATACTCTCTATCAACTTCACAAGTGATCAAACTTAATACAATCACCTGATACTCTCTATCAACTTCACAAGTGATCAAACTTAATACAATCACCTGATACTCTCTATCAACTTCACAAGTGATCAAACTTAATACAATCACCTGATACTCTCTATCAACTTCACAAGTGATCAAACTTAATACAATCACCTGATACTCTCTATCAACTTCACAAGTGATCAAACTTAATACAATCACCTGATACTCTCTATCAACTTCACAAGTGATCAAACTTAATACAATCACCTGATACTCTCTATCAACTTCACAAAGGATTGGACTTAATACAGTCTTCTGATTGTTTATTGTTTAACTAGGACTGCTGCACTTCTTGCTCTTTTGCAGCCAATACCAAGTTGAAGACTCCTTGGTATTGTCTACACTGTAGATCTAGGCTTTTCAAATGGTTTTTCCCGTGGCTTTTCTAGCATTCCGAAACGTGTTGAGTTGAAGTCATGAGCTCTAGTTTCTCCAGCTTGGCTTGCATTTAAAGGATCGTCATATCTGGTCCCAGACTAGTAGTATGAAGCACATGGCATACTGTACATTCTCTGCCATCCAAGGGGGCTCTCCAAAAATGCAGAGCTAAAATACTGTGCTATCCCAAGGAATTGTCACGTCATACACAGAGCCCACGTCATACACAGAGCCCACGTCATACACAGAGCCACTTCTGAGCTTCTGTTTGGTATAAAGAATGAAATATTTGAAGTAATTTGTTAATGTAAATTTATTGTTGATTTTCAAGATATATATTGCAGTTAACCTTACAGCATTAGCTTTAATGTCAGATGTCAATGCTTTGTATCTTGCTTTATTTCATATTTTATCAGTTTCTTAAATATAAATATATATGTATATTTAATTTTACTTGCCATTTCATATACATGCTCAGTATTGAATCTATCAAAGACCTAGATATGATGGGACAGAACAGTATGCGCTCAATTACTTAGTTGTAATGAGAATTGTTGTAAAGTGTTTCTGTTGTTGTAGTTTTATGGATGTTTGCATTATGAAACAGATAAGAAATGTGATGACAGAAAGAAGTTTATATCCCGAGAGAAAACATTCAAGTTTATGTGGTCTGTTTCTACCACTTTTTATTTATTGTCAAATCTATGGTTTTTTTTTTTTTTTTAAGGGAAATTCTGCCAGTCATATTTTGTAACTGACAGAAGGGTATATTTAACACATCAGATACAGGCCAGATAATGGGAGCTGGATAACTTCCCATCAAATAGATAAGAGGTGTTGGTGTATACTTGTGGCTTTATTGCATTTATTTTTCTCATCATGTTTTGATGAACGCTATCTGCGCTTTAGTCATACTGTACCTTTTTTGTACACATTTTCTAACTTTGCAGTAAATTAAGTTATTTCTTGTGGCTTTATTGCATTTATTTTTCTCATCATGTTTTGATGAACGCTATCTGCGCTTTAGTCATACTGTACCTTTTTTGTACACATTTTCTAACTTTGTAGTAAATTAAACTTTTTTAAAGCTGCCCAGATGCTAAATACAGTTGCATTTAAAAAAAAAAAACTGAATTGACTGCTTGTGTAAATGAAATTCAGATTCTGCTTCAGGTCACGATGTCATCTAAGGTGGATGTATGGTATTAGTAAAATTGGAAGCAATATAGCAGGACACAAGCAACACATCTTGCACAATAATAGAACTGATATCTCTGCACTATATTTAATATCATAAGTGAAAGGGTAGATTGAACTAAATTTATTTTTTAAAATTAAGCTTGCTGAGTGTTTGTGTTTACATGGTGCACAATTTGTAACCAGGAAGACCATAATGCCAGCTGTCTCATCTTCCAGTACCCCACTGAATACTGTCTTGTCCTCTCCTTACATGCTTTGATGACATCGTCCATGAGGAGTATGGAAAGATAAGGTGACAGAATATCACCTTGTCTTATACCATTGGTGGTCCTGAACTCTCTTGACTTATGATTTGCCATCCTCACATAATTTTTGCAAGTCTTGTTGAAGCTCTGTGTGGCACGGATCAGAGGAGCTGGAACGTTTTTCTTTGCTAAGCAGTCCCAATTTACTCAAGGGATCTTGTCAAACACCTCCAGATCCAAGAAACAAAGATGCATCTCACCTTTCAATGGTTCATCCATTGCTGATACTCAAGGGCCTTTTCAATCAGCTGCCTGAGTGTGAAGATCAGGTCTTGAGTACTTTGGTTTGCTTGGAAGCCACCTTGGACCTCATCCATTTGTAGCTCCCATAGGCGTCTGAGTCTCTGCTCCAGGATTCTAGAGTACTTTTACCAGTACTATTATTGTCTTTGAGCATTGGATGGTAATAAAGATTTGCCAGATGTCTGATTATACTGGGGTGCCTCATATACCTCATAGTTTCTAGCAGTAGAGAGGACAACAAAATAAATAAAAAGATAATTCGTCTTACTAGGACAAAAGACAAGAAAAAAACCTACGTTGCGGCCACAAGGCCTTCGTCAGGAACAGACAAACAAGCATAGGAAGGAAAGAAAGTGAGAATTAAGTAGAAAACCTAAAAATAAGAGCAAAAACTCCCTAATTAGGATCACATGGCAAGACCAAAATGTTTGCCATTGCCACTGGAAGTAGATATAAAATAGTTTCTAGCAGCAGGTTTACTCAAAACCATTCCAGATGACCTGTGTGGTTTCTAGGGGTCACTTAAGAGACAAAGAAAGAAAAGAACTACTGTTTCCTCAGGCATGTCATAAGATGAATATTGTGAGGTCGTGTATGAGGCTGGCAACATTATCATGTCAAATAACAAACAACCACTGTCAGAAGACATGGAGTTTTGTTGTCACAGGCTTGCTGTGGGGGCTAACTTGAGTGGTGGCTCCATGCTCTTTATGGAGTGTCAAAGTAGAATGATGATGATTCTTTAATGACTTTACCTAGTCTTAAGCAGGAGCTGTGGTAGCGCGGTGGTTAGTGCACTGGCTTCCTAGCTCGGTGGTCCATGGTTCGATCCCCAGTTGAGGTGGGATTTTTTTAGACCGCAGACGGCTCCGGGGTCAACCCAGCCTCATGATTTGGGTACCAGAACAACTCTGGGAAGGTTCAGGTGGCCGGCGTCATGCTGACCACATCACACCTCGTGTGCAGATGGTCAAGAAAATATGGGCCTAACACCATATTCCCAATATGCCTCAATGGGTGTGTAAAGGGATCCCTATTCTTAAGCCTTGCTTGCAGTTTCTATGATACAAGGATTCAGAATATTTTAGTCATTATTTAGCACCCGTTTGAAACTGCAGAACAGATACTTCCATATTTGTTGGCAAACAGCTTTTGTTGCTTAAGCATGTGTATGTACTTAAAATAAAAATAAAAAAATAAATATCAGATCATATGTATCTAAGCTGTAGGAATATTACAACACATACCTTTAACTAACATTTTGTGTTAAGGCTTCAACACAAACAAAAGTTGTTTCTAACTGTTTTTGAAAGACTAAAGCAGTCTTTATTTATACTTCTGTCAAATTGGTGTTTGCATGAACCAGTTTAATTAAGAAAGTGTGTATCCAGTTTCAAAATAATTTTGTGTGTAAATATTTATACCTGATCATTAGTGTTTGTTTCAGGTGTGCAAAACAATTAATTTTTTTAATTTATTGTTTTGAGTTCACCATTTCTTTGAATGTAGTCTTAAAATATGTAACACAACCTGTAAATTATATGTACCTTCTTTTTTATGTAAAATATTAGAAATTGAGTTGACATTATTATTATGATTTCCCTGCTGTATTGTTTCGTCAAGAAGGCTTTTGACAGAGTCCATCATGAGAAAATAATTGAATGCCTCGAAGACATAGGTATTGATGGAAAAGATATAAGAATACTCAGTAACCTTTATTGGGAGCAAACTGCCACAGTAAGATCTGGAAGGAATTATTCACCATACATAGACATAAAAAGAGGTGTCAGACAAGGTTGTGTGCTGTCCCCCCGCCTATTTAATTTATACACCGAAAAAATTTTCAAACATATACAGGAAATACCAGGACTGAACATCAGTGGAAGGTCATTAAACAACCTTAGATATGCAGATGATACCATGTTGTTAGCTGAAAGCGAACAGGAGTTACAAGAACTAGTGAAGCAAGTTAACAGTATAAGTCAAGAATATGGACTCGACATTAATATTGAGAAAACAAAAACTATGATAATTAGCAAAACAGACGATAAACCCACATTAAAGATAAGCGTAAATGGGAAAATCCTGGAACAAGTCAAGATCTACGTATATCTTGGTCATATAATAACAGAAGATGGCAGATGTGAAACAGAAATCAAGAAGAGAATAGGAATGGCCAAAGCTACATTCAACAACATGAAACATATACTGACATCTAAACAGTTATCTCACAAATTAAAACAGAATCATAAAGTGTTATATATATTCTGCATTTCTGTATGGTGCAGAAACATGGACGATGAATAAGCATTTGGAAGAAAGAATTGAGGCTCTTGAAATGTGGATATATAGAAGAATGGGGCGTATCTCGTGGAAAGAGATGAAAACAAATAAGGAGGTCCTAGAAAATCTAGGTATGAAAAGAGAACTAATAAGGGAGATCAAAGTTCGGCAGCTAAAATACTTTGGCCACAGAAAAAGGCATAACACCCTGCAGAAGACCATAATAGAAGGGAGAGATGAAGGCAAATGTGCAAGGGGAAGACAGCGCTATAAGTGGGAAGATAACATGAAGAGATGGACAGGAAAGAGTCTATCAGAGTGCACCACCAAGACAAGAGACAGAAGACGTTGCAGATCCATTACAGCCAACCTTCGTTGTGGAGATGGCAGCTGATGATGATTGTTTCGTCATTCATATTTGTGCACTTCTGTCTTGTCTGGCATACTTGCATATGAAACAGTTTTTTGTTGTTGTAAAAAACATTTGTAAATATAAATTAAGGAGAAGTATATTATGTTGCAGCTGTAGTCCCATGTTTTGTTGTTTGATCAGAATTTGATCCTTCATCTGTGTTATCATGCAGTCACTGATGATGTCAGATACATTTTAAAGCTTTGCTAATCCAGATAATAGTGGGGAGGGGGTGTGTTTGGGCTAGGCTGTTGTCTGAAATAGTGAGAGTTAGGGTACACAATTACATAATATAGAATAAAAGAAGCAGCTGTGGACATCAGAGGGGACACATGGTTACAGAATATAGAAAACTTATTAGTGGGAGCGGGGGCCGCGGTAGCATAGTGGTTAGTGCACTGGCTTCCTAGCTCAGTGGTCTGTGGTTCGATCCCCAGATGGGGTGGGATTTTTTTAGGCTGCAAACGGCTCCTGGGTTGACCCAGCCCCAAATGGGTACCAGAGCATCTCTGGGAAGGTTAAGGCGGCCGGCGTGATGCTGACCACATCCCCCCTGGTCAAGAAAATATGGGCCTAACACCATATTCCCAATATGCCTCAATGGGCGTGTAACGGGATCCTTTCCTTTCCTTCCTATTAGTGGGAGCACATGGTTACAGAATATAGAAAACTTATTAGTGGGGGCACATGGTTACAGAATATAGAAAACTTATTAGTGGGGGCATGTGGTTACAAAATATAGAAAACGTATTAATGGGGTCACATGGTTACAGGATATAGAAAACAAGTAGCTGTATTCATTTGTGGGGGCACATGGTTACAGAATATAGAAAACTTATAAGTGGGGTCACATAGTTACAGAATATAGAAAACTTATTAGTGGGGGCATGTGGTTACAGAATATAGAAAACATATGAGTGAGCTCACATGGTTATAGAATATAGAAAACTTATAAGTGGGGTCACATAGTTACAGAATATAGAAAACTTATTAGTGGGGGCATGTGGTTACAGAATATAGAAAACGTATTAATGGGGTCACATGGTTACAGGATATAGAAAACAAGTAGCTGTATTCATTTGTGGGGGCACATGGTTACAGAATATAGAAAATGTATAAGTGGGGTCACATAGTTACAGAATATAGAAAACTTATTAGTGGGGTCATATGGTTACAGAATATAGAAAACGTATGAGTGAGCTCACATGGTTATAGAATATAGAAAACTTATAAGTGGGGTCACATAGTTACAGAATATAGAAAACTTATTAGTGGGGTCATATGGTTACAGAATATAGAAAACGTATGAGTGAGCTCACATGGTTATAGAATATAGAAAACTTATTAGTGGGGTCACATGGTTACAGAATATAAAAAAATTATTAGTGGGGCCAATGGTTACAGGAAATAGAAAACAAGCAGCTGTAGTCATTATTGGGGGGCACATAGTTACAAAACATAGCAAACAAGTAGATGTGGTCATTAGTGGGGGTCACAAGGTTACAAGAAATAGAAAACAAGCAGCTGTTGTCATTAGTGTGGGGCATATGGTTACAAAACAAAAAGTTAAAGAATGTATAACAGAAGTCACTGTAGTCAGTACAATATGTGTAAATAATGAAAGGGGCTGCTGTAAACAGCACCATTTGGTGTAAAGTTGATCTGTAAATCTGACTTAAGTACCATTTTTCATTTTTGTAGCTGTAGTCAATAAGTAGGGAGACACACAGTTATTTAGAGCTGTAATCATTAGAATACCTACCATTAATGTCAGTTCCCATCCACCAAATTTTGCCAGTATTTTCAACTACTCAATAATTCCTACAATAACAAGCTTCCACTATTATAGCTTAATTAAAGAAAACAGAAATGTTAGTTTCAGCAGATGAAATGAGAAGTGATGTATGCATGCTTAAAAGCACAGCAGTGTTTAAATATATGGTTTAATTATATATTTTAATTGTGTTATCCTGTAAAGGATAACACAAGAGTCCACAAGTATCAGGGTCCAAACCAGTGAAGGTATTACTGTACAGCTAATATTAATTGCATATATTAATTAACTGATTAATTGCATTTTGTTAGTGATGATTTGTCTGTCACCACATATGTGTAGCAACATGGTGACCTTTGAACCATTTGAACTGCTCAAAAATTTACTGTAGGGGTTACATGGTAGTCAACCCCACTGGATTTAATCTTCTTCAAGATATTTTGCATTTTTACATTTCTGCTCCACAGAATTTTATCTCTTCAAGACATTTTATTTTGATATTTCTGTGCCCGAGGGATTTCATCTTTTTTGAAACATTTTGTGTATGGATGTTTTTACTAGATATATTTTCTTCTGCTTTAAGACATTTTGTGTATGGATGTTTTTACTAGATATATTTTCTTCTGCTTTAAGACATTTTGTGTATGGATGTTTTTACTAGATATATTTTCTTCTGCTTTAAGACATTTTGTGTATGGATGTTTTTACTAGATATATGTTCTTCTGCTTTAAGACATTTTGTGTATGGATGTTTTTACTAGATATATTTTCTTCTGCTTTAAGACATTTTGTGTATGGATGTTTTTACTAGATATATGTTCTTCTGCTTTAAGACATTTTGTGTATGGATGTTTTTACTAGATATATTTTCTTCTGCTTTAAAACATTTTGTGTATGGATGTTTTTACTAGATATATTTTCTTCTGCTTTAAGACATTTTGTGTTTGAACATCTTTACCCAATATGATTCCATTGTTTTCTTTCTTTGTTTAAATAAATAAAATGAAGCTTTACTTACGGCACAACAAAGATTTTCTTTTCACCATAACTCTCATATTACTAATTTTTTGTATCATGTAATTAACATACTGGCACACATCCGGCGAAAATATGAAACAGAATAGAGGCATAAATATGTTATCTTTGGTTGTACCAGAGCACATTTTTCTCAAATCTTTGTACATATAGTTCTGACTGAAAGTTGCAAGAATGGTTATTGGTCATTTGGTTTTTTTGTGTTTTTTTAAATTTTGTCATTGTTTTCTTTCCTTGATTATTTGTGTCATGTTTTTATTTCCTTTGAGTGTCTTTACAAATCAGTCTTGTTCAAATGGTTTTTAAATTCTCATTATCATAGAGCTGAAGGGTGTGTCTATAGAATGAAGGTCTGAATTTCTGGCTTGTGACTGTGATGAGATGATTGTTATTGCTATTGTTAATCAGAATCGACCTCACTGCACTCCGGGCAAACCCATAGGTGCTCAGTCTCCCTTAGCAAATGTTGAAGGGTATGAATGCTAATTGTTCCTGTAGCACGCTGGTTGTACATACTACAAATGCATCCTCTCTCACGTCCAACTCTGCTAGTCCCACGTTTGATGCCAAACTCCAACAGTCTCAGCCTTGTTGGTTCATCCATTGCAGTGTCATTATCTAGCAGGCGATCATTAATTGCCCTTAGTATCTCTCCCTTATCCATGTCCAGTGTCACCACTATGGGTGCTCTCGAGGCCAGTCTGTCAGCTCTCTCATTGCCACGTACCCCAGCATGACCAGGGCAGTAGATCCACACTAGTTCTTGAAGACATGAGGATTCTATTGATGTTTTCCAAACCTACCGCAGCATGGATTGAGAGTCTGACAATATAACTGCCCTGGCTGATGGAGTTTCAGACAGCCACCTCAGTGCTGCAGTAACTGCCTCTACCTCCATTCTCATGCTAGAGGTTGTTGTCATGTAGGCTCCACTCTGTTCAGCAACAACCCTGCCCTTTATTCTTGCAGAGATGCCCCATCCTGATTTCTCACCATGCACCACAGAGCCGCAATAGCATAGTGGTTAGTGCACTGGCTTCCTAGCACATTCGCCTATAGTTCGATCCCCAGAAGAGGTGGGAATTTTTTAGGCCACAAACAGCTCCTGGGTTGACCCAGCTCCAAATGGGTACCAGAGCAACTCTGGGAAGGTTAAGGCGGCCGGCGTGATGCCGACCACATCACCCCTAGTGTGCGGACGGTCAAGATAATATGGGCCTAACACCATATTCCCAATATACCTCAATGGGCGTGTAACGGGTTCCTTTACCTCTTTTTTTACCACAGACCCATCAGTATACACAATGGCATCATCATCCCCAGCATGATCACTTATCAGCTGATTAATCTCCAGCTCTGCTTTTGCATTGCCCCAAGATCTGCACTCTCTGCTAAGGCTAATGATGACCTGCTGGTAGCATATTCAGTTCTCCCCTGACTTACTCCACTCTTCCCCTTTGGATATATTTTCAACCCTGGTCACCTGACCAATCGTAGCCTCTGCCTGTGCTATCCATGACATCCCCCTCTTGATTCTTGCTCCTTTGATGTCAGCAACGTTTTCATGTAGGGGGGTGTCTTTTGTCGGTGGTTACCCCCACATTTAGGCTTTTTCCTGGGCCATTGCATACGGTATCTGGATCTGGTGATGAGATGAATTCACAACCAGGTCTGATTACGTCCCCATTTAGATGTCTCATTTATTCATTTGTCTGACTGACATTTGATTGTAAGCTGACATTACTATACAGATTTGTCTTCTTGATGTTCACATTTTGTAAAAGGATATTTTGTATTTTGGTGTTTGTAGTTTTTTTTAAAATGTTTTGATTTCATTGTTGTATTTGTTTACAATTATTATAGTACTGAAGAAGGCTATTTCTTATCTCAAGCAGTAATATAATAAATAGCAAGCACATCTATTAAAAAAAATATTTACTTGGTGATCTTTCTCTGTTCTTTCGTGCTATAGGTATATTGTCTCCCTTTGTTGGTGATGTGTCTCCCTCCTTGTTAATGCTGATCTACCTCTCTTCCTTGGCTTTTGTTGTTGGTGATGTGTCTCCCTCCTTGTTAATGACGATCTACCTCTCTTCCTTCACTTTTGTTGTTGGTGATCTATCTCCTTGCTTGTTAATGACGATCTACCTCTCTTCCTTCACTTTTGTTGTTGGTGATCTATCTCCTTGCTTGTTAATGATAATTACTATTCTTTCACTGTTTATTCTTGTTCTTTCCCCTTCTTTATTAATCATCATCTGTCCCACTTCCTTCTTGCTGTTAAGGAACATTCTCTGCTTTCCTTATTATTAATTTTTTATGTCTGCAATGCTGCATATTATTAGTTATTATTCTCCATTACTCATTAGTAATGATGCTTTTCTGCATTTCTCATTATTATTGATAATCATTCTGCTTTTGTTACTTTACATTTCTAGTGGATCTCTGCTTTACATTACGTGTCTTAAGACTCTCCCTTGATTTGCCGTCTTTCTGTTTCTTTTCATGCACGTGTTGCTTTAGTTTTTTTGTTCTTGAACATTGGCATTTATGATAGTTTATAGTAATTTTAGAAAATTGAAAACATGTTCTGTTACATGAGATACAGTAATTGTTGTATTGACATGTGCTTTTGTTGTTCACAAAAATGGTTTTTGTCAGAGTGTAGGTTAAATTTCCCATTAAGTTAAAGTGGTTTTTATCAGAATTGTTGGATGCATTTCCCATTTAGTACAAAATGGTTTTTTCAGTAATGTTGGTTACGTTTCCCATGAAGTACATATGTGAAATGATTTTTGTTGGTAGCGTTGGTTACATTTTCCATTAAGTACAAATGGTTTTTGTCTGTAGCATTGGTTACATTTCCCATTAAGTACATATGTGAAGTCTACTTACCAGCACCAGAATTTGCCTTATTCCTGTCAAACTATTACTTTTATCAGCAGAAGATTTTCGCTTTCTTTCTTATTTGGTTTAATTAGACTCTTACTGCCATCTTTATTGACTGAAC
Source organism: Oreohelix idahoensis (assembly GCA_024509875.1). Taxonomy (NCBI): domain Eukaryota; kingdom Metazoa; phylum Mollusca; class Gastropoda; order Stylommatophora; family Oreohelicidae; genus Oreohelix; species Oreohelix idahoensis. Next base: position 894,925 of record JAMPIV010022739.1, read on the forward strand.
TTATTTAGTATCATTTTTTCTGACATTGAAGACCTTGAGTGAAAAACACAAGTGTTGTCTTTAATTGAACATTTTCAGTTACAGTCCATTACAGTACATCAAGTTGGTGGACATTGGTGTGAGGTTTACTGTGCACTCTTGTACATATTTTCCTTTACTTCCATTTGATTATATTATTGTTTACCAAAGAATTTCATGGTTTTTTATATGTGTGTATGTGCAGGCATTCCAGAATAGGACAGAAAGACTTAAAAAAAAAAAAATAGTGTTGTTTGTACATTTGATCTTTGTGATCAGTGAGAAATGTGGTCAATCTGTGTGGTTGTGTTGGCTGTCAGCTGTCAAATTAAGGAGCATTATTTGTGTGAATTATTAAAAAAAAATGTCCTCAGGACCTTCTTAAAACAAACGACAACTGAAAAGTGGGGGGGGGGGGGGGGGGGGGGGGGGGGGGGCGGGGGGGGGGGGGCGGCGCGGGGGGGGGGGGGGCGGGGGGGGGGGGAACAGATGTAATTTAATCTGTTCTTAGAATTTAGCCATCTGATACAGAATGTTGGACACATAGAAAATAAAAATTTCTATTAGAATTTATGAAACTATTGCTGAAATTTGTTTTCCTTTTTGACCATTGTTGCATTGTTTACTGTAGTGATAAATGTTAAACCTTTTGTTTTGTGTGAACTGTGTTACTTCAGTACTGTTGTAGCTTCCTGTGGAGCATAGGCCTTCAACAAATTTACATCAAACCTTCTTGTCCTGTGCCATCCATTCCAGGTCTTTCTATGTATTCTTTGCCCATTTAACATTTGTCTCCAGTTCCCATCATGTGTTTGTCATGCTCCCCCTGTTTCTCTGACACTGGGAAATAGCAGGGAGGGGACTGCCTTGAAATACTATCAGTGGGTGTCTTTATCTAACATGAATGTCACTTCTTCATCTCTGCTAAATGTAGTCCCATAGCAGATACTGCTGTGGCGGACTGAAGTGTTAGAGACTTCACTGTACTAGGTCCAGCATAGATAGGTGGGGGTGACTAGTACCCTTCCTCACTGCTTTTTCCTTCCCAAACTTAACCCTTTAAGCCCGATGCTGAAGTTTCACCCAAAACCTCTCCCCGACGTTCCAAGACATAGTCATAAAAACCGCGGTGACATTATGACATGTTAACGGTTTGTCACATGCATGAGGGTAAATTGCAATTAAATGTCATGGACCGCGACTGAGAGAGGGAACTCATAACGATCAAACCACTAACGCAACAAATCAGATCGCTAGGCTATTGTTATTTCATTTTCCGACCAGAAAAGAGTTCCCGGTGTGGTTTCGAATTTTGTTTCCGCGAATGTATTCCTAACCGTTTAAATATTTACTAGTAACTGCTCTGCAAAAGCCTTATAACAATTTAGGTCAAATCCGTCGCGATAAAAGGCAAATATCCTCGTTCTGCTTTTGTGATATTACAGGCTCAAATGAAACAAGAGTTCTGAATGCCCAGAGTTCACAGAATGGTATCAAATTTTGTCACCCCATGAGAACAACAAATATCCGCCGTTTGAAATGGTTGAATATTTACTAGTCACAGTTCTACATATTGTCACGTGTGGTTCTCGGGGGTCTCTGATGAGACAAATAAATAATTGGGTAACTGCTCCCTCAGGCATGTCGTACAAGGCCAATAACATGAGGTCACGCATGAAGCTGGCAGACTGTTCTAGTCAAACGGATTGCTACAGATATCACTGCTGCAAGAACATGTCAATGTTTGGTGTAGGCTTTATGTCAGGGGATCAGATGCTGTACTGGCTCCCTAGGTAGCATAGAGCTTTGTGTAGGCTTTATGTCAGGGTATCAGATGTTGTACTGGCTCCCTAGGTAGCATAGAGCTTGGTGTAGGCTTTATGTCAGGGGATCAGATGTTGTACTGGCTCCCTAGGTAGCATAGAGCTTGGTGTAGGCTTTATGTCAGGGGATCAGATGTTGTACTGGCTCCCTAGGTAGCATAGAGCTTGGTGTAGGCTTTATGTCAGGGGATCAGATGTTGTACTGGCTCCCTAGGTAGCATAGAGCTTGGTGTAGGCTTTATGTCAGGGGATCAGATGCTGTACTGGCTCCCTAGGTAGCATAGAGCTTGGTGTAGGCTTTATGTCAGGGGATCAGTTGCTGTAGTGGCTCCCTACGGAGCATACTGTGTTTACATTTGAGTTTAAAAGTCGTATTTTTATGTTGCTCTTTCCCAAATCAATGAAAGCTCCACTTGTCTTTATACTATTTCAGTACCACTGTCCAGTCAATCAATACCCTTTAGCTCCCCAAGGAGCATAGGCCTTCAACAAACACATGCCAAGTCTTCCTGTCCTGTGCCATCCGCTCAAGTTCTTTCCATGTTTTCCTCATCATTTTCACCTCTGTGTCCAGTTCTCTTCTCCATGTGTTTTTTGGTCTACCTCTGCCTCTCTTTCCCTGTGGATTCCAGAACAAGGACTGCCTTGTAATACTATCATCAGGTTTCCTCAATGTGTGTCCTATCCATCGCCAGCGTCTTCTTCTCATCTCTTATTCCACTGACACTTGTCTGGTTCTTGTCATCAATTTCACATTGGTGGCCTTGTCATACCATTTCAATCCTTCTATTCTACACAAGCACCTATTTATGAAAGTCTGTTACTATTTAGTTGTTGTTTTTGTTGTTGTCCATGTTACACAGCCATACAATAGGCACTGACTTGACATTTCAGTTGTAGATTCTGATTTTTCTTGTTGAAGTTTTTGTGATCAAATTTTTTTTTTTTTCTTTTTTTAACGTGATGGGGTAACTAGTCCCATGTCCCAACCCTCCTTAGACACTTTTTACGACATGTCTGTTTGGTACAGTGTTACTATTCTTTGCTCCCCTTTTGGGCCCCTGTAACACATTCCTTCAATGTTATATGTGCTACTGTCAGGATACATGTATGAATTCACATCTTGTAGGGGTCTTTCTTCAAGTTTAGTATGGCTGTTATTGCCTGAATTTACTGTCACAATCTTTTAATCAGTAATTAATATTATAAAATATGAAGACCTTGAAGGAATAGCACAAGGCGGGAAGCTTGACGTGAATCTTCTTCTTTGTTGTTCACTTTCAGACGTCAACTTGAATATGTTCTAAGAAACCAGTGGTCAACTTGAATATGTTCTAAGAAACCAGTGGTCAACTTGAATATGTTCTAAGAAACCAGTGGTCAACTTGAATATGTTCTAAGAAACCAGTGGTCAACTTGAATATGTTCTAAGAAACCAGTGGTCAGCTTGAATATGTTCTAAGAAACCAGTGGTCAGCTTGAGGGTGCTGGTATCTCCATAGAGCTTTACCAGAAATGGTACAAGTGATGGCCATATGTGCTTTCTATACCGTATTCCTTATATGTTGGGCACTTTTGAAGTAAATGTTCAGCAGTCATTTTATCGATGCCACAGTTACACTGACAAGAACCAGACAAGTGCCAGTGGAACAAGAGTTAAGAAGACGACGCTGGCGATGGATAGGACACACATTGAGGAAACCTGTTGATAGCATTACAGGGCAGTCCTTGTTCTGGAATCCACAGGGAAAGAGAGGCAGAGTTAGACCCAAAAAACACATGGAGAAGAGAACTGGATACAGAGGTGAAAATGATGAGGAAAACATGGAAAGAACTTGAGCAGATGGCACAGGACAGGAAGACTTGGCATGTGTTTGTTGAAGGCCTATGCTCCTTGGGGAGCTAAAGGGTATTGACAGTTACACTCATCGGTAGTTCCTACCTTTCGCTTGTTGAATAGATGGTATCACAGTCTGTTGTGACCTGTGCAGAGTATGAAGATTACCACTTGTTCACTTCTGTTGAGCTGGTAATATGGATAATTTGTTTAGTGGCCTGAATGTTCTGCTTCCCGCTTGCTCTTGATGAATCTGATGAAGGCATGTGCTTTGTAGGTAGCTGATGGGTGATGATGATGGCATATTATAATGTGATCAGGCACAATAATGTTCTTCAACCTCGTAACCTCACGTACTTACCCATAAATAAGTTTTACAGTTTTGAGATGAGCTTTAAAAGATAACACAGGACGTTTTGTACTGTTGGTTATTTTTCTTGAAGAGTGAATTCAGCGGTGTTAAAGTGTAAGATGTAGGTGTCTTCTCTGATTTAGGATGTTGCTGTGTATGTGGTAGTGGAACAGTTCACAGGGTTATCACACAGGCAACATGACGTGTAGAGTCATAGAAAGGGTAACTTCGTTGTATAAGTTTCTTTCATTTATTGCACGCCACAAAACAGTCATGATACTTATGACATCAACATGGTTAACGAGTTCAGCAAGATGATATGGCACATTGAAAACAATTTCTGTAGTCAGCAATGATAGCTGTTGTATATATGCGTCATAAGACATCACAGTTCAATAGATTCAGAAATTCATCAATCATCGAGTGCTAGTTCGTGAAGCTGTATAAATAATAATAATTTCTATAACTTCTGCAACAGTGTCAGCTACAGATCTTCAATGTTCATAAACAATAATAAATGCTCCCATTCTGATGCTAGCAGATCAGTTGTATACAATAAGTCCGTTCACTGTCTGCACGTGAATAGCATACATGGGCTACAGGTCAGCTCGACCTTTATAATGTTCCTAAGTCTAACCATCTGACTTGGACGTGATCTCTGATATAACGAATCCTGGAACACAGACAACAGTCTTGTTGGTCTAGAGCGACCCATATATATTTAACTAGTTCAGGTATACAGATACCGGTGACTTAATCCTAGTCAAAGTACCTCTCCATTTTGCATCACACAGGCGAGCAAATAGGCGACAAAATGACGAACCTCTAGACGATAGCATAAAGTTCGATACAAGAGGAATTACCTTATTTCGGAAAATCAACCATGAACATATGCCTCCAGGCAGGCTGCATAATACTGGGAAATAGTCTAGTTAGCTAACTAACTCACTAAGACACTGTATTTCCCTCAGAGAATCACAAGACGCAGTTGCGTCTGCTCGCTTCTTAAACCATTTCTAAACTCCCCAACTGGGCGGAACACACAGAACGAACTCCCGGTTTTTGACATGCGCAGAACGACAATCTCTGAGTTGCCGTTCACAATAAGACGATTCGAAGAACATTCGAGATAAAAGTCTTACACAGTCGCGCCTTTTATGGTCATGAAAAGAAGCGTTAAGAAAGGTTTCAGACATCTACCATAGTTGACTGATACTACCAAATAAGGAGATGTGGTCACGCTTCGTTCAAGAAATTATAGACCGAACGTGTCTCTATACAAGAGAAGGCAACTCCTAAAAAATTGTAGTTTCGATAACTCGGATTATGTCCCTTTGACCATAGAAAACATAATACACACTTCAGTCAAAAAAATGATCATACATATGAAAAAATGTTTATACAAACGAAAAATAATAATGATCCGTGCGTAACATTACCGCACCCTCCCTGGAAAAAAAAAAAAATGGGACATTTTTTTTTTTTTTTAAATCCTGGAGCCGGAAAAAATCTAGGCTCCTAACGCACGTATGATGCGTGGATATATACCTAACAAATTAGCTCAACGCATGGAGCGACACTGAGATCATATCTCAGATCCTTAGAGAAAAAATTTATCTAAGTATACGCTGATATATTCCAGGAAGGTGCCACCAACACACGCCACAATGATGGCAACAACATAATGACAATCAAATTATACTCATACCAATATATGAAATTAAATATATTATGTGTTATCATACAATGTGTTGCAAATAGCGGTGTAATTTACTAATATACCGCACTATATTATTACATTATATAAAGTAACAGTAATTAATAAGTAATACATGTGTTGCTCTTCGGTGACACAAAACATTCAATAGAAGAAGATGTGGACATCATCCGCTCCCAATGTAGGACAGGACTTGATATCCTCAAAGTTCCACAATGGACATAAACTCGCAGACTTCAATGATGTGCTGCGAAAATATCAATAACACAAATCTTAAAGACAACTGGTAAATTTCTTAATACAATCCTGAAAATAATTTATTTAAATGTGGCCGAGTGATCTTTTGGCCCGTATATCACTAACTAAGCCTTCTTAGATAATTACATGGTACAATGTTATAAATTTCCCTCAAAAAAAAAAAAAGTGAGACAAAATCTACTAACATGTCATTATAACATTGGACTGTATATCAGGAAATATATATATATGACAGAAGAATCATGTGGAATCGTGTGGACATCTGGACAGAATGTCTGCCATTACATTATCCGAACCACGGATAGCTCGAACCGAGAAATGAAATGGTTGAAGAGCTATGGCATAACGAGTGGACCTCGAGCTCTTCAAGTTTTTGCTCTGAATAGCAGTAAGCGCTTTCTGGTCGGTTTCCACAATGAAATGTGCGCCTAGAAGAAATCTTTGTAACTTCAGAATAGACCATACCATAGCCAATAACTCACGGTCTAAAACCGAGTAATTCTTTTCTGCAGCGTTTAATTTCCTAGAGATATACATCACCGGATGCAAAGTATCAGAATACTCCTGCATTAGTGCTGCCCCAATCCCTGTTGACGAGGCGTCACTTCGAAGAACAAAAGTCTTCTCAATAGTAGGTAACTTAAGAATAGGTGGAGATGAAAATAGGGCTTTAACCTGGTCCAATGAGGATTGACATTCTTTAGACCAGCGGATCAGATTAGGCGACCCTTTCTTCAATAAAGTAGAAAGCGGTGCCATAATGGAGGACAGATTCGGAATGAATCGTCCGTAGAATTGAATCAAACCTAATAGACTCCTTACTTGTTTCTTCGTCTTAGGGACCGAAATGTTAAGTATTTTTGAAACATTGTGGTCCTCTGTCTTTAAAAGACCATGACCAACCCGATGACCTAGGAAAGAAATCTCGCTAAATCCTATAAAGGCTTTAGAGGGTTTTGCAGTCAAGTTATACTCGCGAAGAGTAGACAGTAATTCGTATAAACCCAAATAATGATCTTCCCAAGAATCACTGAATAGAAGATATCATCTAGGTATGCTATGACATCTGTACGATATGCGAGAATTCGCCGCATCATGCGTACGAATGTAGCAGGGGCGTTCATAAGACCAAAAGGCATGAAATTCCATTGGAATAAACCCCTAGGTGTAGAAAAAGCTGTAAAAGGTTTGGCACGTTCAGTTAGCGGGACTTGCCAATAACCTTTAGACAAATCTAGTTTGGTAAAGAATCTAGAATTAGAAAGTTTATTGAGTAGCTCTTCTAATGAAGGCATAGGTTCAGCATCGAACTTCGTAACTTGGTTCAATTTGCGATAATCTACGCAAATGCGAATGTTATTATCCTTCTTTCGAACAATAACCATAGACGAAGAGTATGCTGAAGTGGATGGTTCAATGATTTCCAAACGTATCATTTCATCCAACTCTTTTTCGACTTGAGACTGGAAATGAATAGGTATTGGATATGGTCTGACTCTGATAGGATTGTGATCAGTTAGCACAATGTCATGTTCTATGACATGTGTGTGTCCCGGGATGTCTGTAAGAACATCCTGAAATGTTTGCAACATCGAAGAAACTTGTCGATGTTCCTCAGCGGAAAGATTTGGAGAAACGGTCACGTTTTTCCAAGATTCCGTAGAATAAAGTGGGACCATAGAAAGAGGAAGATTGACATCAGAAAAAGTAGTTTCCTCATCCTGTATAACTGACAGAGATGAGTACTGACCATGAGTTGCTTGTGAATTGTCCGTAGCCTGGAAAATAGGCTGCAAATAGTCAGGTCTTTCATAAAATTCTGTGAGCATATTTATGTGGAAAGTTTTATGCTTTCCATCAATATCGACAACATAGTCGACATCAGAAATTTTGGAGACTATTGCATATGGACCTTTCCATGCAATTAGAAGTCTGTTCTCCCTTGAAGGAAGTAGAACGAGAGCTTTGTCACCTGGACAAAGTTGTCGTAGACATCTATTCTTATTTGCAAACTGCCTTGCCTTTTCTTTAGCAAATTCTGAAGACGAAGTTGCTAGTTTGCATGCCTCGATGATCTTTTGCCTAAGAGCAATGACGTACTCATAAGAAGATTGAGTCTCATCGCTAATATTATCGGCAGTGATTAGATCGTGAAGTAAAGACATAGGGCCGCGCGGTTGCGCGCCAAAGACAAGTTCAAAAGGGGAAAACCCCGTATGTTCATTGGGGACCTCTCTATACGCAAAGAGAGCCGCGGGTAAGACCCTGTCCCAATCCTGAGGATGATCCTCAGTTATTTTACCAAGTAAAGTTTTCAGAGTCCTATTTAAACGTTCGACCAACCCATTAGACATTGGGTGATAGATACTGCTGAGAGACCTTTTAATGTGTAGCATAGACATTACCTGTGACATAGTGTCTGATATAAGTTGAGTGCCATGGTCTGACAATATTTCTCCGGGAAAACCCAAGCGAGAAAATATCAGCCAAAGAGCGTCTGCGATATCAGCAGTTGAGATGCTCTTGAGAGGTATTGCCTCTGGCCAACGTGTGCACATATCGACACATGTAAGGATAAATTGATGTCCTCTAGCCGACTTAATTCTAAAAGGACCGATAATATCTATTGCCATTTTTTGAAAAGGGCGAATAGGAATGTCAGCAGCCTGGATAGGCGCAGCATGTCGTGGTCCTTTAGATTTGACCTCCTGACATACTTTGCAAGAGCGACAGTACATTCGTATGTCCTTGCTCACAAATGGCCAAAAGAAAGCCGCAAGAACCCTCGACTTTGTACGGGAAAAACCCATATGTCCAGCACATTGCGAGTCATGAGCATGTTGCAATATTTGCAATCTCATGCTCTTAGGCACAAGAATTTGTGAATGAGTGGACGTAGTCGAGTCTTGTACCATACGTACAAGTACGCCGTTCTTCATAGAAATCCAAGATTTCCTATTAGTGTTCTGATTAGGATCACCTTTTTTTGCTAGAATGAAGAATTTTTGTAAAGAAGGATCTTCTTCTTGCAATTTGATAAATGAGTCACGTGTAATAGTCAAGTGACTATCTTGGTCATTTACTTCATCATTATTAGTTAATGAAGTTTGAGGTGGATCCAGAGCATGTGCTCTTGTGACCACCGCATTGGTAGCTTCAATGTTTTGCTCTTCCCAAACAGCAATCTGCTGTGGGGTACATTCCCTAACTCCGTGAATACGACCAATAATAAGGTCCGCAATAGGGTTTGGAAGTAGACACGCGTGGACCTCTCCCGTGAAGAAAGGAGTAGCAATGTGTATTATAGCAGTAGGATACTTTTCTAACGTGCCACCAAATGTGACACATTTGATGACTTTTCCTGTAGCACAGGATGGATCTACAAGAGATTGCCTAACGCCGACAGTAGTACATCCAGAATCAAACAACACTGAGACTGGATTACTATTTACTAGCCCCTTATGTAATATAAGAGAACCTCTCCCATCATGAGCAACATTAGCAGGAAGAGCGGGCAAAGGATGACCACAGCTTAAGTACTAACGGTTTTCGGATCAAATAAAGTACTGCATTGGATACATTTATTTGCCCTACCAAAATCAAAAGATGAGCATCCGATAGCATTATGGTCTTTATCATTATTAACCTGTTTATCTGCTCCCTGAGATTCTTGTTGAACAGAGTTTGTCTGTTGATATCTTTTTCTCTTATGTTGCGATCTACCGCGACCATTATTGCCTCTGCAATTATCATTAAAGTCCCTACTGTAATTTTTATCCTGGTTTGAGTTCCAGTTTCCATAACTGTCATTACTATCTCTATGCTGTTGAGAACCTCTATTATCTTGGTATTGAGGTCTCTGCATAAAATATTTTCCTCTATACCGATTACCTTTGTGAAAATTTCTAAAGTTAACCGGAGTAGAATAACGTGTAGTATTAGGTTGTCTCCAGTTCTGGGAAGAAGAATCACCCTGGAATTGATCACTATGGTTCTGGGCATAATTACGATTACTCTTTTTATTGAAATTTTTCTGGCTACCCTGAAATTTACGCATAAAATTTGGGCCATAAGGTGCTGCCGAAGCAACTGGCAGACCTTCTTTCACCTTAGAGTTACTAATGGTTATGTGCGGATGCGCAGTAACATACTGGCTACAGTATTCTTCCATTTCTTTTATGTTTTTAGGCTTACGCTCATGAAGAAAAGATAGAAAAGCTTCATTAACAGAAGACATAACCTTATCTCTAAGTAGTAAATCCATAAGAGCTTCAAATGTATTTTCTGTCTTAGACAACTCAACCCATCGTAAAAAAGTAAGACGGATGCCTGAGATGAATTCAGAGAATTCAACTCCAGTTTCTGGTAACATGGTTTTAAATTTAAGACGATATCCGTCCTCGTTAAGTTGGTACTTCTTTAACAATGCCGCCCTGACAACCTCATAGTTGTTTTTGTCAGGCACATCTACCATACTCAACAAAGTCAAAGCATCACCTCTAAGTATCTTGGACAGATGATACAAATATAATGTTTTATCTATATTATGTACATTACATGCACTTTCAAATCTATCTAGATAAAATGTTATATCATCGATTGAGGGATTAAATGCTGGTAGATTAAGCTTGAAATCCTTAGCATTAGTCTTATTTGACACCTTATTTGCCTCATTAGCATTACCAGTGTTCAATAACTTTAACTTCTCTAACTCTAAAGCTAAGACTTTTTCATCATGTTCCATTTTTGCTTTTCTCTCATCAGCCTCTCTTTGTAACCTTCTTTCTTCAGCCTCAGCCTGTAACTTTCTTTCTTCAGCCTGGGCCTGTAACTTTTTTCCTTCAGCCTCTATTTCAAGTCTCTTATTTTCAGCTTCTTTTTCAAGTCTCTTATTTTCAGCTTCTTTTTCAAGTCTCTTATTTTCAGCTTCTTTTTCAAGTCTCTTATTTTCAGCTTCTCTTTTTTGTTTTTCCATTTCCATTTGAAATCTTTTTTCCTCCACCTGCATCTGCAGTTTCTTTTGTTCTATTTCAGCCTCTATTCTCTTTTGTTCAGTTTGTTCTTTCATTTTCTTTTCTTCCGACTTCAATGCCTTGGCATATTGAACAGTCGCAAATTCTTCTAATTTATCACCTGTCTTCCCAAGGGCTTTACCCTGCTCAATAAAGTACTCAAATGTAGACATGATGTCCAAAATGTGAGTACAGAACCTGAAATAATTAATTATCTTATTTCAATGTTAAATAGCAACAAGACTTAATAAAGTGCTTGTATAATCTCTATGTTGAACCCAATCTCTGTGGGAAACAGGAGTTGACACCAACTTGTATTATCAAATGTATAATAATATCACAAGTCACCTCTTAATTAACAGTGCACTACCCAAATCAGTGCATAATCATCAGTTATTTATCATAACTGCACTACAATAGTGCATAAGCAAAAACACCAGTTTGTTATGATAAGTGCACTATAGACCAATAGTGCATGAGCATATATCAACAATAGTGAAAGCTAACTATGCAAGAACTATGTAAACAATAACAAGACAATGTAAACAATAGCAAAGGTCATCAACAATGTAAACAATAACAAAGATCAAAGTCAATGTAAACAACAACAAAGATCAGAGTCAATGTAAACAATAACAAAGATCAGAGTCAATGTAAACAATAACAAAGATCAGAGTCAATGTAAACAATCAACAAAGATCAAACAATACGAAAACATTCGCATAAGTCAAATACACAAACAGCAAAACTAAAAAGAAATATGCGAAGATATGACTAACAAATGACGCTACAGTGTATACACAAAAATATACGTAAAGAACTGAATAATAGCAAAGGGGGAGACCTACAAATACAAACAATCGAAATCGAAACTAAAAACACAAAGAAAGAGAGAAAAGAAAAAAAAAAAAAAAAATATATATATACAAGAAACAGAAATAAAGCACAACTCGTCACAACTAAACAGATATAGCAACGATTGTCGCTAGCAAATTTCACTGTAGGAAATTCGCACAGTCCCTAACGAAAACGCTAACAGTAGAACCTCTGTGACGTGGTATCTTCTACTGCAAGACTCCGCCCAACCGAGAAAACCCGCTGAAATATAAACATATAAATATACAAATAACAAATAACATATAACATATATAAACATGTATCATGAAAACAATAGGAGAAAGTGTGAAAGTACAGAAGGCTCAGTTAGAACATAAGGGCACAGTTCACAAACAAAACAGGCCACTTAACTTCTATAAATCCAGCGTCAGCACGGTGCAGAACAGGATGTAATCAGCATTCTGAGGATAATGATCCAACGTTGATTAACTTCTGCTCCCATAAACAGCCATGACGAAGGAAATGAGCTTCTAATACTGCAACAGTTGTTACGGCACTTGACCTTCTGAATCTTCTAAATTGATTTAACCGGCACTTGACCTTCTGAACCCGCAGCAGTACCCCTGAGACCGGAACAGTTGTTACGGCACTTGTCCTTCTTTTCACCAGATCAGGAAATCCATTCGCTCGGTACTTGTCCTTCTAATTTTACATAAACTTCAATATTGCCGAGCAGCGCCGGGTAGTTTCAAAATCAGCAACTGTCAGAAAATCCGGATACTTTCAATAAAATTTCTTGTAAGGTGGTAGTTGATGCTGTAGTTGTATCTAGTATGATGATGATGTCTGGGTTTGCTGACCCCCTTGATAGCTGGAATCAGAGTGAACCAACCTATGGCCACCAAAAATGATATGGTGCGCCAAAATATCAGATGATAGAACCAGCTCTGGCCACCAAAAATGATAAGGGTGGATTTGTGCTGAAGTGGTAACTTGCCACCCTTATCGACACCTGGTGTTAAAGTGTAAGATGTAGGTGTCTTCTCTGATTTAGGATGTTGCTGTGTATGTGGTAGTGGAACAGTTCACAGGGTTATCACACAGGCAACATGACGTGTAGAGTCATAGAAAGGGTAACTTCGTTGTATAAGTTTCTTTCATTTATTGCACGCCACAAAACAGTCATGATACTTATGACATCAACATGGTTAACGAGTTCAGCAAGATGATATGGCACATTGAAAACAATTTCTGTAGTCAGCAATGATAGCTGTTGTATATATGCGTCATAAGACATCACAGTTCAATAGATTCAGAAATTCATCAATCATCGAGTGCTAGTTCGTGAAGCTGTATAAATAATAATAATTTCTATAACTTCTGCAACAGTGTCAGCTACAGATCTTCAATGTTCATAAACAATAATAAATGCTCCCATTCTGATGCTAGCAGATCAGTTGTATACAATAAGTCCGTTCACTGTCTGCACGTGAATAGCATACATGGGCTACAGGTCAGCTCGACCTTTATAATGTTCCTAAGTCTAACCATCTGACTTGGACGTGATCTCTGATATAACGAATCCTGGAACACAGACAACAGTCTTGTTGGTCTAGAGCGACCCATATATATTTAACTAGTTCAGGTATACAGATACCGGTGACTTAATCCTAGTCAAAGTACCTCTCCATTTTGCATCACACAGGCGAGCAAATAGGCGACAAAATGACGAACCTCTAGACGATAGCATAAAGTTCGATACAAGAGGAATTACCTTATTTCGGAAAATCAACCATGAACATATGCCTCCAGGCAGGCTGCATAATACTGGGAAATAGTCTAGTTAGCTAACTAACTCACTAAGACACTGTATTTCCCTCAGAGAATCACAAGACGCAGTTGCGTCTGCTCGCTTCTTAAACCATTTCTAAACTCCCCAACTGGGCGGAACACACAGAACGAACTCCCGGTTTTTGACATGCGCAGAACGACAATCTCTGAGTTGCCGTTCACAATAAGACGATTCGAAGAACATTCGAGATAAAAGTCTTACACAGTCGCGCCTTTTATGGTCATGAAAAGAAGCGTTAAGAAAGGTTTCAGACATCTACCATAGTTGACTGATACTACCAAATAAGGAGATGTGGTCACGCTTCGTTCAAGAAATTATAGACCGAACGTGTCTCTATACAAGAGAAGGCAACTCCTAAAAATTGTAGTTTCGACAACTCGGATTATGTCCCTTTGACCATAGAAAACATAATACACACTTCAGTCAAAAAAAATGATCATACATATGAAAAATGTTTATACAAACGAAAAATAATAATGATCCGTGCGTAACAACTCCTTTACACTCTAAGGGGAGGCGGGCCCACTTGGGTCATGACTCCCAAGCGTCTCAGCCTCTTGTTGTCTTGTATCGAAAATGAACCCATTTCACTTATGGTAGCAACTTTAAAATCCACAACTCCGCCAGCCGTGGAGGCAATTGTGAAAGTAACAACGAGAAGACAAATTATTCCGTTTGTTCCGTCGCACATCACAACTAAGGACACACACTGAGACACCTGCGCGAAGCCGACGAGGCTAGCCACTGCGCGCTAGCCACTGAAATTCTGTGCCTAACACCTCTTATAATTATTAATATACGCCGCCTGTTGCCCCTCAGTCACAGTCCTTTCACTAGTACACCAAAAAACTCAACGTATCGTGGACTTAGAAAAATTCCTGGTGTTTTCTGTACCGCAGCGTTTATTGTCACGATTTCCATTGCCCATTGCGGTTGTTCCACAGCCGGCATGATGCCTTTTCGGCAGTTTCACTAAGCCTCTTCAGTGCCCTTGTTCTCGACTGTCCCCTCAGCCTCAACAGTTTCAATAAATCATACACTGATGCAGCCACAAGCCCTCTTGCGCCCACCTCAACAGCCATGACCCTTGCAGTGAACCCATCGTGTCTCAGATACACGGCCAGATCACTATACTTGGCCGCTTTGAACGAATGTTGCTCGTCCAATCTGGATTCAAATGGCACGGTCAGTTCAATCAGTATGACCTGAAGCGTTGCTGAAGAATGAAGCACTATATCCGGCCGTCTCCGCGATTTTCTGATACTCTCTGGATATGCCCCTCGTCCAGGTAGGTCTACCGCCATCTCCCAGTCGTTTGCACAGTCAAGAAGAGATGGTAAACTGCTACCAGGTTTACTCGGTTTGGGGTGTGCTGACTTTCCTGCCCCCAGGAAGTATGTATTTGCGGTGCTCGGCCTGGGTTTGCTATTCGCCTTCATCCTTGCCAGATCTAGTGTCGCAGCAAGCTCATTTAGCACTTTGTTATGGCGCCAAGTGTATCGCCCTTGCCCTAATGACATTTTACACGCTGAGAGCACGTGTTCAAGTGTCTGCCTCCCCTGGCACAGGGGGCACTGCTCATCATCCGACTTTCCCCATTTCAGAAGGTTTGTGGCCGACGGCAGCAGGTCATACATTGATCTAACAACGAAGCTGAGCCTAAGAGGTGCCATATGCCATATATCATTCCATGTCAAGGACCTCTGCAGGGCTTGTAATATTCTACCAAATATGTTTTCATTTTCTTTAATCTTTGGTTACACACATGAATAGAACTCACATAAGGGAGACAAGTATTCACTTAGCTATGTACAATTTCATATACACACTCACATAAGGAAGACAAGTATTCACTTAGCTATATACAATTTCCTTTACACACTGAGGGAGACCAGTATTCACTTAGCTATATACAATTTCCTGTACACACTCACATATGGGAGACAAATATTCATATAGCTATATTTTAATTTCCCGGGGTCTCTGAGAATAAATTATTGGAGTAAAGTAACACAAGAAGTGACCCACCCAGCACATAAAGCATTTGTCAAAAACCAACCAAGTGTATGGGACGTCCCCTTAAATAAAGATAGATATCCAACAGGGTGGAGAACGATAGAAGACCTAACGCAGTTCAAAGAACTATCAAACACAATTGAAAATAGTAATAAATACAGAAGCAAAATACCACCCTGGGAACTAAAAACACCAATCATAGACTACTCACTTACAGAAAAGATCAAACAAAACATAGAAGATAAGGAAGCCAAAATGATAAGTAGAGAGTTCATAGATCAACTAACTAAACAAAGTCTGGCCGTATACACTGATGGATCCAAGGGTGATAGTGGCCAACTAGGTGCCGGAGTTGTAATACCAAAATGGGGAATAAAAAAGAGCTACAGTGTAACAGAAGGGGCTTCAATTTTTACCGCAGAGATGGTAGCAATTCTTAAAAGTTTAGAAATAATCGAAGATAACCCACCAAAAGCTGTTACGATATTTACAGACTCACTATCATCACTACAAGCACTAGAACACCCAGGTAAATGTAGCCGGCCAGACATAAAGGAAGAAATTCTAGCAATTAACACATCACTAGGACACAGAGGATGTAGTGTGAGGCTAGTGTGGGTTGCAGCACACATAGGTATTGCTGGCAACGAGTTGGCAGACCAGAACGCCAAGAATGGAAGAACAAGTAAAAACAATATAAAAGCAGGACTAGGAAGGTCGGAGATCAAGAGCCAAGTGAAGATAACTATAAACGAGGAATGGAAGACAACATGGAAGAAAAGTAGAAAAGGCAGACACGCGTTCAAACTGCTGAAAGAACCAACAAGGACGTGCCAGGTCAGAGAAGAATTAAAGATACCATCAAACAAAAAATTGTGGCGTCTCCGTCTCGGTGCAGCATACTTTATGGTAGAAGAACCACACTGCCAAGAATGTCAGGAAGAGAATGACATAGACCACTACCTGATCCACTGTAAAAAATATGAACAACAAAGACTTGAATTAAAAACTTACTATAGAAATCACAACCATAGAAATCACAATATAGACTTAGCAGGTGATAAGGTTTTAAGTATAGATGCCCCAAGAGATGCCCAATCAATACTTAAAAGATATATACATAAAACAAAGGAAAACATATAAGATTAGTAACTCAGGAAAACCATCCAACTAAATAGAAATTAAGCAGCAAGAACTAACAAAGCATTAACAAAAACCTAACTACTCATAGGACAAGGAAAGACAACAAGGAAAAAAAAAGGGCAACAACTCAAAACGAATAAATACTAATACAAATTAAAACCAAGCGTAAAGGACAATAGATATCTATAAACAATACAAATAAATAAATAAAATTGACAAATACTAATATAAACAAAAATCAGCAACTGCAAAAGACAATAGTTAATTAAATTGAATGCAAATTAGAAAATAAAATGACACTAAATACCCCAATTATAACCAACTTTCAGGTTGAACAGGGTAGACCAAGATGGAACGTAAAGAGGCAATAACGATCAGATGTTAAATGCCGATCTACACCCATCAACCCATCAAAACAACAACAACAACAATCCCGGGGTCTCTGTGTAGACACAGAAAGAATAGCACAACTGCACCCTCAGGAGATACCGTGATCAATAAGGCGGTGCTCCCAGGTTGAGGCCCTTCCATTGACCCCTGCGATCACCCCAAATGCGGGTGACTCGGGTGCGTAATTTTTTCGTAGGGGGGGGGGACTGCGTTCGCGATATCCCCTGACATACAAATAACGAGTGGTTTAGGTTGTATTTAATTCAATTCAAACTTGTAGAAGACATTTTAGCACGATAGGAAACATACGTTACATTATTCGAAAACTTACTGAGAAAGTCATGGAATTATAGAACGACTTGCGAGTCATATAGTTTGTCAATATAGGCCTACATGGCAGGATGTTACTTAGGCCTATAGAGATCGTCAGCATTCTAGAAAACATACACTGGGTGACAGAAATCTGAAAATTACACACAGAACATTTCTGAAATTCTTATGTGTAACAAATCTGAAATTTGGTTTTGTAACAAAACTGATATGTTGCGTTTTAAAAATCTGAAATTTGGTTTTGTGAAATGTAAAAAAATCTGAATGTTTTCTCTGTAAATTTGCAGGATAGTAAGTAGCATTGTGGCTACCTGTCTAGGTGAATTACATAGGCCTATCTTGGACATAAACACCTGATGCATAACGAGAAGTGTCTCCAGTGAAAGGATCTGAATTAGATAAGTAATCATTACTTTGAAGAAACAAGACCCAGAAGTCAACAATTGGCCTAAATGATGAACAAAGACATTGACACATTATAATTTTCCAATTTGTGATTTGTGAAAATACATATCTGCAATCTTTACCAAACTTCTATTTAAAGTAATAAAGTACAGATATATCTTAAAAAAAAAAAATGCACCCTCAGGCATGTTGTACAAAGACGACTGACACGAGGATGTGCCTGGGCTGGTAACCTCATCATGTAAGACAAATTGCCACATAAACCCATGCTGTAAGATCATGTGACTGCTTGGTGCAGGCGTCCTGCCAGGGGACCAGCTGTAGTGGTGGCTCTATGCTCCAGAGGGAGCGCAAAGACAGTGATGATAGTTTAATTATAAGTTGTTGTTGTTGGAGGAAAAGGCAAGTTGAGCACATTCAGGATTAGTTCGGTATTGTGAGATGTTGGCATCACAAGACAAGTTTAGTATTTATGCAAGGGCAGTTTGTACACATTCGGGATTAGTTCGGTATTGTCGGATGGTGGTATTACAAGATAAGTATAGTATTTATGCAAGAACAATTGTACACATTCGGGATTAGTTCGGTATTGTGAGATGGTGGTATCACAAGATAGTGTAGTATTTATGCATGGGCAGTTTATACACATTCGGGATTAGCTTGGTATTGTGGGATTGTGGTATTACAAGATAAGTGTAGTATTTATGCAAGGGCAGTTTGCACACATTCAAGATTAGTTTAGTGTTGTCGGATGGTGTTATCAAAAGAGCACCTGTTGTATTTATAGAAACAAAGTGAAGTCATCGCCACACAAGAGCACTAATTATAGATCAGGGTGGTCCAACTTATTTTACCCCGAGTGCCACATTAACCAAAAATGTAAAGTTCGTGGGCCATTCATGATAAAACATTATTTAAAATAAAAGCTCAGTGACAAATGGATGAAAGTCGAAGAGTGCGAAACTAAAAATAAAATACGATAAAAATTACAATGAGCATTGAATTCCTATTGAAATAATTTTAGTTTTATACTTACCTCCTAATGGCAAGTTTGGGGTGTGTGGATTTTCTGTAACAAGAGTCTCGATGTCAGTGTCGATGGAACGCATTTGGATGCTGACTGCAGGCAGTAAAACATTGCTTTACACCGGATGTTTTGAGTCTCAAAGTTATTAATTATACCATATAATTAAAGAAACCTTTTTTGTGTGAACAAGGGCCACAAAATAATTTTACGCAGGCCCATTTGGCCCGCGGGACTGCAGTTGTGGACCACGCTGTTATAGATCGTTAAAGAAAAATCGCCACGTATGAAATGTGATGCTTTAATAAAACAGTTAATAGACTATAAAGAAACACGAGTAAGCAATGAAGTGATCAGCGCAACCTATGTGAACATCAAATAAGACAATATATTCAGCAATATGTTGATGTGGACAATTCGCGTGAGGATAAATCCAAGTTAACTAGCAGTAGAAGGGACTACGAATAAAGGTCGACATAGAAGCAGATGGATTTGTGGGGTGACATGCATCTTCTAGAAGCAAAGTATGACAACACACGAAATCACAAGCAATGCAGTTCTGATGGATCTGGATGAAATATCTGGTGTTCTTGTTACTTTTGTCACTATACTGTTGTTATCTGGTGTTCTCCATCTTTCTAGTCAGAGTATTTAACAAGAACATTTAATCATTAGTAAGGCAATGGTGGGGAAAGTGAAGGTCATGTGGGGTTCTTGCAAAACATTACTTATGATAAATGAACGTCTGTTAAATTGTAATGAACGTCTGTTAAATTGTAATGAACGTCTGTTAAATAGTAATTATTAAATTACAATTTCCAATTTTGTGTGTGTGTGTGTTTTTTTTTTTTTAATAATTGGACAGGACCATTCAACTATGTCCGGGATGCTAGAGTCTGAAGGGGGCGAGAGATTGGAAGTGATCACTGCCTGCTAACAATTAGAAGAACAACTGAAAGAGTGGCTTGGCAAAGGAATTGCCTGACATCACGCAAGAAGCTAAGTAAACGAACAGGAGAAATGAGCATTAAGACCTACATGCAGAGAGAGCTAGAAGTTAAGACCAGATATCAGGCGCTTATTGCTACAGCAATGAGAAACACAGAAGAACAACCTGAGGACATGTAAACCCTCTGGCTTAAATTTAAGGACATCATAAAGACAGCTGCAGCAGAAGCATGTGGTGAAGTCCGACTTGGGAAGAAGAAAGAGGACACCTTGGTGGACAGAAGAAGTTAAAGAGAAAATAAGAGAAAAGAAAAAGGCATGGAAGCAATCATCATCATCTCAACCCGTCATGGGTCGTAGGGGTGCCATGGTGGAAGCATCAGCAGACAGGGTCCTCCACTGCTCTCTATCCTCAGCAATGCGTACAAGTGTGGAAAAACCGTGCCCTGCCCATTCATTGATGTTATCAGCCCAGGATTTTCTTTGCCTTCCTCTTCTCCGTTTACCTTCGACTGTTCCCTGGAGGATCGTTTTCGAAAGGGAGTCATGGCGAGTTACATGCCCAAACAAGGCAAGCTTTCAACGTTTCACTACTTACAAAAGTGGTTATTGGTGGCCTGCATACGTGTTTATTTTCTCTCTAACATAGACATTTGTTTTGTGCTCTTTATAGCAAATTCGCAAATTCTTCTATAACATTTATACTCGAAAACCTGAATCTTCGCTCCGTATCTGCAGTGAGTGTCCAGCCCTCACACCCATACAAGAGAATAGATAATACAAGTGATTTGTATAATTTGATCTTCACAGGAAAACTGATGTTACTTTTCCAGATCACATTCAGCCTTGTCATGGCAGCTGAGGCCATCTCAAGTCTTGTCTTGACTTCTTTACTCGATCTTCCATCACTACATATAGTGGACCCCAGATATTTAAAGGTGTTCACTTCTTCTAAAGTTTGCCCATTTAACATAATGTTGGTCGGAACATGTTTCTTATAGCTATTCACCAATATCTTGCTATTTTCTATATTAATTTCCAACCCATACGTTCTTGTTACTTTCTCAATGGATGGGTGTGAAAAAAAAATCGAAAAAATGTGATTCGTCTTACGAGGACAAAAGACAAAGAAAATAGCCAACGTTACGGCTGTTTTCTTTGTCTTTTGTCCTCGTACGACGAATCACCTTTTTTCGATTTTTTTTCCACACCTATCCATTGTACTCCATGTCTTACCGCAGTTCCCATCAACTTCCTCGACTTGTAACTTTCTCCAGTCTAGAGGTAAGGTCTTGAAGTTCTGATTCTGTTCCAGCTATAAGACCGATATCATCAGCAAAACGTAGATTACAAAGAGGTCGGCCTCCAATCGATATGGTTGTTTTATAATCGTAGAGAGCCTCCTGCATAATATGTTCTAGATATATATATTAAAGAGCACTGGGGACAGGATACATCCCTGACGAACTCGTACAGTTGTTTTGAAAAACTCTCCAATGTCATTGCTTGCAAAAACAGCAATGCTTGCGTCCTTGTATAGTGCTTCAATGATATCTATGACGTTGGTATCAAAATTGAATTTTCTCATTATTTGCCATACGCCTTCATGCCAGATTCGATCGAAGGCTTTTGTGAAATCGATGAAGTTATGGTATAAATCGCGTTGATGCTGGAGATGTTTTTCGATCAGTAATCTAATATTGAAGATTTGTTCTGAGGTACTTCTTTTTGGTCTAAAGCCAGCCTGTTCCGCGGACAAGATTTCTTCTGATTTCTGTTTTATTCTGTTCAAAAGTATCCTTAACATCACTTTACTTGGATGACTAATAAGGCTAATTGTTCTGTAATTCTTGCACATATTTAGATTTTCTTTCTTTGGAAGCGGTATTACTAATGACTGCGTCCACTCTTTTGGCCATGGAAACAATACTTAGGAGCTAAAAACACAGCAGGAAAAACAGAGAAATATAGAGAATATGTGGTACTCAGAACAGAAGCAAAGAAAAAGGTGCCCAGTGCTAGCAGCAAAACAGAAGTCCGGGGAAGAATTTGGAGACATGCTAGAAAAAGATGCGTAAGAAAACCAGAAATTGTTCTACAAGACCCTAAAGAACATGAAGAAGGAAAAACAGTGACCTCTCAAATTTATAAAGGACAAGCAAGGCAAATTGCTTACTGCCCCAAAGGAAGTAATGGAAAGAATATTTCTCAGAACTCCTTGATGGTGAGCAAGGTCAAGCATCAGAAATGATAACCACTAGCTGTCGTAAATTTATTTTGAGAGAAAGAGTCTTAGAAATAGTAGTCCGGTTTAGAGTGTAGAATGATGGTGAAAAAAAAAAAAACTCAGTGATAGAAATGTAGAGATTAAATATGATGCTCCACAGAGTGCTGGAGGAGAGTAAAGACAGACTTATTTACGACAAATAGTTTCTCTCAATCTTCTCTTCCACTCTCCTGGTCAAACAATTATTTGCCAGTTTTCCAGACACACATCTGCGCTCACACCGATTTGGTGCTTCAAACACACGGACGACGTGGATACAACTATCTTAAACAAATAGGGGAAATTTTATGGGCTTTGGGTAGTCCAACACCGTAACGATTAAGTTTATGATGTTTATTAAAGTTAAAAAAGACAATCACTAAAATAATCAATTGTTTACAACAAGAATTATCAAAATTTACAGAAAAATGCAAATAACAAGGTAGGGAGGGGGGTGAAGAAGATTGGTATCGACTAAGCCCGTCCCGCTTATTAGACAAAGATAAACCCAGTCCAAAGATAAATAATTATCAGGAACGTAGGTAAGTTAACCTAACAGTAAAGTTAATTACTCTGAAAAAAGAGGTGTTACAAAATTAGGTATAGGTGGTAGAAAGAAATCCTGTTCTTCCCAATTGTTCTTCCCTTTACTAAGCAAATGAAAAGGGGGGGGGTTTTAAACAGAGTTAACAAATTATCAACTATCCCACTTAAAGGAACAATGTAGGGTATACAGAAAAGATATATATTACCAGGTAAGCAAGTTAACAAAATGGTTACACAAAAGAATTAATGTCCTGTCATTCATACACGCGCTAGTAAAGGCCTTCACTCATCTTGCTCTCACTTACCGATTGTGAAAAAAATCTTGCACTCCATAGAATAACACAACAGCAGTTACACCTCAAACTAAATGTATGAGTGTTTGTTCAAGTTCCAGCCCCAGATTAGCGGGTAGGCGGTCAGCACATAAAATGATCCCGTAATCGCTGGAAAATGAATCTGTAGTTGTGTCTCTTTTCTTAATAACAGTTTCTATGGGAGGGCACGGTCTCTGATACCGGGGTGAGGATGGTGTGGTCTATTTGACTATGCCGCTGATAATAAAATTCTTACGCGTGCTGGTACTCTTTATCCGTGAGGTATGGTTTAAGTCCAGTGAGAAAACTAGTCACATCACTGTTCAGGAAAATATGAATTCTCTCTCTGTGTCAGTAAACTAACAAAAGCTCGGGTCAGTGTTCTTCTTCCCGTTACGACTTAATTTGCTTGATGGTGCGTTAAATTTGTCTTTGGGTGTGCTTTCTTTGCTATAAGTTAGATAGCGGAATTCCAAACATAGAATCGCCTCAAAGATTAACAATTTACACAGTCTCAACAAGTTCTGCGTCAGGGGAACTCTACACACTGTTTATGCTTTGCTTTGCTTAGATTGATTTCTTTATTGCTTTCTTAATGCTGGGATCGCACAGGTTACGATCACTCTGTATGAAAGAAAAAAAGACATGTAATATACCGAAAAACAAATAACCTTCTAAAGCGCGATGAATTTCCCGTTAAGACTATTTTATATACGCTCGCGTATTTAATTATGTATTTAATAAACACTGCGCGAGTTTTAGTGGTTAAAACACACTCTTATAAATATATGACTTAACTAAATTTATTAATTATAAATTCCTTCGCGACTTTAAAAGTTAATTTAAGCATTTAACATCTATTATCTTTTGGAAATAATATAGCAGGTATATCATTACATTTACAACTGGAACTATTGAGACGGTTTAATTTAATAGATTTAAATTAACACAAAATCCAGTGAAATAGAATGACTGAACTAGACCACTGATCACTTTACACAATATATATATATATTACCGCTTTGCACATAATAGAATTCACTGCAAATATGTATAAAATCCATGGGATAATCTAGCAAGATTTCAAATATAGCTAGTGCTTCTGTTAAGTTCTGGCCAGCGAGTGATAAAGTGTATTTCTACGAGGTATGTATATATCTAGAATGAAATGAAAGATGAGTTGGACATGAGAAACTTGACAGCTTTTTTGATCTCAGAAGACTTTTGGGGATCTGACCGCCAGACCAAAGAGAGAAGCCGCCCCTGGCCTCTCGTATCTTCGCTCGCTGCTTGCGTCGCCCGGAATGTATTCCACTTTGAAAAGAATAAACGCTTAAAAGAAGAGCCCAACGCATGATCCTTGCGTTAAATTCTTTATTGGCACCAAGAAATGCTAACGGAGCGTGGTCTGTTTGCACTGTGAAAGATGTACCATAGAGAAACTCATGATGGCGTCTGATACCGTCAATCAGAGCGAGGCATTCTCTTTCGACTACGCTGTAGTTCCGTTCAGCTTTATTTAATTTCCGACTGCCATAGGCAACTGGAAATAGCATGTTTGGGTCACTGTCATCGGCTTGAAGCAGTGTTGACCCGATGCCCTGACTTGACGCGTCGACTCGTAATACAAAAGGTTTCTTGAGGTCAGGCAACCTCAAAATGGGGTATGCAGACAACTGTCCTTTCAAAGTGCTGTATGCGTGTTCGCACTTTTGATCCCACATGACCTTATCCGGACGCCCTTTCTTAGTGAGGTCAGTCAGAGGTGCTGTCAGTCCGTTGAAGTTCTGGATGTATTTCTGATAATATGCACATAGTGATATGAAGGAACGTACGTCTTTCTTCGTTCGGGGTCTTTTTGCTGCCACTATTTTCTCCACGTTCTTCTTAATAGGCCAGCTGCATCCGTGAGAAATAGTATGACCCAAGAAGTCTAACTGTTCAAACCCGATGAGACATTTGCTAGGTCTGGCTGTGAGACCAGTTTCCTGTAGTCTCCTGAGGAGCATAGCAACCGTAGCAATATGTTCTTCGTAGGTTTCCGATGCAATTAGTATGTCAACCATAAAATTATGGATATGGGGACTTTGCAAAGGTTCTAGAAGCTTCCTCATCATCCTGGTGAACACTCCTGGTGCGTTATGCAAACCGAATGGCATCACATTAAATGTGTAATGTCCTTCACTAGTGTTGAAAGCTAACAAGGGTTTAATTTCCTCCTTGACTGGTATTTGATAGTAACCTTTACTGAGGTCAATCTTGGAGAAAATCTTTGCTTTGTTAAGCTTGGTGAACAACTCAGAAACAGTTTGGAGAGGTTCGGGCTGGAATTCCATAACAGCGTTTAGCAGCCGGTAATCTATACACAGCCGAACTTCCTTATTGGGCTTCTGCAACAGCACTACACTGGAACTGTAAGGAGATGTAGACTCACTGATAATTCCTGCCTGACGCAGCTTGTCTATTTCTCCGCGAAGTGCATCAGCTTTAGCGTACGGTATGGGGTAAACTCTGGTTCGAACAGGGGTCTCGTTTGTTAATTTCATATCAAATTCGATGAGATTTGTTCGACCAGGTACATCCGTTAAGACTGCACTGTACTGTTTTAGTAGCGCCCTGGTTTCTGTTTGTTGTTCTGGTGAGAGATTGTCGCCGAACTCGACATCTTTAAAGGATTCTGTGGGTTGCAATGGATACTCCATGCAACCATCATCATCTTCCTCGTCTTCCGTTGCTATGGCGACAGCCAGGAGATGCTCGGAGGATGGCACCGGTCTCTCCAGATATTTCTTAAGTAGATTTGCGTGGAAGACCTTCTCCTTTCCTTTGATGGAGATCTTGTAATTGGTACGTGAGATCTTTTTAAGGACGGTAAACGGCCCTTGCCATCCGATGCGAAGTTTATTGCTTCCGGTTGGAAGTAGCAACAAAACTTTCTCCCCTGGTTGTAGTTCTCTCTCTTTTGCAGCTTTGTTGTATCTTTTAGCATGTTTAGCGCGGGCTTTCTTAAGGTTGGTAGTAGCTAGATCCCATCCTAGCTTAAGCCTTTCCTTGAGCTCAGATACGTACTTGCTTGCAGAGACGACTGTCTCGTCAGCCTTTTGGTTTGTCAGGGACCGAAGTAAGGCTTCTAGTGGCCCCTTAATAGGTCTGCCAAATAAAAGTGTAGCTGGCGCGAATCCCGTAGACGCTTGGAGAACCTCTCGGTAGGCGAATAAGGCAGCCGATATATATAGGTCCCAGTCTTCCGGTTTCTCTTGACCCAGCTTACGTAACATGGTGGTGAGGGTGCCGTTAAAACGTTCCACGAGCCCATTTCCGGCCGGATGGTAGGGACTTGTGTGGATATGTTTGGCCCTCAAGATCTTAAAGATCTCCTCCATTAACAGGCTACGGAATTGGGATCCATTGTCCGTCAAAACTTGTTGAGGGAATCCCAATCGTGTAAAGATTTGCACGAGGGCTTCTGCGACATGCTTGGAATTTATGCATGGTAGCGGTACAGCTTCGGCCCACATTGTGCAAGTGTCGACTAAGGTCAGGATGAACCTGTTCCTTCTTTTGGTCCTTTCCAGGGGTCCAATGATGTCGACAGCAACCCGTTCAAATGGAGTACCCACTATTGGCATTTGCCCCATAGGTACTGGGGGTGTCAAGTGCTTTGGTGCTACCCGTTGGCACTGGGCGCAGGATTTCACATACCTGATAATGTCAGAGTTCATTCCTGGCCACCAATAGTGGGTTTTTATTCGCTGAATAGTGGCGTTTTGTCCCATATGTACGCTAAAGGGAAGAGAGTGCCCCATTTCTAAGATCTGGCTTCTGTACTGCGTCGGTACTAGGAGCTGGTTATTCCCCGTGTCCGGGTTGCCCGTTCTACGATACAATACGCCGTCCTTAGAAAAGATGTCTCCGTTGTGTCTGGGGTCCTTAGCCATGGGCAGTTTTCTAAAGCAGGGCTCCAGAGTAGGGTCCTTTTGTTGCGCTTCCTTCAGTTCATTCGGCAACAAATTTGGCGAAGGCTCCCTCTCCTTCTTGGCTTGCCCTCTTGTGGTTACCGCTGCCACAATCGGCTCCTTTGGTCTCCCAATAAACACATATCTACATCCCAGGATAACTGGGTAGATAGGATCATCCATAATGGCCGCTTTTATAACTCCTCTGACAAAGTCAGAGTGTATTTCTACCAGTGCGATAGGAAGCGTCCTGGGTGCATCACTCCTGAAAACTCCACTAAGTTTGACGATTTCCTCTGTCTCCTGACCGGGTTTGACTAGGTGCCTAGCGACAATACAACTAAAGCTTAGTCCAGTGTTAAAGAGACAAGTAGTTGAGGTACCATTCAAAATTACAGTTCCTCGAGTTGAGGGTCGGTCCCCCTCAGGTTGAGAATCACTGACATTGACTCTACCTTTCGAGGCTGTATGCAAACATCCGACGCGGTTTTGACCGGTTTGTTTGCCCTGATCAGACGTTCCTGGTGTAGGGGTCTTCCCTTTTCCTTGACCTTGGTGGCCGCGCTGCCACGTAGGCTTGGTGGGTTGATCAGAATTGTTGTGGGGGGGGGGGGGGGGGGAGTCGGGTTTTGTAGAATTTCGATTTTTCTTGGGGAGGTCTCTGGGTATTATTTTCTCGTTGGTTATAATTCTGAGAGGAATTAGAGGAATAGGATGACTGCTCTAGATTTTGTTTACGAGATGGCTCATCTGTGGGTTTACGTTTAGTGCTGGGAAGTTTGGCCATTGCATTGGTATAGCGTTCTGCCTTATTGAGTATGTCCTCCAGCCTGACTGCGCCCTGTTCAGCCAAAAATCTACGGGTTTAGTTTGACAAAGTTGACTTTATCTGTTCCACAAGAACAAGTTCAAGTAGTCCCTCATATGTAAGAAGTAGGTCAGATAATTCAATGCACTTTGTCAAATAGCCCTTGAGACGTGAAGAGAACTGTGGGAATGTTTCCGTGCTCTCTTTTCGGCTGTTTCTGAACATTTGCAGAAATTTTCGGGCGGTCATCTCAAACCGCTCTAGCAAGGCCTTTTTCAGCATGTCGTAATCATGTTGGTTGGTTCCCAGCTTTGTATATACGTCATAAGCAGTACTTTTTAATGACGTTGAGAGTTTAAGTGCCCAGCGGGTTTTCTCTAACCCATACAGATTTCAAGCCTCTCGAATTTTTCTAGATAGCTGTCAATTTTCTCATTGGGACTAGGAAAAGACTCTAAAGCAAAAGACATCGCAGTTAATTGGGCAGATTGAGTGCTGGAGAGGTCCATTGACTGAGACTGGGCGAAGACGGCTCTCCGTTATTTGAAGTAGATGCGCCCCGACTCTCTAAAGCCTTAAGCGCCAGTTAATGCTGTCTTTCCCTCTCTCTCTCTCTCTCTCTCTCTCTCTCTCTCTCTCTCTCACTGCGAGCTTCCATCTTTGCCTCAATTTTCTTCTGCTCTAATTGACGATCGTCCGCTTCTTTCTTCCTAGCTTCTGCCCTCTCTTCTGCTTCCTTCTTCTCTGCTCTATCCTGTGCTTCCTTCCTCTCTGTCCTCTCTTGCTCCGCGTCTTATCTTTCAAGTTCTTTGTTGACAAACAGGTTCACGGCTTCTCCTTCTAACCCTGAGTCCTTCGCCTCCTGTCTCAAAATGGATCTTATCCTAATTCTCTCTGCCATACCAAAGAACTGGATGCTTCTAAGACTAGAGAACAGTAAGATGGAACAAGAAGGGGAAAAAACTCAAACTCGCTACGAGGAAAAAAAAAAAACTGACAACCGTATAAAGTCCTTATCGCTGCTAAGTCAATATTTACTATTTTATTGTATTACTCCTTATCGCTAGCTAAGCTATTATTGTGACACAATCAGGCAATCCCAGCAAAAATCTTTAAGACAGGAGGATCTTAACGCAAGCGACTAAAATATTGGCTGTGTGCCACTAAAAAAAATGGTAATTTAATTATTTATTTATTTCCATAAAGCACATAGGGAAGTTACACTAGAAAAGAATCAAAAAATACTTTTTACTATTGTCGTTAAAGTCGAGAAAACTTAGAAAAATAGTAGTCCGGTTTTGAGTTATATTGAAAAAAAAAACAATTTAAAAGGAAAAAAATTTTTTTTCCCTAAAAGTTTTTTAATTCTCCTGACAAACAAATTTCCGTCCATGAAGTCAATTATTCAAAACACCCGGAGATGAGGATCGAAACAAAATAGGGGAAAATTTATGGGCTTTGGGTGTCCAAACACCGTTAAACTTAATTTTTAAAACTTAAATTAGAACAATCCGTTCTTTAGCTAAGCTCAGCTCTTTTTAACTTCAAAAACCTTTAGTGACTGTAAAACCAATCACGCAATCCCAGCAAATCTTATAAAGAAAAAAAAAATTAATTTACTCCGCCAGAGGATAATTTAGCAAACCAAAATTTATGATTATCCGTACTTTCTACTGTAGAAAGGGAAATCTGTTCGTACTGTTCTTCCCTGTGGAAATAAAAACAAACTGTAAAATATGCTGTGTGGTTGGCGGTCAGCACATTAAAAAGGATCCCGACCCAAAATGCTAAAAAGCGTTGTCTTAGGGGTGTAATTAATTATTTATTTATTCTCAAAGATTATAAACACTTTAACCCTAAATCACACTGTTTAAGACAGATTCATTCACACTCTATGGGGATAGTTAGACCCTGTATGAAAGACTTAGATCAGAAACCAAATAACCTTCTAAAAAATATCTTTATATCCCGGCGAGTATTTTTTTAAAAATAAAACAGCCAAATATTGTCTTATAAATATATGTAAATTTATTTTGAGAGAAAGAGTCTTAGAAATAGTAGTCCGGTTTAGAGTGTGTTTAAATTAACACTAAAATAGAATGATGTGTGAAAAAAAAATTACTCAGTGATAGAAATGTAGAGATTAAATATGATGCTCCACAGAGTGCTGGAGGAGAGTAAAGACAGACTTATTTACGACAAAATCGAAGCCGTTTCTCTCAATCTTCTCGGCCTTTCCCCGTTTCGCTCCACTCTTCTGGTTCAAACAATTATTTGCCAGTTTTTCCAGACTGAGACACATCTGAACCGCGCTCACATGTGTAAAAGCCGATTTGGTGCTTCAAACACACGGACGACGTGGATACAGGGGACCTATTCTTGCGAGAAACTACTTCTCTGATCGGGGTTCATCTCAGTGTTTTCTTTAATCATGATATTACAACTTAACAAATAGGGGAAACTAACGTCCCCAATTTGACAATGGAGGCTTTGGGTAGTTTATCCAACCACGTAACAGTTTCTATTAAGTTTATCCGGATGTTTATTAAAGTTAAAAAAGACATTCTTTTATTCACTAAAATAATCAATTGTTTACAGAGCAAGAATTATCCAAAATTTACAGAAAAATGCAAATCGACTCGTAAATACACAAGGTAGGGAGGGGGGTGAATGAAGATTGGTATCGGGACTGAAGCCCGTCCCGCTTATTAGACAATAGTGAAAACCCAGTCCAAAGCATAAATAGTGACCCAAGAAGTTATCAGGACAACGTAGGTAAGTCCTAACTAACAGTAAAGTTAATTACTCTGTCAACCATAAAAATGGACTAGGTGTTAGAAAAATTAGGTATAGGTGGTTAGCAAAGAAATCCTGTTCTTGACATAGGGTTTAATTTCCTCCCCCAACTTTAATGTTCTTCCTTTGATTTTTACTAAGCAAATGAAAAGGAGGGGGTTTTAAACAGAGTTAACAAATTATCAAGCCTATCCCATTGGGCTTAAAGGAACAATGTAGGGGTTGACTACAGAAAATATATATAGCTTTACCAGGTAAGCACAGGTGGTCTCCGTTTGTTATGTCATATCAAAATGGTTACACAAAGAGAATTAATAGTCCTGGTTTCTGTTTGTTGTCATTTCATTACACTTTATAAGGGCTAGTAAAGGCCTTCACTCTTCTGCGTTCTTGCTCTCACCGGTTCTCTTATTTCCGATTGTGACATTCTCCTTTCCTTTGATGGGAGATCTCTGTAACGTGAATCTTAAGGGCGGTAGATACGGCCCTTGCCATCCATAGTTTATTTGCTGCCGGTTGGATAAGCAACAACAGCTTTGTCTGTAGTTTACGGGTTTCGTTAGGTATAGTTGTAGTAGCTTAGAATCCCTTCCAAACTAAATGTACTTGCTTGAGTGTTTGGTTCAGGGGACCGAAGTAAGAAAAAGTAAGGCTTCTAGTGGCCCCCAGATTAGCTGGCGGGTAGGCGATCTCTCGGTCAGCACATATAAAGGTTCCTGTCTTTAGGTTTCTCTGGAACCCGTAATAAAACATTGGTGGTGAGGCTGGAAAATGAATCCGGCCGGATGTAGTATCCTTGTTGATATTTGTTTGCCCCTCAAGATCTTAAAAGAACTCCTCCATTAACAGGTAACGGAAATTTCTTAATGAGGGAATCCCAAATCGTGTTGGTAATTGATTTGCACGAAGGCTTCGGCGACATCTATAGCGGTTACAGCTTCGGAGCAATTGTTAGTGTCGACTAACGGTCCTTCTTTTGGATACCAGGGGTCCCAATGATGTCGACAGCAACCCGTTTGAGGATTGGCATTTGTGGTCACTGGGTGTGTCAATTTGGTTGACCTATGCCGCTGATAATAAAATTCCTGGCACACCAAAATAGTACGCGTTGAGCGCGTTTTGTGTGTGGTGCACCCATTTCTAGATTCTGGCTTCTTTCTGCGTCGGTATAGGAGCTGGGTTTTTCCCCGTGTCCGGGTACGATTACAAATACGGCACGTCCTTATGGGGGTCCTTAATGGGGCAGTCTAAAAGCAGTGAGAAAACTAGTCACATCACTGTTCAGGAAAATATGATAACTGGGGTAGATAGGAAATTCATAATTTGGTTACCCGGCTGCCACAATCTCTCTGTGTCAGTAGAGGAAACTGCATTAAAAAGTTGGAAAGAACTGAAAGCACTGAGAAAATCAAAGCTGGGGGGCCATGGGGCGTGTTCTTCTCTTCACCCGTTACGATCTACTTAATTTGCTTGATGGTGCGTTAAATTTGTCTTTCAGGGGGTGTGGCTTTCTTCGCTAAGCTTTATGCAAAGCAGTTAAGATAGCGGAATTCTTTGTTTTCATACTTGGCCAAACATAGAATCGCCTCAAAGATTAACAAATTTACACAGTCTCAACAAGTTCTGCGTCAGGGGAACTCTACACACTGTTTATGCTTTGCTTTGCTTAGATTGATTTCTTTATTGCTTTCTTAATGCTGGGATCGCACAGGTTAAAAAAAAAAAAAAAAACAAAAAAAAAAAAAAAAAAAAAAAAAAAAAAAAAAAAAAAAAAAGAAAAAAGAACCGGGGATCACTCTGTATTGAAAGAAAAAAAAGAACATGTGCAATAATGTCTGTGAGACTGGATTACGTTAATATACATTCTAAAACATAAATAACCTTCATGTTGTGAAAAAGCGCGATGAAATTTTCCGGCGTATAGGATAGATGATTTCATGAACCACCACTGTGGTGACTGCGTTAAGAACTATATTTTATATACGCTCGCGTATTTTAATTATGTATTTAATTAAACACTTTTCCGTCAGTGTTAAATATAAATGAAAAAACATATTCAATTTATATTTTGAAACTTTTAAAGCGTGGAAATGTAGATGTTAAACATATTCTATCTGTACTATTAACTGCAGTTTCTGAAAAAGTGAACTAAACCTCCTTATTGGAAAGGCTAGGGTGGGTCAATTTAAGGATGAAAGGAAAGGATCTGTTATTCTAATTATATTACTAAACATTTCCTTCTCAATCCAGTGTAATTTCGGTGATGTTAACATGGGAGATCCTGGTTTTAAAGAATTACTAGGAAGTTTACAAACTTTTACGTCAGGTGTAAATATGGAAATGAAACGACATACTCAGGAGAGCGTTTCGTTTCTATATCTTTGACTAGTTATTGGTGGTTAGGTACCAGCTGTACGGGTCAACTATCTCTGGAACCAAGAAAGGAACAGTGGCCTGCGCCTTAGGACAAGATGACCAAAACTTTGCCATTGACTCCTATGGACTGTATCTTTAACCTTTAACATTGCCCAGCGACGGCGTAAAAATAGCGAGACAGTAAATATGAAAAAAGCTATTCAATTTAAATGCAAGGAAAGTTTGTATCCCGAGAGATTTATTAAATTTTACCATTGGCATTTCTCATCGAGGTGTAAATTGAGTTAACATGGGATGCCAAAGTGTATGAGACCCCTTTTATTCAGATGGAATCCCATCCAACTATGGTTGGGAAAACGCAATTTTATAAGGAGAGCGTATTCGTTTCTATTCTTTATACCTTAGTTAACACCTCAAGTGGTGGTAATAAATATGTTATTTGTAATGTTGCAAATTTTAACTTCGATCTCTGGAACATCTTAAACGATGAAACTGATGTTTGTTCAGCCGCGCTTACTAAACACACCTAAACAGAGCTATACCACCTATAATAAGAATTCCACTGAGTTTAAATTGAGGGGTGGGGGCTTGACCGTGCTGAAATTAATGAGTGCTTAACTCTTCACAAAAGTGGGTCGGCAGATTCTCGAACATTGCCCCAGCGGACGAGCGCTAAAGCAGGCATTGTTTCCGCTTATTTGATTGTCTTGTTGACCAAGAGAACTCAACAAGCGAGGTAGAAGCGTCTTGTTTCTTCTATTTACGTCTCTGCCAAGAGTAATCTTGTGCGAGGGCAGACACATTTGAAGCCCATATTAGATACTCTTGAGTTTTGGCCACTGTTGGACCACTACTGCAAAGCAGGGGAGGCAATACCGTCACATGGGCAAAGCAGCAGGCCATGATGGTATAACACCAGAAATGGTTAAGTACATGGGAGCAGCAGGCGACTGTGATAAAGTCAATCCGTCTAACACCCCGATCCATAAACCTTTTCCTAAAATATTTTTCTAGTAACTTTAAAATTACAACCTATAAACCTCAATTGATTTATTTGAAAATTGCCAAGGGCATTGTTGTTCAAATTTTGTAAGCTAAGAATTGGACACAATATTTCGAACTTCGATTCTAATCCTATTATCGTTTAAAACTGTTACACCCGCAAACGATACACACGCACCCTATTTATGTTAGTGACGGTTGTAATCTAAGTAAAAATACAGCATTTGAAATTTTGGTCCAAGGACATCGCCTATCAAAACTGTTCCACGATTGGCACAAAGGATATGAATTTTTCTAAGGACAAGGTAGTGAGTCCCATCCCCCAAACACACACGCAGCTCGCGTTACCCTTACCAATATTTTATGACGAAAAGCCGGAATATGGCAGAAGTTCCACTGAGCTTAAACTTCAGGGGTGGGGGCTTGACCGAGCTGAATAGGGGAGAGAGGGGCTAACTTATGCGTTTGAAAATGAAACTAAAACCAAATCTGTACGGGGCGGAGGGGGAAAAGCTTAGATAATGTATTGCTTTCTAAATAAAGAGAGTAAATAAAAGGGATGTTCTGAATGATAGCGCTAATAATATTTAATATCTAACCATAACAATTTCCCTTATATTACATCATCTTGCCTTAGAAAATCTATTTGGTTACGAAGAAAGAGTAAATAATTACAATAAAATTACATAGATGAAAACGATGAAGAATAGTTAGATGAAAACTAGATAGGATGATAGAGGCCAAAGGGCAGTTTAATAATCAATTTTAACTTTTGAAATCGGTCCATAAATGACTGAGATATGACAGAAATAAAAATAAATAAAATCAGACTAGCAAACGCACTGATTAACACTCAATGCTTGGGGTTTTCAAAAGAGTCAAATTTTGGACGCGTTGTTTCATTGGCTAGTGAGATTGATAACATGTAACGCATTCTAGGTTAGAACGCCATTTGAAAATTATAACCGCAGTGCCAAGATGAGAACAGAAGGAGAGCTTTTCTGAATAAGTTTTATCTTCTGGACGACAGCAGTCTGAATTTTGTGCCATCGTTCTGCTAGTCATCTGGTTCATTGTGTGAATGATTCATTATTTGCGGTAAGAGAAATGACTTTATTAATTTTATATGTATGTACAGACCACAAAGGTGTGAGCCATAAATTTGTGTTGTACGACATTGCCATTGGAAAAGAATTACGACATCCTAGCAAGCACATGCCTAAGCAGACTTGGGAGGGGGAAAATGAATTTACATTGTGTTTGCATATTACCATTACAAATCATACGATTGTAAGTCCAGAAACTACTGGCAGTCTTCTGCAGGCCACAGTGTTCCAGTAACCCTTGGAAAAAATAAATAGGATGTATTACTAAAAGAGTTAACAGATCACTAGAAAGAGAAAAAGAAAAGTGTGTACCCCAGCTGATGATATGGAAGATAATAAAGGTTTAAAGTGACAGGGGCGTTGAAGCCATGTGGGAAGGAGAAGGTACCCACTGAGTGTGAAGAAGTCACATAAAATTAGGGACTGAAGCTATTGGTTAGCACATGCAACTGATCACAAAGAATGCTTAATGATGTTTAGTTGTTAGTTGTGGAGATATATAAAAAGTGTACTTAGGGAGGAATTGTTCCTCGTGTTGCAGGGTTGCATCACCTATTACCACGTGAGACATAACCTGGAGCTGCAAAATACGAGGCAACGTGCCGGTTGCTTATACTTTGAAGTCAAACTGTAGTAGCCGCCTCCAGAAGACACTGCAGTGAAAGAGTGTGCAGTATTTCCAGCAAGCCATCCACTTTCAACTGAAAAATAATATAAGCCCAAATCTTGAGGGCTCATGACATCTCATTATATTTTATTCTCCACATTTTCAATAAACTTTCTTGTGACGTGATGAGAAGACCAGTCTTTCACACTAGTGACATCTCTTAAGACATTATTACTTCAGCAGGGGATACAATTATAGAAACATTTTAGTAATAACATTTATTGGACAAGATGTCCTTCATATTTATTTAAATTTGTATATAAACATATTTCTTTTGAGTTGAACATTCCGGTTTCCAAAAAAATTGAGGATCAGGAAAATAAAAATTGTAAAGAAATTTTATAACTTTAACCACTGCCTTACTTAAGTTCATTATATTGAGTTACAGTTGTGTTTAAGTTATCATCATATCACCACACATACATTACCCTAGACACGTAGCCATATAACATAATAGAACCTAAAATATTACACAGAGTGAGATCTGAGGGTGGTAGCGGTTAGGTACCCTGAGAATACATCATCATCATCATCATCAACTATTAGACTCAGCGACTTACATGGCTTGACCTCACTCTGTTGACTCTTACTTTTAACATTAATAACCTCTAAAACCACCACAGCGACCTATTACTGCTGAGGGTCCTCCAGACAGCTTGGTGCAACAAGACTATACCAAAGGATTCAGAGATAGCCATCATAACACCGATTTTCAAAAAGGGTGACAGCCGACAATGTGGAAACCATAGAGGCATATCCCTTCTCAGTGTCCATGGTAAAATCTACTCTAGAATCATGGAGCAGAGACTCAGACGCCTATTTGAGCCACAGTTGGATGAGGTCCAGTGTGGATTCCGAGCAAACCGAAGTACTCAAGGCCTAATCTTCACACTTAGACAGCTGAGTGATAGGCCCTTGAGTACAAGAGTGAGATCCATCTTTGTTTCTTAGATCTGGAAAAGGCATTTGACAAAGTCCCCTGGAGCAAACTTTGGGACTGTTTGGCAAGGAAGAACATTCCAGCACCTCTGATTCCTGCTATACAGAGCTTCTACAAGTCTTGCAGAAAATATGTGAGGACGGAAAACCATAAGCCAGAATAGTTCAGGACCACCACTGGTGTAAGACAAGGTGAAATCCTATCACCATAACTTTTCATACTCCTCATGGACGATGTCATCAAAGCATGTAAGGAAAGGACAAGAAAATATTCAGCAGGGTACTGGAAGATGACACAGAGCTGGCATTTGCTGATGATGTTGCCCTGATTGCTAAACCAGAGGCACATCTTCAATCTAATCTGCAAGTCTGGAAGAAAGAGCTGGAGAAGAAAGGGATGGTCATAAGCAGCTCTAAAACAAAAACCATGATGATATCACGGGGAAAGAAGGCATCAGATTAAGCTGGGAGAATAGGTGCTGGAGCAGGTCAACCACTTTAAATACCTCGAAGCTGTCATAGTCCGGAGGGGAGTCATCAAAGAAGAGTTGGCTACCCGAAAAGCAGCAGCTGGGAGACATTTTCAGGCCATAAATCGAGCATTCCTCTGCAAAAGAGAAGTTGGTAAGAAGGCGAAGATGGCCGTATACCCCCCCCCCCCACTTATGTCCAAGTCTTGACGTATGGATGAGAGTCATGGTCAATGACTACAACCCACAAAAGCCAGATCTAAACCTCAGAAATGAGGTAGCTGAAGAAGGTGGTTGAAGTAACAAGAAGAGATATGGTCCGCAACCAGACTATACGTCAAGGTCTAAAAACCTAACCCCTGCAGACCCAAATAGAGCAGTCCCAACTGAGATGATTTGGCCATATCTGCAGAATGGGAGAAGATCAACTACCACAAGCATGGGAAACAAAGAGCCAGGGATCCAGACCTCCAGGATGACCCAGAGTCCGCTAGGAGGACAACATTAGACAGTCTTTGTAGAACGAGGACTAGAATGGAACCAGGCTAGGAGGAAGACAACCGATAGGATAGTATGGCGCTTGCTCTTCCAAACCTCTACACCTGACGGTAGAAGAGGAACGACTAAGTAAAGTAGTAAAGTAAATTGGACAGGACATACCATGCCACGGTCACATATCGGCAATTGAACATATTATACTAACATGGAGAATCAATTTATCCTACTTATAAGGCTTCAGGGGTTGAATGGGATATTTTTCTATATCAGTTTAAAAAAAGTTAGACGAGAAATGATGACAAGAGGCACTGTAATTCTGTTCTCAGACGGTTCTCTAAGTTGTCCTTCATGAAGAATTATACATGCAATGTATTCATATTTTCCTTATTAAGTTAATGACTTTCTGGGGGACTCTATAATGCATTGTTAAGGATAGATCTGGGGATAAAATAATGTAGCATGTTACTACACGCTAGCACATGCCCATTTTATGTGAGGAATTGTGTTCGCCTGTAGTCAAACTACTTTTTGCACGAAGCGCTCACCCGTGGTGAGCGACAGTCAACTAGTGACGTTTTTTTTCGTCACATGTCGTGGGGTCAGTGTGTTGTTTATTTGGGCCGTTCGTATTCGTTCACTGGTTTGAAGTGGACGTGATTTCTTCTAAGCTCCAGGATTTTATGGAGAGTGTGTTTTTCCTAACTGGGACATTAAATGTATTTTTCAAAGGCCGCCACCTTGTTAAGAATGTTCTAGATGGGGAAGGAAACTTATTGAGAAGTCTTGCACAACCCCCTTTGATATTTTCGTAAGGAGTATCTCAAAGATATTGAGGTAACTGAGCTTAGGTTGCCATCATCAGTTTGTTCCGCCACATTACTTGGGTACCGGGAATATTGCCCTAACTGTTAGTACACGGCCAGGATTGGTAACAGATTTAAGAATATCTCTCAATATATTTACTTTTACTATTAACCAGGGAGATGAATAAAAGCCTATTGATTGAGGCTCGTTATTGACTGACGTAACGGCTTATCGCATTTACATGTTGTTTCCCTGCCGTATATTATGCCATGTATATATCTTGATGGATGTCTTCTTGTGATGAACGTACAATAAATGTCAACCATGTTTTTCCGTGGACCTGTTCACCTGCCGGTTGTGTTGTATATGCTGACCATAATGTTCTGTATGAAAGCCTGCAATCATTCGCGTATCCTGCATGATCCTCTATATTTATTCCAGCGTAACAGCTGTCATGAAATATTCTAATCCACATATATAAATTATTAGGTAAATATAAAGCCTAACAAATAAAATTAATAAAGAGAAGAGCAATGGGAAAATAACAGTGCTGTCACAAAGAATGTACTCGAAATCCCCCTTGTTTTCTGCTTCGTCTGCAAATTGTAACGCTTTCACGTTGATATAAAAGCTTACTGTATTATTACCCGCCTTCTTCAATGAAACGTGTGCTGCATTTCTAAGAAAAACATTGAGACGTACTGCGTAATGACCTAAATTAATCCTAACATTAATTATACTGCGTTACCAAAACGAACGAACAGTTGGACTAAAGGATAAAAAGAGAAGGGAGAGGCAGAAAGCCGAACACTAAACACGCTTCGCGCGATACATAAAGGCTGCCATCACGCGTGTAAGACTACAAGCACTAACTTTTTTTCAGACGGACAGTGATAAAATACATTAACCATCCCAGAGTTAGGTTTATAAATCATAAAAAACTCTTATTAGAAAAGATAACATTAGATGGGTTTACGGTTGAGAACATAACAGTACCCAGACAGCACATCTTCGAAACAGGAGGTAGAAGAAATTGCATATTTTGAATGCAGCCACGTAGCTCCTTTAAATTTGTATTTTTGGGTTCCTTAGGGCTTGCTGACAAATAATATGTAAAACGTTACGCAAATAGTCCAGGAATTAATAAATTATACCCAAAATAAAATATTGGGGGTGCCTGACAGCATAAAATCATTTCTGCTCATAAGATTTTTTTTTAACGTGTTTGAAAAAAATTTACGTTACAGAAATAGCCTACCATGTAAACTCCAAATTGATTGGAGCGCAACAAATGAAAGCCTAACCACGATTGGTCGGGCTATAAATACTATCTTGGTTGTTAGGGGAAACGGGGAAAGGTAACATTTTTTCAAACACTTGTCGAAACGGGGCTCATTGGTCAGACTCGCTGATATACACACTTGGGAGCGTTAGTTCGAAACCACTTGTTTAAAATAGCTTGATAAAGCATCAGTGCGTTGAAGCCAGCTTATATTTGGCTAAATAAAAGCCTGGAAGATAAGCAGATGGGAATTTGTGCCAGTTTGTGCCAGAATTCATTGCTAATCAACGTATCTGTGTTTATTCGTATGAATTGTGGTAAGCTTGAACCATTCAATATCTTTTAATGAAAATTGAATGTGAATTGTTGATTTATGCCTGTATATATATGTGTAGTTCAGTGGCCAACGTGAGGTAAAGCCTGTAATGCTCCAGCCTGAACAGAGGGTGTCGGAGAGAAGTAAAACGGCATGGAATGGCCAAACAGTACACTGACACCTGGATGATTGACTAGAAAGAAATAATGCTGGAAGTGCAGAGGCGTAGTAACCATTAAGAAGGGTAATACTGGAATAAAGTATTTCAAATGAAGCTGACAGTTGGCCTAATGCTCTGAACTCAATGTTTGTGCTGTGTTGTGATCAATGTAACAAGAGAGTTTAAGTTAGTTATGAAGTAGAAGGTACATCCTTCTTGATTTCAGGGACAGTGGTCTTGATGGTACTGAGCAGCACCTGGTCAGAGCTTTGCTGAATCCAGTGTCGGACAGCATACTCCTTGGTCCTTTTAGCTATCAGTGAGGTGTCTCCAGAGCCCAGAGGAGAATTCGAGCAGAGGAGTCCTTTCCTGCCGCCATCACGCCAGATAAGCTAACTTGGCCAGCTGAGCTCAACATTATGTCCCCTCATCTTGAACTGACTTTTTAAAATTAACATTAAGAGGGGAATTTACTTGTCTTAAAATCAGGAACTGTGAACATCTCCAATACTGGTCCCTAAAGACAAACTATTGAAGTCATGATGACAAATACCAACAGAGCTTGAACAAAACAAAACCAGTATTACCTCATTTTACTACTACACAACTGACACACATAGAACATTTGTAATAATATATGTCACTACAATATTCATATTAAATACATTCTGTACATAACTTGTAATTTAAATTGATTGTGATTCCTGGTTCCCTTGTAGTTGAATCAGGACACATATTCATTCATGCCAGTAATGAATACATATTGTTATTTGAAAGTTTATCAGTGACTCTTTTAAGATATCTTTGTAGAGTGTTATATGTATGTGAGTGTCACAGTGTTGTCAAGAGTAGTGGATTAAATTAAATTGTTTATCTGTCTGTTGTTGTGACTTACACTTCACCATACTCATACCCTAGACACATAACGTAGCATCACACTATTCCAGAATAATTCTGACTGAGATATATAGATATGTGGTAGCAAGTAAGGTTATCTATAATACACTACTCTTAATAGATATAGATACCTTCACAGCTGATCTCAGTCAGTACACTAAGTTCCCTATAAGTATTTATAACATCCCACTTCACCACAACAGCCTCATCAGTTTCCTAACTGAATCTTTGCAAAAATCCAATATAAAGAAGCGAGTTCAATTCTAAACTTTCAGCTATTATTCACAATGTGGTTATC
The DNA here is from genome assembly GCA_024509875.1 of Oreohelix idahoensis. Lineage (NCBI taxonomy): Eukaryota > Metazoa > Mollusca > Gastropoda > Stylommatophora > Oreohelicidae > Oreohelix > Oreohelix idahoensis. The sequence goes on from JAMPIV010022739.1 coordinate 936,388, forward strand.
TGGTTATCAGTGGCTATCAGCAACTGTTTTGTAGAAAACCTGCTTGTTCGTCTTACAGATGTCTATGAATAATAATTTTTTATAGGCCATTATCTACACACTTAGGGAGCCGCGCTAGCGTAGTGGTTACAACACCGCTCTGGCGACCGGGTGATTCAGGATCAAACCCGGGCGACGGCATTTGAGGATTTTTCGTCGACCGGGAATTGGACTGGATTAACTCGAGACCTGGCGAGGACATTTGAAGGAGTGTTGTCGACCAGGGATTGGCGGCTCCTGAGCCGACCCAGCTGCAATGGGTACCTCCGAAGTCGGAGAGTATTTGCCTGAATGGCGAGGGACACCTGTCTCTGTACAAGTAAAAAGGGATACTCACGTAAAATCAATGTCAGGTTAGACATAGTAATAACCTGAGATTTCGCCTCGAGTATTAGCGGGCGTACGCAAAAAAAAAAAAAAAAAAAAAAAAAAAATCTACACACTTGACTCAAAAGACTTTTCAGTGTTTTCTCGAAAAAGGGTGAAAAAATAGGAGGTTCAGTGTGCAAGTTGCTCACGTTAAAAATCTCTCGGTAGTTGGAAATCATAAAGAGTAGGTCATACGGCCGCTGCTCTGGCAAAATTTACAAAATAAGAAAACCTACCCACCACATAAATATTTATAGAATGTCTGATTACTGTATACACACATTGGTATCGTCGCCGGTAATACGGATTTCGTGCACGTTTGACAAAGTCCCCTGGAGCAAACTTTGGGACTGTTTGGCAAGGAAGAACATTCCAGCACCTTTGATTCCTGCTATACAGAGCTTCTACAAGTCTTGCAGAAATTATGTGAGGACGGAAAACTATAAGCCAGAATAGTTCAGGACCACCACTGGTGTAAGACAAGGTGAAATCATGTCACCATAACTTGTCATACTCCTCATGGACGATGTCATCACGGCATGTAAGAAAAGGGCATGAAAATATTCAGCGGGGTACTGGAAGATGACACAGAGCTGGTATTTGCTGATGATGTTGCCCTGATTGCTAAACCAGAGGCACATCTTCAATCCAATCTGCAAGTCTGGAAGAAAGAGCTGGAGAAGAGAGTGATGGTCATAAGCAGCTCTAAAACAAAAACTATGATGATATCAGGAGAGGAAAGAAGGCATCAGATTAAGCTGGGAGAATAGGTGCTGGAGCAGGTCAACCACTTTAAATACACCGAAGCTGTCATAGTCCGGAGGGGAGGCATCAAAGAAGAGTTGGATACTCGAAAAGCAGCAGCTGGGAGACATTTTCAGGCCATAAATCGAGGATTCCTCTGCAAAAGAGAAGTTGGTAAGAAGGCGAAGATGGCTGTATACCGCCCCACTTATGTCCAAGTCTTGACGTATGGATGAGAGTCATGGTCAATGACTACAACCCACAAAAGCCAGATCTAAACCTCAGAAATGAGGTAGCTGAAGAAGGTGGTTGAAGTAACAAGAAGAGATATAGTCCGCAACCAGACTATACGTCAAGGCCTAAAAACATAACCCCTGCAGACCCAAGTAGAGCAGTCCCAACTGAGATTATTTGGCCATATCTGCAGAATGGGAGAAGATCGGCTACCACAAGCATTGGGAAACTAAGAGCCAGGGATCCAGACCTCCAGGATGACCCAGAGTCCGCTAGGAGGACAACATTAGACAGTCTTTGTAGAACGAGGACTAGAATGGAACCAGGCCAGGAGGAAGACAACCGATAGGATAGTATGGCGCTCGCTTTTCCAAATCTCTACACCTGACGGTAGAAGAGGAACGACTAAGTAAAGTAAATTGGACAGGACATACCATGCCACGTTCACATATTGGCAATTGAACATATTATATTAACATGGAGAATCAATATATCCTACTTATAAGGCTTCAGGGGTTGAATGGGATATTTTTCTATATCAGTTTAAAAAAAGTTAGACGAGAAATGGTGACAAGAGGCACTGTAATTCTGTTCTCAGACGGTTCTCTAAGTTGTCCTTCATGAAGAATTATACATGCAATGTATTCATATTTTCCTTATTAAGTTAATGACTTTCTGGGGGACTCTATAATGCCTTGTTAAGGATAGATCTGGGGATAAAATAATGTAGCATGTTACTACACGCTAGCACATGCCCATTTTATGTGAGGAATTGTGTTCGCCTGTAGTCAAACTACTTTTTGCACGAAGCGCTCACCCGTGGTGAGCGACAGTCAACTAGTGACGTTTTTTTTTCGTCACATGTCGTGGGGTCAGTGTGTTGTTTATTTGGGCCGTTCGTATTCGTTCACTGGTTTAAAGTGGACGTGATTTCTTCTAAGCTCCAGGATTTTATGGAGAGTGTGTTTTTCCTAACTGGGACATTAAATGTATTTCTCAAAGGCCGCCACCTTGTTAAGAATGTTCCAGATGGGGAAGGAAACTTATTGAGAAGTCTTGCACAACCCCCTTTGATATTTTCGTAAGGAGTATCTCAAAGATATTGAGGTAACTGAGTTTAGGTCGCCATCATCAGTTTGTTCCGCCACATTACTTGGGTACCGGGAATATTGCCCTACCTATTAGTACACGGCCAGGATCGATAACAGATTTAAGAATATCTCTCAATATATTTACTTTTACTATTAACCAGGGAGATGAATAAAAGCCTATTGATTGAGGCTCGTTATTGACTGACGTAACGGCTTATCGCATTTACATGTTGTTTCCCTGCCGTATACTATGCCATGTATATATCTTGATGGATGTCTTCTTGTGATGAACGTACAATAAAGGTCAACCATGTTTTCCCGTGGACCTGTTCACCTGCCGGTTGTGTTGTATATGCTGACCATAATGTCCTGTATGAAAGCCTGCAATCATTCGCGTATCCTGCATGATCCTCTATATTTATTCCAGCGTAACAGCCTCATCAGTTTCCTAACTGAATCTTTGCACAAATCCAATATAAAGAAGCGAGTTCAATTCTAAACTTTCAGCTATTATTCACAATGTGGTTATCTGATTATCAGTGGCTATCAGCAACTGTTTTGTAGAAAACCTGCTTGTTCGTCTTACAGATGTCTATGAATAATAATTTCTTATAGGCCATTATCTACACACTTGACTTAAAAGACTTTTCAGGGTTTTCTCGAATAAGGGTGAAAAAATAGAAGGTCCAGTGTGCAAGTTGCTCACGTTAAAAATCTCTCGGTAGTTGGAAATCATAAAGAGTAGGTCATACGGCCGCTGCTCTGGCAAAGTTTACAAAATAAGAAAACCTACCCACCACATAAATATTTATAGAATGTCTGATTACTGTATACACACATTGGTATCGTCGCCGGTAATACGGATTTCGTGCAAGTTTGACAAAGTCCCCTGGAGCAAACTTTGGGACTGTTTGGCAAGGAAGAACATTCCAGTACCTTTGATTCCTGCTATACAGAGCTTCTACAAGTCTTGCAGAAATTATGTGAGGACGGAAAACCATAAGCCAGAATAGTTCAGGACCACCACTGGTGTAAGACAAGGTGAAATCCTGTCACCATAACTTGTCATACTCCTCATGGACGATGTCATCAAGGCATGTAAGAAAAGGACAAGAAAATATTCAGAGGGGTACTGGAAGATGACACAGAGCTGGCATTTGCTGATGATGTTGCCCTGATTGCTAAACCAGAGGCACATCTTCAATCCAATCTGCAAATCTGGAAGAAAGAGCTGGAGAAGAGAGGGATGGTCATACGGATTGTGGAATCTAAGGGAGAAGATCGGAGCACTGATGGAGTTGTCCGTGTAAAATGAAGATAGTACATAAAACCAAAAGCAAGTCTTAATCAAGGTTTTCATCATACTGTAAGTATTGTTTTATTTTCACCTTCGTTTGTCATTCTAAAAATTATTTTGAAGGCATTTGTAACTAGAAACGAAGTGCAGACTCAAGCACTTTGTATTTTTTTTACCGTGTTCCTTTGAGGAAATGCGTATCACACTATTTTTATGTTGTTAGTTCAGTCTTCTGGGGGTGGAGGTGGTTTGTGTTACATGGAATCTATTTTTAAAGACCTCCGCATGAACCACGACGTCAAATCCTGTTCAGCGGTAATATTATGATTTGAACTTTGGTAACTTTCAAGTGGATCACTGGGACTTTCAGGTTCTGATTGAACGAAATTTTGTGAACACTAAAAAAATTCTAGCTAGTTTGTCATTCAAGTGATAATGTCTTTCGTTTCTGTCAGCTGGTGTAAACAAGTGAGATGGAGAAATTCTGTCACTTCGTGTAATAGCACAATTAATCATTCGTTATGCCTGCATCACGTCTAAGCCAGTGGGCAGGAACCGTAACGTCAAAGGCATGGATGAATGCGAATGCCACCAGGATCGCCTCAAACTTGCAAATGTTCTAACTTTAGTTTATATGCACCAAAACGCAGTGACCTACGGAAATCTGTAGATCTGGTGACATCATTCAGGATTTCTAGAAGGTTTGAAAATAATTGCTTTTGCTGATTTTCATAACTTATAAAGAGTTTTCGAAGGGCTCTTGGTCTGTTAGACTACCTCAGGTGCTCAATACATTCCAGCTTGCAAAGCTGGAACACCCAGTCATCTCCATCACCTTCTAAACGACTAATTAAAGAAAAAGATGAAGGTCATCTAGAAGTTCAGAGAGACACATTGCTGGAACACATACATTACCTGCAGAAACATCGCATCAGATTAAGTACATGCGCGTGGCATCAAATCTCGATGTGACAGGTAGTGCGTCCTTGTTTCAGAGTTTGTAATCCAGAGTAGTTGCCACTCATACTGGCTGCTCCTTCAAGTGAATCCCCAATACACTGCTCGAGATTTCTCTAATCGTCCTACAGCGATTTACTTAGCAAGGCGTATAAGCTTGTACTATAAGAATTACGCACACTAGCATGACGAGTGATGCATTATTTGATCATCAACAACATAACCAAACAAGAATTGCACACTCATCATAAGCAGAAACAACTTGGGCTGAATCTACTTGTACTGAAAGTATAACGGCATCCTTAACGTCTAGGGACATTTATTCTTTGATCATATTTTAAAGAACGCTACAATTTTGTTAATTTTTGTTTTACTGAGGAAAGTTGTAAATTTTTTACGATCCTTTTTCAAATTATCACGCTTATGGACAGCAATCTATCAGATATTCGTGAAAACAGAGATTGTACTTTGCAAGAAGTTTCACCGTTTCCAAGAAGTTTCCTTCTCCAAAGTTTGATACTTTATCGTCCTCATACGTATATGCTCAGCACAGTTTCTGTCTACTTGCTATGGTAATGGTAACATGAAAAACATGAGGGGTCGGCGTGGTTAAAACAATAATTTAATTCTATAAATATTTTTTGTGATGGGTAGGTTTTCCTAATTTAATTAAATTTTGCCAGCGCAGCGGCCGAGTGGCCATCTCTTTACGATTTTCAACTGCCGAGGCATTTTTAACGTGCGCAACTAGCACACGGGACGTCCTATTTTTTCGCCCTTATCCGAGAATGCTAGATATCCGATCTCATTACCCATGAGATCAGGGGGGAGTATGGCATGATTAGGACCCAATGGTTTGGAAAAATGTCCATCAAAAATATTTCCTGCAATGGGAACCGAACCCAATACCTTTAAAATTAGAGGCGGGCGCCATACCGCTTAACCACACCGACCCCAACGTTTCTCATGTTACCATTACCATAGCAAGTAGACAGAAACTGTGGTGAGCATATTTGAGGACGATCAAGTATCAAAATTTGGAGAAGGAAAATTCTTTGAAGCGATTTTTTTGTAATTCTTTATCTATATACACACACTGGGATCCTGTCTGGTGCTACGAGTTTGTGCACTGTGATCTTCTTCCTCGTTCGTCCTGAAAAGGACGTTGGTTGCGTTCCATAAACACAACGAAGCTGCGATATCTGCGCCTTTCGGCCGACACATCCAACTTCAGCACGGCATTTTTTGGGACCGGGTTTGCCTTCCCTCTTCGATCCCTACTCTCTCAGCCAGACTGCAGTGATGCAGCCTGTTTCCAGGACCACCACTTGGAGGTGGAGTAGGGTCTTGGTCAGCTCTGGTTCGCTGACCCTGACGCAAGCAGTCAAGCTATGGGTCGCTAACTGCATTCTCAGTTGCTGCGTCTTTGGGTCCCGCACTGTGATCTAAGGGAGGAAATCGGAGCACTGATGGAGTTGTCCCTGTGCAATGAAGATGATCCTTAAAACCAAACCGAAAAACATGAATATTATTACACAGTTCTGCTCCACCAAAAAACATGAATATTATTACACAGTTCTGCTCCACCGAACAACTAAAGGACAACACAAAGTGTCGGTGAACGAGACCGCGTCATAGAGAAACACAACTGTATATGGAAGTCAGAAAATGGTGTCTGAGTTTTAATAAACGAAATAAAAAATGCGATGGTACAATGTGTATACAGCCGTAGATGACGTATACATATGTATGAAATGTTATCCCAAAACGCTCAATGTTTCTAGTGTTTTGTTCATTTGTCAAACAGACTCCAACATTATTTCTCATTGTTTGCATTATAAAGGATGAAGAGGTTCATTCCCAGAAGCAACATAAAAACCACTTTGGTCAGAGTAGACGTAATGGTCTAGTCTAGACTTGGGTCATTTTATTGGGTTGTTTCCTCTGAGACTACTGGAAACCGCTTGGAGCAGCATTGTGTACATATTTTCGATGTATTGTTTCAGCGTATTGGTAGCAAAAGTCAGCAGCTAATTGTTAGTAAATACTTCATTTAATTATTTGTCGTTCCACTGTTACCGCGAAGCGTAGTTGGGAGCTGCAGTTTCAGTTCTTGAGCCAAGTGTGTTGCACTAGCTACTGTGAGATTTTGTTGTAGAATTTATATGACATTGTCGGTTCATCTGCCTCTTGGTTTTCCCAGTGCATTGAAGCCAGATCTTCTACAGTTGTTGGCGCGTATAGATCATTTACCAGGGCATTGAAGCCAGATCTTCTACAGTTGTTGGCGCGTATAGATCATTTACCAGGGCATTGATGCCAGATCTTCTACAGTTGTTGGCGCGTATAGATCATTTACCAGGGCATTGAAGCCAGATCTTCTACAGTTGTCGGCGCGTATAGATCATTTACCAGGGCATTGAAGCCAGATCTTCTACAGTTGTCGGCGCGTATAGATCATTTACCAGGGCATTGAAGCCAGATCTTCTACAGTTGTCGGCGCGTATAGATCATTTATCGGGCTTCATTCTCATGAAATGTCAATCTAAAGCAGACAGAGGTCATGCCACTCAATGTGAACAATCCTGACCCCATAACAATAAGAAACCAGAAGCTGGAACAGACAGACAAATTTACATACCTAGGATGCACAGTAGCATCAAACAGTGGAATAAAGAAAGACATCAACAACAGAATGAGTAAAGCGAGAACACCGTTTGCTAGTCTAAACAACATCTAAAGTCCTCTCATTACAGCACAAACACCAAATTAAGATGATATGAGAGCTGTGTACTTTCTGTGCTTCTCTAAGGTGCGGAATGTTAGAGAGTAACAGAGAAGGACATGTGGAAATTGTCCTCTCTTTGCGCATAATCTGCTTAAGGAAACTTCTCCGAATCTTTTGGCCGAATACCATCACCAAACAAGAACTACTTACTCGGAGAAACCAAGGGGACATGCACACCATCATAGCTGGCGGACGCTGGAGTTGGGTTGGCCGCGTCCTCAGAAGATACCATCAAAAGAACAGCTATGCTATGGACCCTGAAGGAAAGCGAAAGAGAGGCAGACCAAAAACAACTTGGCGGAGAACTGTGGAGGCCGAGATGCAAAGAACGAAACAGAGCTGGGGCACTGCATGTAGGATGGCCGCTGACCTTGTTGCTGTCCTACAAGACGCCACCAGGCGTGATGGCCACCGATTGCTTGGCCACCGGTAATTCTCTCTCTATATACTTTATGCAGGATGTAGTTCCTGGTGTTATTATTTCTATTTCAGTCTCTCCTGGTAAACATTAATGCTCTTCTTAAGCATTTCATTTAACTGTAATCTTCCTCTAACGTGGTTTGGTCAGAGACCATGTTTGACACTTACAAACAAAGAGTTGCTAATAATAATACTTTTTATTACCTGTTGTTTAGTTTGCAAACTGTTAAACTGATGTTTGAGTAGTGATGACAGTTGCTAAGTAAAAAGGTCGAAAGATGTAACAGAGTAATGGTAGTAAATAAAATATTAAAATAAATATTTAAATTATATATATTTAAATAGCTCACAAGTATGGAAATAATGGACGACGCATAGAGAAAAAAAATGTTTCCCTAGCTGAAGTTATGTATCAACAGTATGAATCAATATATAAACCCACATACCCACAGCTTTCACTCCCACCATTAAAAAAATAAAATAAAATAAACAACACACACCGTTATTGTTATTGTTAATTAGAATCGACCTCACTGCACTCCGGGCAAGCCCATAGGTTCTCAGTCTCCCACAGCAAATGTCGAAGAGTATGAATGCTAATTGTACCTGTAGCAAGCTGGTTGTACACATGACATATGCATCCTCTCTCACGTCCATTTTTGCTAGTCCCACGTTTGATGCCAAACTCCAACAGCCTCAGCCTTGTTGATTCATCCATTGCAGTGTAATTATACAGCAGGCAATCATTAATAGCCCTTAGTATCTCTCCCTTATCAATGTCCAGTGTCCCCACTTTGGGTGCTCTCGAGGCCAGTCTGTCAGCTCTCTCATTGCCAAGTACCCCTGCATGACCAGGACAGTAGATCCACACCAGTTCTTGAAGACTTGAGGATTCTATTGATGTTGTCCATTCCTGCCGCAGCCATCCGTTCTAAACTTTCCGAAGCATGGCTTGAGAGTCAGACAATATAACTGCCCTGGTTGATGGAGTTTCAGACAGCCACCTCAGTGCTGCAGTAACTGCCTCTACTTTCATTCTCATGCTGGAGGTTGTTGTCATGTAGGCTCCACTCTGTTCAGCGATGACCCTGCCCTTTATTCTCGCAGAGAAGCCCCATCCTGATTTCTCACCACGAACAACAGACCCATCAGTGTACACGATGTTGTCATCATCCCCAGTATGATCACTTACCAGCTGAATAATCTCCAGCTCTGCTTTTCCATTGCCCCAAGATCTGCACTCTCTGCCAAGACTAATAATGACCTGCTGGTAGTTTATCCAGTTATCCCCTGACTTAACTCCACTCTTCCCGTTTGGATACATTTTCAACCCTGGTCACCTGACCAATAGTAGCCTCTGCCTGTGCCATCCATGACATCCCCCTTTTGATTCTTGCTCCTTTGATGTCAGTTACATTCTCATGTAGATGATGCCTTTTGTCGGTGGTTACCCGCATATATGCTTTTGCCTGGGCCATCGCATATCTGGATCTAATCGACAGCAATCCGAGCATGTATCTCATTGTCACAAAGGGGGTATCCCGCGTACAGCCCAAAACTAGTCTCATCCCTTCATTTTGAATGTGTTCCAGTCGTTCACATTGTGACACTGACAGAGCGAGTATTCCTAGCCTGTACTCGATTACTGAAATCACGAGCTGATGATACAGGAGAAACAATAGTCTCTGTTCCAAGCGCTCAGCAGCCATTGTTTTTAAGGCTGCCAGTCCTCGCTTGCACTTCTGTATGATTAGTTCGACATGAAATTTGAATGATAGCCCACGATTAAACGTTACTCCCAGGTACTTCAGCCTGTCTTGCCTTTCAATGTTCTGCCCATTGAAAGTGATGTCTGGAAGGTCTACTTTCACTATGGAGTTGTTCAAAGAGCACCACATCACACAGGCCTTGTTGTGATTGACCTTTGATCCGCTTTCCTCACACCATTTAGAAACCGCCTGTAGTGTCTCTTGGATGCCTTGGACCATTTCCTGTCTGTCTGAGCCAGTTCTGTACATGAGTATGTCATCTGCGAAAGTTAATGTTCGTCCCAGTCTAGTTGGTTGAAAGGTTGCTACTTTTGCTGTGTAGATGTTAAACAGCACTGGTGATAGTGGAGAACTCTGGGGTAGTCCCGGGCAAATGCGCATTGGTTCTGATGTCCAAGTTCCCGAGCGAAACGTGACTGATCTCTCCATTAAGTCAGCTGCTATCCACCTAGTTTGTTCCTAGTTTACGATCACTGAATATACATACCAAGCTTCGCCTGTTTAATTCAAATGTCATCTCAGTGTTAACATACGGTTGTGAAAGTTGGAAAATAACAAAATCGTTGGAGAACAAGCTGAATGCATTCGAGAACAAATGTCTTAGAAAACTCATGAACATCAGTTGGAAAGAATTCAAGACTAATCGACAAATAAGAGAAGACTCTAGGCAGAAATATGTCTCCGACTATATAAGGAAAAGACGATGGTCATATATCGGTCATGTCCTATGAATGCAAAACAACAGAATACCACTGCAGGCGCTCACTTGGGTTCCTGAGGGTAAGAGGAAAAAAGGAAGACCAAAAGAAACACTTAGAAGAACAATAATAAGAGAAGGAAGAACGTTGGGATTAAATAATGTGCAATAGCTAAGAGGAGTGGCGTCACAACGAACAATCTGCACAGCACTGATTTCTGCCTTATTCGCCGAGTTTGGTGCTTAAAGAATTTATTATTATTATTATTATCCACCTAGTTATCCAAGGGTTTACACCACATGCAATTATACAGTCTATTAGGGTTGAAAAGTCCACTCTGTTATAAGCACTCTCTAGGTCAATTGCGACAGCCACCGTTTCTCTTTTACCCTGGAATCCCTCGTACACATCATACGCAAACGTTCCAGCGTTACCCCATGTTGTTTTCATAGCCCTATAGTTACCCAGGGTATCAGAAAGGATGTGTGCATTTTCGAGGTGGCTCATTTCTTGTCTTGCAACTATCTTTTCAAGTAATTTACCATAGACATTCTGTAGTATGATAATTCGATAGCTGGAGTAGTGTGAGGTCTTTGCCAGGTTAGGAAATTGCCGAATGTAACAGTGTAGCCAGTCTTCCGGCACCTCAGCATTCTACATGCTGGTATTGAAATCGCTCACCATAGTTATAATGGCTGTGTCGTCGAGCTGTTTAATGTGATGGTATTGTACACCATCAGGACTCGGAGCAGCGTTTCTGCTGGTTTTCAATGTGTACACTACTTCCTCTTCAGAAATGATATCGAAGTATATCTGGCCAATTAGGGCATTTTCCAACACACTGTCCTTTATTATCAGGCGGGCACTTTTGTCACTTATCGGTTTGCTCCACATATCGATTGAATAATGCTCTTCCCTTCTCTTTGTCCGTCTTCAGGCTTAGTCCTGTAGAGCTTTTGATATTAGGGATGGGTTGACTTGCACATTTCCTATTCATTCTTCGATGTAAGGACCATAATTTCTGTAGGGTTTTTTCCGCGCCCACCTGTGTCACAAAGTCCTCCCACACTTTATCCTTGGCCTCCCTTGCCAAGCTCTTGAATCTATAAACGGGTCTTTGCCTTTTCTGATTCATCTCTTCAATCTCTCCCTCATTCATCATTCTTATGCTACGTGCTTTACGCCATTCCTTTGTTGACTATCCGACACAAAACGTACGTAGAATATACCATTTTATGGAGAGAAAAAAAACCACACAGACACACATACAATTAGAAATGTTCATTTACCACATGTGTAAAATAAATGGCAAGCAGAAATTGTGGCTATTGAATATAATCATAATTATTTTACTGTTCGCTCCTTATGAAGCACGGAGCCATCACTACACCTGACACCCTTGTAGGAAGCCTGCACAAAACATTCACATGCTCTTACAAGTGGTGGTTTATGTAACAATTTGTTTGACATGATGAGGTTGCCAGCCACATGAACAACATCAGTAGTTGAACTGCACATTTTTCTTCATCAATTAAAGAACAAAAAATATACATGTGTATAGTCTAGAATAAATCAGCCACCATGACAAGTGAAACTATTCATGCACACGCATAACGGTAGTTCATTAGTTATTTTTTTTTAAAGTGATTATTAGTTATGAATTTAGCAAAATCGTGGTAATTATAATTTGGTAATTGGCAAGGTTATCTTGTCTTACATTTTGAAGAATGATATTATCTCAGTTAAAAAGAAGGAGTCAGGGGCGCACGAAGTATTTGACACCCAGGGTTGGTCTTACCTCTTGCACCCCCTTCCCGTAAAGAAACACACTTGTATTGACATGTTTAACAGTAAGTACAGTTATAATACTGCCTGATGACACCCCTTTCCTAGCTGTCACCCGGGGCAGACTGCCCCCCTCGCATCCCCCTTAGTACGACACTGGAAGGAGAAGTGTTATAGCACGGATGCGTGGAGCATCTGGGAATAAAAGGAAAGGATCCTGTTACATTGAGGCATATTGGGAGTATGGTGTTAGGCCCATATTTTCTTGACCATCGGCACATGAGGGGTGATGTGGTCAGCATCACACCGGCCGCCTGAACCTTCCCAGAGTTGTTCTGGTACCCAATTCACGAGGCTGGGTGTTAAAGTCATATTTTAATGAAGGGGAGTTAAACGTTAAAAGACTTGTATGTACAGGTCGGATTTTTAGTAATCACCCTTGTAAACACGTTGGTTTGTTAGGGAATCTGCTCGAATGTTCTAGATACAGTTCGAGCGGAAACAGGGTATGAATTGAGCTCACGTCTCGTGTTAGCGCTTGAACGAATTCAGAGAGACTGAACGGTTTTTAAGCAAAGGAGTTTGCGGGGAATTTTTTTTGGCGGGCAGAGCTTGGAGAAGGTCGTGGCTTCTCGCTAGTGTGTCCCGGGATAAGATATTTGGTGTGAAGGGAATGTTTGATACTTCCTAATGTATTTTCTAAAAGCCATGGATATGTGGCTTATTTATGTTGATTCAGGCCATACTCATATTATTGTAAACTGCGACATATGCAGTTCCCCTTTTTTGAATGGATATTTTTTGGCCATGATGTTGATGATTATGAGCTGCTGTGCTCTACAGCCTTTGTGAAGGGATATTTTTGTACCAGTGACTGTATCTCTAAGGATTTACTTACTGATGATCGATGATTCGTTATGAGAAATTATTGATGTTATATATCTTTGGATTGTACGCTCAATTACCTTGGATTAGTGCTCACTTGATGTACCATGATTTGCCGTGACTTGTACCTGTGACAGTGTATTATTTATGATGTCATCGTTTGCTGTGGTGTTAATAAACAGTGTAGAACGTTACTAGGAGTTACAACGTTTCCTGACTCCTAGATGTGCTATGGTGTGAGTGATTGCTATTTAACTCTATCTGTACTACATGACATTTGCGTTTGTTGACACTCACTCTCTCACACATCAGTCGGCCGCCCATAAGCCCGGCACATGCTGATCGCCTATATCAGCGGGAAAAAAAATAACATTTATCATCCTCTCTTGCTCCACCTATATATCAACACAGTAACACTGGGTCGACCCCGGAGCCGTTTGCGGTCTAAAAAATCCCACTTCAACTGGGGATACTGAGCTAGGAAGCCAGTGCATTAACCATTGATCTGAGAATAAGTTCGTGTGAAAGTGTGCATGGAATTTTATTATTATTCATTAAAAAGGTTTGTCCATTTCTAAGTCCAGTGACAGCAGTGTTGTATGTCTTCTGTCCGAATGTTAGATCCTGCGGAGCATGTGTTAATAAGCTCGACGTGATCTATACTTGATCCTGGGAGCTGCTTTTACTCTTGTATGAATTATACTTGGCTTGAGAAATTTGTAATGAATGTAATGAAGATGTATCTAACACGAGGGGATTAGTGTTTGAAAATCGATTAAACCAGTAAATGGATACCACAATCGAGTCTTTGTCAGTTAAATGACCTTCATTCTAAGTGCTGACTAGATATAGGGAGTAATGGGCGTATTCCTCACCTTACACCTTCACTGTCGAACAAGCAAGCATAAATAATTATATACTTAAATAAGAAAATTACATGACCATGCAGGCAGTCACGAACAAAATAATCAACAATAACAATAATATCAGCCGAAGCTAATAAACTACGACACGGAAGTGTATAAAATTCTATGACGAAAAAAAAAAAAACAACAGAATTTCAGAGGTACAACTTCAGACAAAACAGTTTGAAGTACCGATACTTGTCTGTGTGTCAGAGAAAAATGTTTCACTCGAAAGACTGTACTTAATAGATATGCTACCAAGATTGATAAAATATACCTTAATGGAAAGCCACTGTTACTAGGACTTCGCAAGCTCTAGCAACCTGACTAACATGTCTCCTACCTTTCCTATTTCATTTCCTGTGAAGCACGGAGCCACCGGGACAGTATCCATCACACAGATACCAGGCATCAAAGCACTGATGTGCTGTTGGTGTGGTCGTATCTGTAGCATTGTGTTTTACATAATGGAGCTACCAGCCTAACGCAGAACCTTACTTTCATTGGCTCTTACGGTATGCTTAGAAGAGGTGTGGTTCTCTTATTTCTTTGTCTTAACAGAGACCCTCGGGAACGACACAGGGAAACATGCTTCCAGGATGAACATTCTTGGATCATCTATAATAACATTAATAATAATAGCCTCTTCAGCCATAACTGACTGTGGGAATGCGCCCTTAAAGTGACAGCCCTCAGCTGCTTATGTCCCTTTCGACGTTTTCTCCTCTCTTCTGCTTTTGCGTGAGCTTCTTTTCGCCCAATCTGAGGTGGTGCCGTAGATAGCATCGCCACTTGGTGCGATCGGAAGCTTCATCCTTCCAGGTTGTTGGATTTATCTCCAGTGTCCTCATGTCTCTCTTGCACACATCTTTGAGCCACAGCTGCGGTCGCCCAACTGTTCTTTTGCCACCTGCCAGTTGTCCGTAGAAGATATCTTTCGGGATGCGACCATTGTAGCGAAATCTGTGAAACAATCGCTAAATTCAGTAAGATTTTACTCCTATGAAAATAAATAAACCCGCCCGCATGTGTTTGCCTATCGTCGTCTTCTACGCCAGTAGAGCGCTGAATTTTATACAGTAGTAATGCTTGGACAATGATCCCGCCTGTAGCAAATGTAATTTGCTTGGGAGGTTAAGATGTTATTCCTAACAAGAAAGATAGCTGTGTCTGTGTTAACTGTGTGAGGTCAAGCACATGTAGGCCCATGAATCTAAAAAAGATGATGATGATAATGATGATATATATATCAGGGAACCTAACGCTACCTCCCTAGATCTCACACAGTCCGTATTTTGATTCTAGTGGCTGGTGTATGATGTCTCTAGTGTCTAGGGGTGAAATGAGAATGATGGTACATCAACACAATACACTTTAACTCACTATAAGAAAATGAATAAGACTGTGGTTAAAGTTCTCTTTAAAATTTGAATGTTTTTTCTTTGTACAATTTAATCTGCCTGTCCCGCCATCTCTTTTGGACAGGTCTTTGAAAATGAGGAAATATATTTACATATAATGCTTTAACTAAAAAATATGGACTCTTGGTCCTATGAATGTAATGTTATTATATAGAGTTCCTGTAGGTGTATTCACAGACTAAAACTTTAATAACTGTTAGTGATAGTCATTGGTTATGAGGAGCTGTTGTTTTCATCATTCCCCCATATAATTCAGTTTTATTTTTATAAGAACCAGTTTATTATGCTGAAGTGTCAGATGTCCCAGCTGTTAACGTGTCACCTGGGATTCTTGGTATGACGATAATAAGTCAGGATGTCGTTGCAGATATAATAGATCAGCACCCACACATAAGCTCCTTCAGGCTATCAGCTGACAGCAACTTTTAAATGGAGACTTCACTTTTCACTCACTCATCAGGTTTCCTGTCACCGGATGGTAACAGCAAATAAAAACTCTGCAATAAAAAGACACCCTGGCCTTTTCATCTCTGATCACAACTTCTTATCACTATGTATACATGATGGTATGGGGTCAGCCTCGTGTGCATTCATGTGCATCAGCCCCTAATTATATAACTCACACCTTTCTGTGACCACACCTCAGGTCCCTATGGCAGATACGCCACTGTACATTTACCTAGTTTGCTTCAATACAATAACGTGGAGTAACCACATCTCCTTTTATATGATTTTTCTTTTCTTTTCTAAATTATAAACGCTCTAGGCATGTTAAAGAGTGTTTATGGAACACTGAAGCTTCCTAACATCTTCCAATACAAAATAGTTAATACAAAATCATAATAATATGCAACAGTCAAATACAGTTCAATGTGAGGACTCAATAATGTTTGCTCCCGGCATGTCTTTCACTTTTTCCCATAGCAGTATCTAACTTGTGCAGTTTTAATCAAGCATGTAAATACATAAAGCATTCTTACCACTAGTTCAAAGAAATACATCACAAATAACATTGACTGGCAAAGAATATGGCCTCAGTTTTGCTCTGCCTCGTCCAGATTGTGAATTAGTAGTTAATTTTACAATTTATCACATCTGCTCTCAACGTAGTTGTTTGTATAAAATTTTCTAGTCAAATGGCCACGAGACCACTATGCCTCTTGCCAATATCTATTAGAGCCGACCAATGAAAGCAGGCACTACTACATCTTTATGAATTTTGTTTGAAAAAACAAAACAATTCCAAACAAACTATGTGCCTCGTAGTCCATTCGTGAGTCTGCGTTAGTTATGCCAATAGAAAAAGATGTTTAGTTTTAGCTACATTTTCCTATTCCCCCCCCCCCCCCTTTACTCCTATACTCTTATACCAACTAATAGGATTTGAATTACTCCAATGCCTCTTTTTTTTTAAACTAGCGTCCCCAATAACGTTATGTGCAACGAGCAAGAACAACAGTCTGTCCGTCTAAGCGTTCTTAGACATTTAGTATTTTCTCAATAACTTGGCTAATATTTTGACTACCATATTTTTTAAAACATATTTTTGCTCAGGGGACACTAAGCTATACTACTATATGATTTTTATGGTCAGTTTCAGTATGGTTTAGATTTTCAGTTTTGTCACTGTCAATCGTCAAATATAACTTTTACAGAAGTCGGCCATCTTCCCCCCTTTGTCTCTATCATTTTTCTCACTATTCAAATAACCAACTAGTTTGAGTGACGTCAGAATATTACCGCTAGGAGGAAATGGAAAACTGTCTGTGTGTTTGTCTCTGCTGGCTTTGACCACATCGTGTATATATTAAAGAGACCGCGTGAAGAGCGAAGAGGGGTTTTTCAAAACATTGGTAGTGTTGGCGTTAATTATTACAATCGTCTCGTTCTTACTACTGGAAAATGTCCGCATTATTACAAATTTTAGTGTTAAAGTTAACATATTACGTTAATTACAAGCTTTTCCCACCGTTTCGTGCAGCAGATCGGCGAGACGTTAAAATGTTTATTGTACGATTTCGAAACCGAAACTAAAAGCGTGTTAGATTTTTACGGCGGGTCATTTTTTTTTAAAGCATTCCCCTGCACCAAAGGCAGCGGTCTACTGGCGTTGCAGATGAAAATAGTCAGACACCTGAGGGCTGGTGCATTTATTATTATAGGACTAAAATCTTACTGAAATAAGCGATTATCTCACAGATTTCGCTACACACCTCCCTTCCTAAAACATGCATCCATTGCAGGTTACAATCTGTGAGATAACTTAGCGCAAATGAAGTCCTACATTTCTTTTTTCTGATTTTCATCACACGGATGTCTACTCAAATAATCTGCACCGACGTTCTGAGGGCCGGGAATATATTCAATCAGAAATGAATATGGCTGTAATAATAATGACCATCTTAATAATCTGGTATTTTCATGCTTGGCTTGTGATAGGAATACGAGAGGTGAATGATCTGTTTGGACCACAAATGTCCTGCCATATAGATAAATCTGGAATTTTTTTTATAGCCCATATTAACGCCAAACATTCTTTCTCACTTGTTGAATATTTTTTTTCCGCCTTGTTCAACTTGCGGCTTGCATAAGCGACTGGGTTCAATTTCCCATCTTGTGAGGAGGACCTTTGCAACAATGTAGCGCCCAGGCCCACATTGCTTGCGTCACTTCTCACGACAAATTCTTGATTTAAGTCAGGCAATCGAAATACTGGCCTGCTTGTGAGTTTTTCTTTTAACTCCTGGTAAGCCAATTCACACGGTGCGGACCAATTTATTGTATCAGGTTGTCCCTTTCGAGTTAAATCAGTCAGAGGAGCACATATAGAGTTAAAATGTTTAATGTACTTTTAGTAGAAACCACACAACGACACAAAAGATCGCACATCTTTCTTTGTTTGTGGCCTAGGTGCTCTTTTCAGTTTCTCCAGATTCTTGGGGTCAGGGGTCATGCTACCCTGATGTACGGTATGTCCCAAGAATTCCAACTCTTTACACCCAATACAACATTTTGTTGGTCTAGCAGTCAAGTTAGCCTCTCTGAGTCTATCAAACAGCATATTCAAAGAGTTAACATGTTCCTCAAAAGTTTCAGTAGCAATGAGGATATCATCCATGAAATTCGAGATACATGGGTTTTTCAGGGGATCCAACAAATTTTCGCATCATCATAGAAAACACACTCGGGGCATTTTTCAACCCAAACGGTAGCATGTTGAACTCATAATGACCTTCCGAGGTGCTAAAGGCTAAGTAAGGTCGAACCTCAGGCTTTACTGGAATTTGATAATAACCTTGGAAAAATATTTTGCCTTGTTCAGCCTGGCAAAAAGTTGAGTAGTATCAGTGTTGGTGTCGTTTTCATAGTGATGAATAGAAACGCGAATGGTTACAATGGAATAAATGTCAACAATGTCTTTCAAACGAAAAACCAACAAGTATCTTGAATTGTGTGAACTGGTCAAGTATTGGCATCACACGAGTCGTTGATAACTTTACATAGATTTTATTCACCAGGACACGAAGTGGACAAGACGGACATCGTCACAGGCGCAAAGATCACACGACAACATATTGATTATTACTGCTAAAGTTCCTGAAGATTCTCTTCTAGTAAAGACCTCTGTCCATAGACTAAGGATTACAAAACTGTTACCGTATAATATCCTTCTCAGTCACGACCGTTGACCTTCTTTCAAGGACGTCTATCATAGTAACGTATACATACTCTGGGGTGAAATCTTCCATATTACATTTGTTAAAATTCCCAGACGTTCTTCATACATAGCGTTGTACATCATATAATTTTCACACAAAGTCATATACGATAATCCTAACAGTAAAGGCTTCCAGTTGGCTAACCTCTCTTTACATCCAAGCCACGACTTTGGCATTGAAGCATGTACGGCATATAAAACATGTGCGTAAGATAAACAATATAACTTCTTCTGCTCGTAGGAATTCTCCGTCTACGATTCAAATCTTAAAGGCAAGCGACTCTGTAGATCCATTCTAGGAACATCTTAATTCCCGCTAGACTAGTATTAGAGCGGCCCTTTTTCATACAGCATTAAAATAAGAAGTGGGACGATAACTCACGTGACATTCCTGATATTGGTTTCGACCTGAAGACCAATACAGATCACTAGAATAAATGGCTTCCTTAAAAATGCCATTGAATACGAAATATAAAATTACTATCATGGACCCAAGACAGTTCCATGTTTCCACTTCAAAACGTGACGTCACAAACTACTCAACTAGGTTACACGTGCGTCCAAAGCAACACTCACTGCTTTGTGCACGTCAGTGCGCGAATCATTCGACCGCACAAATAATATAACTATATAAAACTGGTGCGTACATTTGGCAGGACCGAAGACTACCCCCTTAGGTAATAAATGTACGTAACAGCTCCCTTATTACCTCCCCTTAAAAAAATTAATCCCATTAATTTTTTTCGAACTAATTACTCGAGAGAGGTGAGTCAAAACTACAACAAGATTTATGACATGCATAAAATTATATCATATTAAGAAAAGAAAATTGACTTGAAATTAATATAACTAAATGACAGTATGCATTAAAGCACACATCCACCATCGACCTACTTTGGAACGATGTGGTAATATTCGAAGTAAAAAGAAGTTGAAAAAAAATGAAAATGAAAAGGAAAAATCAACAAAAAAGATGATAATAAAATTCAACTAAGTTTTCAACAAAATTTGAAACATATGATTTCAAAAATGAAAATGAACAGCAACACTGATGATAATCAATGATAAAAGAATCAGTGAAACAGAAAATTTTGAAATACAATGTGCAAAAATGAAGCAATGCAAAATTAAACACTTTAAGAAGCAACGCACTTACTGATATCTAGCACTAGTAAGTTTGACTAGTTATCTAAAAGTAAAATATCATGTAGTGGGATACGTGACTACACGTATTGCGAGACACTAATAACGTTAGTAGATGTGTGATTTATAAACAATCAAATTGATTAAATTGAATTAATCTAATTCTAGTACTTAATTACACATAAATAAATAACTAGTAATTTATTCTAAGTAATTCTAATTTCAGTCATTGTGAATATTCGTTCAGAACTATTTAGAGTCAACAAGAATATGTTCCTAATGTTCCATGCACGAAATAAGTTTACGAACACGATATGTAGTGTAATATGTTCCATAACACTAACGAATGTCTATTTGTTGCTTTTTACCAATGTTTCCATACTACAAAAAAAATTTTACTTTAATATCACTGTTCTCGTTCTAATAAAACGTTACTTCACAAGAAATAATGTTATAATCCATATGTAAGTATGTTCTGAAAGTTATATATATACGAATACTGTAGAACTACACATAGTTTCCACAGATGTATACTCAGTGACCATGTACAAAGTTATTCATGTTTCTGTGAGGACGTTTCTCCATCTAAAAGTAGTTTAGTTTCACCAAGTTCACTAGGGCATCTTGAAAGACAGTCTGCAAATACATTCTGTACTCCAGGAATAGCTCGTATCTCAAAATGGAACGGTTGAAGAGCTATAGCGTAACGCGCTGACTTTGATGACTTAACGTTTCCAGTATTCAATGCGGTAAGAGCTTTCTGGTCAGACTCCACCACAAAGTGTGATCCGAGGAGATAACGATCCAGTTTTGTGATTGCCCAGACAAGAGCGAGAAGCTCTTTGTCTAGAACGGAGTATTTCATCTCGCTCGTTGTAAGCTTTCTGGATACGTACATAATTGGAAATAAGGTGCCTCCGTATTCCTGCATCAAAACTGCCGCGATAGCGTAGGAAGAAGCATCACTGCGAAGAACAAAGGTGAGATCTTTGTTAGGCAACCTTAAAAAAGGCTTATTTGAAAAAAATTTGTTTTATATAGTCTAACGCCGTTTGGTGATCCTGCGACCACTTTATTACATTAGGTGTGTCTTTCTTCAGTAACGAAGAAAGAGGTGCAGTTATAGTAGTAGACAAATGAGGGATGAATTTAGAATAGAACTGTATTAGTCCTAAGAGTGACCTCACTTGTTTTTTTGTCTTAGGTGCTGAGATGTTTAAAATTTTAGAGACGTTACTGTCTTCTGTATACATAAAACCGCGACCTATACGGTGACCAAGAAATGAGATGTCATGAAAACCGACAAAAGCCTTTGAAGGTTTCGCTGTTAAGTTATAATCCTGTAAGGTAGAAAGTAAAGATTTTAAACCCTGAATATGTTCATCCCAAGAGTCACTGAAAAGACAGATGTCATCTATATAAGTAATGACATCGGGACGATGAGACAATATGCGGCGCATCATGCGTACAAAGGTAGCTGGCGCATTCATTAACCCGAAAGGCATAAAATTATATTGAAAAAGACCCCGTGGCGTCGAGAAAGCGGTGAATGGCTTTGCTTTCGTAGTGAGTGGCACTTGCCAATAACCCTTTGAAAGGTCAAATTTCGAAAAGAATGTGGCATGAGATAATTTCTCTAATAAGTCGTCTAAAAGAGGTAATGGTTCCGCATCGAATTTTGTAACTTTGTTTAACTTCCTGTAATCTACGCAAAGACGTATATTGTTGTCTTTCTTCCTAATGATTACCATAGAAGAAGAATATGGTGATGAAGATGGTTCAATTATATTTAATTGGAGCATATCATCCAATTCCTTATCAACCTTATCACGAAAGTGTAAAGGAATAGGATATGGGCGAACTCGAATCGGTGTATCGTCAGTCAAAATAATGTCATGTTGGATGACTGACGTATGACCTGGGATGTCAGTGAGGACATCCTCATACGTGTGTAGAATATTAGAGACTTGCTGACGTTGATCATCAGTAAGAGTAGATGAGATAGTAACATCATTCCATTTCTCAGTGGAATGGAGTGGTACAACTGGTATTGGTAGTTGTACATCATCGAAAGAAGATTCCTCTTCTTGGATGACTGACAAACTAGAATAGTGTTGAATAGGTGGTGTAGGATCGTCAGTTGCTTGGAACACCGATTGTAGATAATCAGGACGTGAGTAATACTCCTTCAACATGTTAATGTGGAAGGTTTTATGTTTGCCATTAACATCAACGATGTAGTCGACATCGGATATTCTTGAGATGATCCTGAAAGGACCTCTCCAGGTAATTAAAAGACGATTGTTATGCGCAGGGAGTAATACAAAAGCTTCATCACCAGGTATGAGCTGGCGAAGACGTCTATATTTGTTTGCAGATAGACGAGCTTTTTCTTTGGCATGTTCGGATGATGCAGTAGCTAGTCTACAAGCATCTATGATTTTCTTTCTAAGAGAGATCACATACTCATAAGAGGATTGAGTTTCCTCTTCAATATTCTCATCCACCAATAAGTCGTGGATTAACGACATCGGACCGCGTGGTTGCATGCCAAAAACAAGCTGGAACGGAGAAAACCCCGTTGCTTGATTTTGTACCTCGCGATACGCAAAGAGACAAGCGGGTAGGACCCGATCCCAGTCTTGGGGATGGTCTTGAGTCATCTTACCCAACAACTGCTTGAGTGTCCTATTGAGACGCTCAATTAACCCATTTGACATCGGATGATAAATAGAACTAAGAGATCTATCTATACCTAATGTCTTCATCACTTGAGACATGGATTCAGAAATGAACTGAACCCCATGATCCGACAAAATTTTCCGTGGAAAACCAATGCGTGAGAAGATTAACATCAATGCCTCTGCTACACTGGCAGATGAAGTGTTCTTGAGAGGGATGGCCTCAGGCCAACGAGTGCACATATCAATGCACGTAAGAATATGCGTATGCCCTCTAGCAGATGGAAGCATTGGACCAATAATGTCAATGGCCATTTTATCAAATGGTCTAATCGGGATGTCCGCAGCTTGAATAGGAGCCGCATGAAATGGACCCCGTACCTTAACTTCTTGACATATCAAACAGGACCGACAATAGAGAGTAACATCTCTATGGACGCCTGGCCAGTAGAATGCCGAAAGCACTCTGGATTTGGTACGCGAAAAACCCATATGGCCCGCACATTGCGAGTCATGAGCATGTCGTAATATACGAGATCTCATACAGGATGGGACAAGAATCTGAGAACATAAGGATAAATCCTTTTCCCGTATGACTCTAACCAAAATTCCATTTTTAAGTATTAAGTCATGTCTAGATTTTGCAAGTTTGTTGCTTGTATTCTTTTTGTTAACATACTGAAAGAATTTTTTTAATGAATTATCATTCTTTTGCAATGTTGCAAACAACTCCCGTGAAATAGGAGCATCATCATCACAAGTGGTATGAACTGTAGGTTCAATAGGTGTATCATGCGACATATTAGTAGCTTGCGCTCTAGTCACTACTGCATTTGCAGTTTGAATATGTCGCTCTTCCCATTCAGCAATTTGCTGAGGTGTACACTCTTTAATACCATGTATGCGACCAAGTATTACATCACAGATTGGATTCGGAAGGAGACATGCTTGGATCTTTCCTGAAAAGAAAGGTGTGTTAAGATCAATAATAGCAGTGGGAAATGTTTCAATAGTGCCACCAAATGTTACACATTTGACAACCCGGCCCGTGGCACAACTTGGGTTGATCAGCGAAGTCCGGACACCGATTGTTGTACAACCTGAGTCAAATAGGAGAGAGCATGAAATATTATTGACAAATCCCTTGTGAAACTTAAGAGAGCCCTGTCCCTGGTGTACTGACGCAGCAGTGGCTGTACAGACTGCAGGCAGGCTAGGCAAGGTATGTCCGCAACGCAGCGTCGTGATCGCCTTAGGCTGGAAAAGAGTCGAGCATTCTGGGCAGTCTTTCACCTGGGTACAATCGAGAGAACAAGACATAGCATTGTGAGTTTCAGCTACTTTACCCTGTTCAATGTTAGCCTGTGTATCATTAAAAGCAACATTAGAATGTCTACCTGTATTATTCAACGATCTATCTCGTCGGCGCGATCGATTGTGATTTTTGTCATTAAAATTGCCATAATTGTCGTTTCTGCTAGAGTTAAAATTTGGATTAGTCCGATAATTTGTAGAAGGATCGTTATGATGTTGGTTAAATGGTTTATTTCCAAAAAATTGTCTGTTTTGCGGACCCTGAAACCTTGATCTCCAGTTTTGTTTATTATAATGTCCTTGACTATTTTTAAAATAATTGTTACCAAAATCTCGCGATCTGTGAGTTTGGTTCCAAGAAACATTAAATGGAGCAGATTGTTGAAATTGCTTCCCTTTGTAAAAGTTATCATTGGTGAAATTATGATTATTTCCCTTATTGACATACCTATCAGCACTAAAAGAACGATTGCGTGAAAAATTGTTTTGTTGTGCTGCAAAAGCAACAGGCAATTCACTCTTAATCTGCGCGTTACTTAGATCCATGTTTGGGTGAGCAGTGCAAAAATTTTTTGCATGTTCTTCTAAGTTTTTCATTGATAAAGGTTTCCGTTCGTGTAAAAATGCGAGAAATGTAGGATTTACCGACGAAAGTACCTTATCGCGCATCAGTAAATCAAAGAGACCTTCATACGACTTTTCAATTTTGGATAACTCGATCCATCTTTCTAATGTTAGTCGTATCTGTGACAGAAAATCACTAAAATTTCTGCCAGATTGAGGTAGTAATGTGTGAAATTTCAAACGATATTCGTTTTCTGTCATTTGGAATTTTTGCAGAAGTGCTGCTCTAAGAGCATTGTAGTCATTTTTCTCACCAATGCTGGTGGTATGATAAACTGCTAATGCATCTCCTGTAAGTAATCTGGATAAATATGTACAGTATAGAGCTTTATCCACGTTATAAGACCCACAAGTGGCCTCAAACCTATCTAGGAAGAATATTACATCATCAGACGGGGGATTAAATTTTGGTAATTTAAGGTGAATTTCCTTAAAATGATCCTGTCTGGATGAAGTGTGGCTTTCAAAAGTTCTCTGAGAATTAGCTTCCTGAGTTAACCTAAGTCTCTCATATTCTGACTCTGCTAATTTCAGTTCATGCTGTCGTTTTCTATCATTCTCTTCCATCTCAAGCTGAAGTCGTTTTGTATTTTGTTCCGCTATTAATCTCCTTTCTTCTATTTCTTTTTGTTTCTGTTCCATTTCTTTTTCAGCTATTAATCTTTTTTCTTCCATTTCTTTTCGGAGTCTTTCTTCAGACTCCTTTTGCTTCTGTTCTGCCTCTCGCTGAAATCGTTTCTCTTCCAATTCAGCGGCTAATCTCATTTTTTTCTCCTCTTCCTCAGCCATAAATTTCCTCTTCTTTTCATCCTCCTCAGCAGTTAATCTCATTTTTTTCTCATTCTCCTCAGCCTCAATCCGTTTTTGATCTGCCTCAAATTTCATCTTCTTCTCTTGTTCCTCAGCCTCAATCCGTTTTTGATCTGCCTCAAATTTCATCTTCTTCTCATGTTCCTCAGCCTCAATCCGTTTTTGATCTGCCTCAAATTTCAAATTTTCCAAACGTAAAGTTTCTAACCTTCTCTGATCAGCTTCTATTTCTTGAGCTTTCTTATATTCTGACATAGCGAATTGTCTTACCTCTTCAGCAGGTATTTGCAAAGCTTTTGCTTGCTTAATGAAATAGTCTAAGGTAGCCATTTCAATATTATTATGTAATACTACTATTTAAAAGTGTTACTACAACTAGTGTTCTTCGTTCCTGTTCTAGAACGGTAAAATCAATTTATATAATAGGCAATAATATTAATAATTAATAATGTAATTTATAACATGTAATGGTGTGAAAACAATAACGTGACAGACAATAGCACAATAATGACACGACAAGATATTCAAGCCAAACGAAGACGTTCGCAGAAATCCAATTAAAATAAAATGAGAAACTAAAATGGAATGTCGTAAAGAATTACGATGATAACTGCGATTAAATTCAACAAGACAATAGACACCACAGTGTAAAAACAAAGGTTTTGTAAAAAACTAAACGACAGGAAAGGTGAGACGGACAATAATCACATACAAAATTCATCATAAAACTAAGGCACAAGTAAAAATAGCTACCAAAAACAACAAGTAAACGTGACACTACCGCTAAAACAGACAGGTGTCACAGACCACCAGACACAGTGGACCTAGAATCCTTCTACGCTCACGCGTAGGAACATTCCACTGCGGGAAGTCTGCAAAATAATGTCCTACAGAACGTCTGACGAAGAGCCCGAATTGACTTCGAGATGGATCTCGTTCGTCAGATCTACCGCCCAACCTCCCGCGAAGAATACACAAAACATAACACATAACATAGAAAATATATAAGTGTACATAATCAATCAAGGCACAGCTAATAGTAATAAAGGGTATAACGGATACAAGTTATACTTAGCTCGCGTGCAGGTAAAAATCAAAGTGCCTTGTCCCCGTGTATGTACGTAAGAGGATGCAATACTTCGCTCTGCGTATATCAAACTAGCTCGCACGTAACAATGATGAAGAGATGATCTCCAAGTAATCAGTCACTGTGAAACTTGACGTGGAGGTTGATTGAAGACCTTGAGCCTTTGAGTTGATTATGATTCATATTCCGCCAGGATCCAAATTGAGATGATGTCGCCTTGAAAGTAAAAATTCTTCTTTTCAAACGATCAATTGGATGGGTACGTTCCTGAAATTACTTCCAGACCGCACTGGCCTACCAGTTATTGTTGGTGTCGTTTTCATAGTGATGAATAGAAACGCGAATGGTTACAATGGAATAAATGTCAACAATGTCTTTCAAACGAAAAACCAACAATGTATCTTGAATTGTGTGAACTGGTCAAGTATTGGCATCACACGAGTCGTTGATAACTTTACATAGATTTTATTCACCAGGACACGAAGTGGACAAGACGGACATCGTCACAGGCGCAAAGATCACACGACAACATATTGATTATTACTGCTAAAGTTCCTGAAGATTCTCTTCTAGTAAAGACCTCTGTCCATAGACTAAGGATTACAAAACTGTTACCGTATAATATCCTTCTCAGTCACGACCGTTGACCTTCTTTCAAGGACGTCTATCATAGTAACGTATACATACTCTGGGGTGAAATCTTCCATATTACATTTGTTAAAATTCCCAGACGTTCTTCATACATAGCGTTGTACATCATATAATTTTCACACAAAGTCATATACGATAATCCTAACAGTAAAGGCTTCCAGTTGGCTAACCTCTCTTTACATCCAAGCCACGACTTTGGCATTGAAGCATGTACGGCATATAAAACATGTGCGTAAGATAAACAATATAACTTCTTCTGCTCGTAGGAATTCTCCGTCTACGATTCAAATCTTAAAGGCAAGCGACTCTGTAGATCCATTCTAGGAACATCTTAATTCCCGCTAGACTAGTATTAGAGCGGCCCTTTTTCATACAGCATTAAAATAAGAAGTGGGACGATAACTCACGTGACATTCCTGATATTGGTTTCGACCTGAAGACCAATACAGATCACTAGAATAAATGGCTTCCTTAAAAATGCCATTGAATACGAAATATAAAATTACTATCATGGACCCAAGACAGTTCCATGTTTCCACTTCAAAACGTGACGTCACAAACTACTCAACTAGGTTACACGTGCGTCCAAAGCAACACTCACTGCTTTGTGCACGTCAGTGCGCGAATCATTCGACCGCACAAATAATATAACTATATAAAACTGGTGCGTACATTTGGCAGGACCGAAGACTACCCCCTTAGGTAATAAATGTACGTAACAATCAGGTAATGGATCCACCTGATATTCGGTGACAGCATTTAGTTTCCTGTAATCGATGCACAGTCTATGTTCTCCCGATGGTTTCCGCAACAAAACCACACAGGAACTATAAGGAGACTCACTGTGAGAAATAATCCCTTCTTGTAACAAATAATCTATCTCCTCTTTCAAAGCTTTTTCCTTAGCGAAAGGAATAGAGAATAAGGCCTCATACAGATGGGTGTTGGGTCTAGTAGTTTCATATCATATTCCAACAAATTTGTGTGCCCCGGCGTATCCGTTAACACGTCTGTATGTTTCTCCAGGACCTTTTGAATCCTCTCCCTCAGTCCTTTTGTCAGATGATTACTGATCTTCACCTGTTCAAACGTTTCACTGGGCTTCAGTGGATACTCAAATGAGGTGAGAGGTTCATTTTTCATTTCGCTTGCAATTGACAAGGCCATTAAGTGTGTTCCCTCCTGGATTTGTCTGTCCAGATATTTCTTCAAAAGGTTCACATGCTAGACTTTTTCCTTTCCCTTCTTGTCTATCTTATAATTTGTTCTGGATACCTTTTCCAAAACTGTATATGGACCTTGCCATCCGATCTGAAGTTTATTGTTGCTGCCTGGTAATAGAAGAAGCACCTTCTCCCCTACAGCAAGTTCCCTATCCTTCGCTATTTTGTTATAATAAGCAGCATGCTTTTTCCTGGCTTGTCTCAAATTTTCAATTGCCAGTTTCCAACTAGTTTTTAACGAGTGCTCAGTTCGTTCACATATTGGTATGATGAGGTAACAGTCTCTTCTGCCTTCTCATCTGTCCACGTCCTTAACAATGCTTCCAGTGGGCCTTTTATTGGCCTCCCAAATAACAGGGTTGCGGGAGCCATCCCGGTTGAATTATGTAGAACTTCCCGATAAGCAAACAATGCAGCGGGCAAATATTGGTCCCACGTATCAGGTTTCTCGTGTGCCAGCTTTCTCAGGATAGAAATGAGAGTCCCATTGAACCTCTCTACCTGGCCGTTCCCTTGGGGGTGATACGGACTACAATGAAAGTGCTTGGCTTGAAATAACCTAAAAACTTCTTCTGTTAGTTTCCCCTTGAACTGAGAACCGTTATCAGTCAAGATTTGATGCGGGAATCCTAACCTCGTGAATATAGTAAGTAATGCCTCTGCCACATGTTTCGAATCGATTGACGACAGGGCTACCGCCTCTCCCCACATGGAACAAGTGTCCACCAGAGTAAGGATGTAACTGTTCCTCCTCTTGGTCCGAGTGAGAGGTCCCACAATATCCACTGCAACTCTCTCAAAAGGTGTTCCCACTATGGGCATTTCCCCTAGAGTTGCTGGAGCAGTCCAATGCTTCGGAGCTACTCTCTGACATTCTGGACAGGATTTTACATATCTCTTTATGTCCTCCTTATCCCGGGCCAGAAATAATGACAAGCTATACGCTGTCCTGTTGCGCTGATCCCATGTGACCACTAAAGGGAACTGCATGTCCTAATTCCAACACTCTCTCCCGATATGAAGTTGGAAGTACCAGTTGGCTGTGACCATTTGTTCCAGTTCCGGTCTTCCTATACAACAATTTGTTCTTCATATAATAATCCCCTTTGCTTGGAGGTGTGTGGCATTTAGGTAATTTCTTAAAGCAAGGCTTGAGTGTCCTATCTTCAGCCTGTGCCTTCCTCATCTCCTCTGGATGAGTATTCATCGGCTCATCTTCTTCCTTTCTGGATTGTGAACGGGTCTTGACTGCTGCCAGGACCACATGTCTCTTGGGATTCCACAAGAAGACATAACGACATCCCAATATCAGTGGGTAAATGGGTGCGTCTATAACTGCTGCTCTGATTATCCCTTCCACATAGCGAGTTTTCACTGTTATCCTTGCAATGGGAAGTATCATGAGTGGTAGGTCCTTGGTCGCCCCTTGTAGCTCCACTGTTTCTATGGTATACTGATCCGGGTTCACCAAGTGCGAACTCACAACAGAATCGAAATCCAAACCGGTATCGTAAAGGCACCTAATTGTGACTCCATTACATACCACGTCCTCACATACTGGGGGATGGTAAGGTTCCTGCTGTCCAGTAGGTTTTACCTTTACTTCCTTTTTCCCCAGCTTCATAGCAGCACATCCAGAAGGTTTCCTTGTACAAAATTTGGTGTCATGACCCTCTCTCTTACACCATTTACAATAGTATCTATTTTGATAAAGGGGTTTTCTTTCCTCATATTTCCTGTCATTGAACTGTGAGTTTTTATGTTTATTATCATTGCGTGGCCTATCAAAATTTGGCTTAAACTTGTTACCCTGATCTTTAGTATCAAATCTATTTGAGTTTTGTGGGGCCCTATAATTTTCTACATGCTTTTTTTTGGCGCCAGCTACCTCTGCCTGGGCTTCCTGATACCTCTCAGCGACATTAAGTAACTCCCCCAGCCTCTCTGCACCCTGTTCCATGGGAAACTTTCTCAAGTCTGGAGCCATGGACTCTCTCAATTGCTCAATAAGGATCATTTCTTTAAGATCTTGGGTTTTCCCCAGAGCAGTCCATTTCTCCAAGTAAGTCTCTAACCGTGCAGAGAACTGGTGATAAGTCTCACCTGACAGTAGCTTGGCATTTCTAAACTTTTTCCTGTAAAATTCACCATGCTTTTCGTATCTTAACAATAGAGCCTGCTTTAACATGTCATAATTGTCTTGGTCATCCCTGCTCATTTTGGAAAAAAACTTCATAAGCTGTTCCCCGAAGACCTTGGGATAACTTCAAGCTCCATCTTTCTTTTTCTAGCCCATAAGTTGTAGCTAATACCTCATACCTACTTAAATATGATTCAATGTCATCATCTCTCTCAACAAAATAATCTAAGTGAAACCCCATAGCTGAGTTGGATGCTCCTGACTAGCAGTCGTATCAGAGGTAGAGGGGCTATGACCATTTTCAGGAGCATGGCCTTAAAGCTCCAACTCCCTTAGTCGCAACTCATGCTCCCTCTGTAACCTTTTATCTTCTGCTTCCATTTCTAATCTTTTATCTTCTGCTTCCCTTTGCTGTCGTTTTTCTTCAGCTTCCCTTTCTAATTTTTTCTCCTTAAACTGGAGCCTCTTGATCTCAGCCTATCTATCAGCCTCTAAGGCAATAGCCTCCTTCTCAGCCTCAATTTGTAAACGTTTATTTTCTGCCTCTCTATCCAACTCTAATGTCTTCATCTCTCTAGCATCTTCTAATTGCATTCTCCTCTCTTCAGCTAACCTATGTTCTTCCCTAGCAATAAACGTATCACATTCTGAGGTTACATAGTCAATTAAAACTTGACCTTCCATATTCATGTCTCTCGCAGTCTGCACAGCAGCAGAGCGAAACTTGGCCAAATCCGCCATCTGATAAATACTAAAATGTTCTAAATCAATTTCTAAAACAAGTACAACTTAATTAATTAATCCAGGCTCTGACACTTCATCAATTTCCAAATCTTGGGCAATATTAATAATGGGGATTCCCTCGGTAAATAGAAATGTTGTTATAGCTAAAATCCCGACCAGGACCCTAATATATGTAGTACTAGAAGTTCAAACCCCGGACAAGCCTACCAATTTATGTAGCAAGTGTAATTTGCTGGGGAGGTTAAGATGTTGTTCCTAACAAGAAAGATAGTTGTGTCTGTGTTAACTGTGTGAGGTCAAGCACATGTAGGCCCCTGAATCTAAAAAAGATGATAATGATGATATATATATATCAGGGAACCTAACGCTACCTCCCTAGATCTCACACAGTCCGTATTTTGATTCTAGTGGCTGGTGTATGATGTCTCTAGTGTCTAGGGGTGAAATGAGAATGATGGTACATCAACACAATACACTTTAACTCACTATAAGAAAATGAATAAGACTGTGGTTAAAGTTTTCTTTAAAATTTGAACGTTTTTTCTTTGTACAATTTAATCTGCCTGTCCCGCCATCTCTTTTGGACAGGTCTTTGAAAATGAGGAAATATATTTACATATAATGCTTTAACTAAAAAATATGGACTCTTGGTCCTATGAATGTGATGTTATTATATAGAGTTCCTGTAGGTGTATTCACAGACTAAAACTTTAATAACTGCTAGTGATAGTCATTGGTTATGAGGAGCTGTTGTTTTCATCATTCCCCCATATAATTCAGTTTTATTTTTATAAGAACCAGTTTATTATGCTGAAGTGTCAGATGTCCCAGCTGTTAACGTGTCACCTGGGATTCTTGGTATGACGATAATAAGTCAGGATGTCGTTGCAGATATAATAGATCAGCACCCACACATAAGCTCCTTCAGGCTATCAGCTGACAGCAACTTTTAAATGGAGACTTCACTTTTCACTCACTCATCAGGTTTCCTGTCACCGGATGGTAACAGGAAATAAAAACTCTGCAATAAAAAGACACCCTGGCCTTTTCATCTCTGATCACAACTTCTTATCACTATGTATACATGATGGTATGGGGTCAGCCTCGTGTGCAGTCATGTGCATCAGCCCCTAATTATATGATTCACACCTTTCTGTGACCACACCTCAGGTCCCTATGGCAGATACGCCACTGTACTTTTACCTAGTTTGCTTCAATACAATAACGTGGAGTAACCACATCTCCTTTTATATGATTTTTCTTTTCTTTTCTAAATTATAAACGCTCTAGGCATGTTAAAGAGTGTTCATGGAACACTGAGGCTTCCTAACATCTTCCAATACAAAATAGTTAATACAAAATCATAATAATATGCAACAGTCAAATACAGTTCAATGTGAGGACTCAATAATGTTTGCTCCCGGCATGTCCTTCACTTTTTCCCATAGCAGTATCTAACTTGTGCAGTTTTAATCAAGCATGTAAATACATAAAGCATTCTTACCACTAGTTCAAAGAAATATATCACAAATAACGTTGACTGGCAAAGAATATGGCCTCAGTTTTGCTCTGCCTCGTCCAGATTGTGAATTAGTAGTTAATTTTACAATTTATCACATCTGCTCTCAACGTAGTTGTTTGTATAAAATTTTCTAGTCAAATGGCCACGAGACCACTATGCCTCTTGCCAATATCTATTAGAGCCGACCAATGAAAGCAGGCACTACTACATCTTTATGAATTTTGTTTGAAAAAACAAAACAATTCCAAACAAACTATGTGCCTCGTAGTCCATTGGTGAGTCTGCGTTAGTTATGCCAATAGAAAAAGATGTTTAGTTTTAGCTACATTTTCCTATTCCCCCCCCCCCCCCCTTACTCCTATACTCTTATACCAACCAATAGGATTTGAATTACTCCAATGCCTCTTTTTTTAAACTAGCGTCCCCAATAACGTTATGTGCAACGAGCAAGAACAACAGTCTGTCCGTCTAAGCGTTCTTAGACATTTAGTATTTTCTCAATAACTTGGCTAATATTTTGACTACCATATTTTTTAAAACATATTTTTGCTCAGGGGACACTAAGCTATACTACTATATGATTTTTATGGTCAGTTTCAGTATGGTTTAGATTTTCAGTTTTGTCACTGTCAATCGTCAAATATAACTTTTACACAAGTCGGCCATCTTCTCCCCTTTGTCTCTATCATTTTTCTCACTATTCAAATAACCAACTAGTTTGAGTGACGTCAGAATATTACCGCTAGGTGAAAATGGAAAACTGTTTGTTTGTCTCTGCTGGCTTTGCCCACATCGTGTATATATTAAAGAGACCGCTTGAAGAGCGAAGAGGGGTTTTTCAAAACATTGGTAGTGTTGGCGTTAATTATTACAATCGTCTCGTTCTTACTACTGGAAAATGTCCGAATTATTACAAATTTTAGTGTTAAAGTTAACATATTACGTTAATTACAAGCTTTTCCCGCCGTTTCGTGCAGCAGATCGGCGAGATGTTAAAATGTTTATTGTACGTTTTCGAAACCGAAACTAAAAGCGTGTTAGATTTTTACGGCGGGTCATTTTTTTTAAGCATTCCCACTGCACCAAAGGCAGCGGTCTACTGGCGTTGCAGATGAAAATAGTCAGACACCTGAGGGCTGGTGTATTTATTATTATAGGACTAAAATCTTACTGAAATAAGCGATTATCTCACAGATTTCGCTACACCGCCGTCAAATCTTACACGCTGTTGCAGATTCTTTTGTTGAGACTGGTTATTGTTGAGTTAGTTTGTCCTTGCATATTCAGTCCAACTGAGTAGTAAATAAAAAGTGTTCACAACCTCTGGCCTTGTTTTGAAATTTATCTTGGTTTTCATTCATTATTTTAATTTCGTGCTTTCTTTGTATAGTACGCGAATGTTGGGAAAATGAACAATAATTGGATGATATCGACTGGAGAAGTCCAAGTATTTTTGAGTGCACAAAACACGATTTATTATGAAAAAAACATGTGACGATATCATGAGCATTGTTCATAGTAAAGCATACATCAATTTGATTCCAATTGAATATATATAATTATCAGTCCGTGTCCTAACGTATTAATGTCAACAGAACATCATGGCTGTGTACATGCGCTGCTCTGATCCAGACAGCCAGTAATGAGCGCATGAGTCTTGACGAATATAAATCAAACAACTTATCAACTATCCTTCCGTAAGTCAGGTTAATCATCAACCTTATAAATTCCTCCTGTATAATATCATCTGGACTGACCCTGAGTCCTTATATCAATTTACATAAATACGGCTATTAGCAAAGCCTAACCTTGGAAGGATGTAAGACACGTCTTCACGGGTTGACGGACAACGTAATAAGGGTCCGGTATCTAAGTCACGAAGCGTGACCTTATCGACGCTAACACGTCACAATTTGACCGTGTACTTTGCGTTCACTAATCCGTGAAGTATCAACATCAATCTATATTAATTCTATTGACCTAAAATTGTGCACTGCCAACTATAGCAGACGATATCAATAAAAACACCGTAACAATTCCCTGCCCGACGGGAAAAAAAATCTATTAGATATATTTTTTTGAACTATCTTACTCACACATCTCAAAAATTTAACAAAAACCCGACATATGGCCTACGATGTTCTGTCTAGAACATTGTCGCGGTCATGTCAATATCATACTATTCATGTAATATACTAACAGTCATGTTATACATGGATATTATATTAACCAAAGGAGTGTCAACTGTCGCTAAATAATTATCTACTTAAATCAAAGTCTGTCGTGATTAAATAATGAAGTGTTATGTAAAGAAAATTATTCCAACTAATTAAAATTAAACTAATTAATCAAAGTATGTAAGTAGGGTATTAATTAATTAACATCTAATTAAATAAACTGAGAGATAGTGTCATAATAAAAGAAATGAGAACTAAGGACAAGTAAAGTAAAGAAAAAGATAAAGTATAAATTAATTTAGTTATGTGTGTTTAAAATTAATTATGTGCATCGAGTAATTACTAACTAATTAACTTAATGAATTAATAAAAGAAAAAGAATATTCATACATTTTATGTAAATATTTTAACTAATTTCATATACTATCTATCACATTCATAAATAAAATATTTAGAGTATTCACTTGTGTGATATTATTATTATTTTTTTTCATCTTTTCCTTCTTTTGATACATTTCATTTTTTTAAATCACACTTCAACTTTATTTTATTCTTTATTAATTTAATAACTATTAAACTTAATAATATCGGACATGAAGATCCAGCCGTCGTTATTTCCTTCGCGAATTTACGGAAAGTTCCATTGGAGAAGAAAGTTAATAATGTTCAACTATGTTTCGTTCCTGAATGAATGTAAACTTTCATCGTGTTGAATTAGTCATTTCAATTTCTGTTGCATAACGGTATTTGTCCAGCCTGGATTCAGATACTCTTCCCGACTATATCGTAACGAGTTGTAGAACGAATGGACACTAACCAAAGTCCAAACGTTAAAAACGAACCATCGAAATAAGTCTCTTGCTATATCCAATTCCTTTCGGAGATTGTACATATTGGTTGATTCCCTGCAAATTATTCGAAGTGTCGTTACATGTGTAGGTAGTTCATATCATTTTCATCGCAGAAATACATCATAGTTCCAAAGTCAATCTTGTTCAGTCTTTAATTTTTTAAATTGTGGACAATTACTATTCGACTTCAGTAGGGTGTCTCGAAAGTACATCAGCCATTATATTTTCTGGTCCCGGTATGGCTTCGATGACAAAGTCGTAAGGTTGTAACAAAATAGCGAATCTGGCGAGTTTAGGGCTTTTGTGGTTAGAGCGACGTAACGATGTCACCGCCTTCTGATCCGTTTGGATCACGAAGGGTGCGCCCAACAAAAATTTCTCCAGTTTAGTAATTGCCCAAACTACTGCCAGCAACTCCTTGTCCACTGTAGAATATCTTGTTTCAGGCAACTTAAGTTTTTGTGATATATACATAGTTGGATGAAGTATATCGTCGTGATATTGAAGCAAACAAGCTCCGATACCGTAATTACTGGCATCTGTACGAAGAAGAAACTTTTTAGAAGCATCTGGTAACCTCAAAATTGGTGGATTTGAAAAGATTGTCAATATCATGCAAAAAGTTTTGTCGCATTCGTCAGTCCATTTTACCTTCAACGGCATGTATTTTTTTCTTAAGACAATAGACGATATACGAAACTTATGCTGCTTTGGCTGAGCATAGTTAGAATAATCAACACAGTTACTGTCTAACTTAGGCATGGTCAAATTACAAAGACGAAAGAACACAGTGTTATCGTAGATAAAACAACACAAGTGTCACCTAAGAGACAAGCCCACTATAAAAAAGTCATATAAGAATAATTGACCAATAAAGAAAAGAAATGATGACTGACTATGCTGAGTCATCAAAGATGTGACGAACAGTGTTACCGTAACCTGTTATCTGCGTGACGCAGAATCAGGTACTAATTGTAACTTTAGCGAATGGTGATGAAACCATACACCATTGTCACGCTCTATAACCAAACGAGCGTCTCTATTGTTACGGAATGTAACCAGAGCTCCACCATACCTGTTATTTGTAGGTGGCAACAGACGCACGAACCTAACGTCTGCCGTGTATTGAAAAAAATTACCAAGTGTCTGCCATGTAGTACTTTGTGGCAGATTGCTAACTAACACGGTGCGAGAATATGCACATTTCCCAATATATGTAGGACCATTGTCACTAACATGGGACCATGAGTGATGTGCAACCTTAGTTGCATAAGGCAAATTGCAATGTTTGTCACTCATGTATGTATGATTCTTTCTATATACTGGATTCTTATGTTGGGCCTGAGTATAATGACCCCTACCCTGTAATGGTACATTTGTAGCACGTGTAGTCGTAGACGGATCAGATGAACGACATACATTCTTTTGTTTCAATGTACTGGTATTAATTTTATTGAGTGTCTTCCTATCACTCTTAACACCAACCCCATGTTTCAATATGTTACTTTTCCTAGTACACTCCTTTCCTCTGTTGACCACATCAACAGTTTTCTTAAGATCAGTTGCAAGCTGATCATGTCGCCAACATTTATTTTCTGCATTGGCAGTATTACCATGTCGAGGGAAGGTTTACTTGCCTCGAAATGATTTTCTCACATTCACTGGAGTTGTGATATTGACATTGGTCGAAGTATGTATAGGTACATCATAAGATGTATGCATCACCATGTCGACCTGAGTGACAATTGGTGTGCATATAGTGTCAATATCAACTTTGATATTATCCTTATTATTATTTTGATGGAGAGTATCATCATTCTCCTCTTTTTCAAAAATAGTAGAAAGACTAAAATTTGAAACTGCTGTGCCACAGGTATTAAGATTATTGGCACGTAATGTAGCCATTGCAATGACGGCGTTAGCATTGCAATAAAATTGCAAGTTTTTTCTTTCCCATTCCTTAATTTCTTCTGGGGTGCAATCCTTACTGCCGTGAATGCGCCGAACCATAAGATCTGCAATAGGATTTTTCAACATGCATACCTTAACATTTCCCGAAAAGAAAGGCGTATTAATATGAATTATCGCAGTGGGGTAGTGTTCAATTGTACCACCAAAGGTCATACACCTAACATATTCGTTAGTAGCACAACTTGGATGGATCAGTGACTGTCGGACTCCAATGGTCGTGGATCCGGAATCTCTCAAAACAGAGACGATAGAACCATTTACTATTCCTCTGTTAAATATAAGAGAGCCTGTTCCATCATTAGCTGCAAGACCTACCTCTGGTAGAATGTGTCCGCAATTCAGTACTGTCTCTTTTGCTTTCTGAAAAACAGGATTACAGTCTGGGCAACTATTTGCCACGTTATAATTCATAGCATAACATGTGGACGAAGATTGTATTGGTTTATCATCATGTGGAACCCCTGGGGTCGTAATAGTAGTAAGTGCCGCCCCGATATTGTGATCATAATGTGACGGTCTACGTGACTGAGACCGATGTCTAGAATAGTTATTAAAATTATTTTGTTGTCCCCCGTGGTGACTGTTGTGTCTAGGTCTGAAGCCTTGATTATTCTTATTCCACATGTTATCATTGTTATTAGTGTTATAATTGTATGATCGATTATGGTTTGAATAGTGTTGAACTTTGTCGTACCTGAATTGAGGTGACTGATTCTTAATCAGCTGTCTACCTCTGTTGACGTTCCCATATGTATTATTATTTTTATAATTGTGGGTATTATTCATTCTGTGCGGATAATTCCTATCCATACTATAAGTTCGCGATTTATCCTTACCCTGGAATGCCATATTAGAAGCTACAGGTAGAGGTTCTCTTATTTGTAAGTTAGATATGCTCGCATTAGGAGTGCGGAGCAATAATTTACTGCAATTTCTTCCAGTGCAGTAATGGTAGATGGTTTTCGTTCTTGTATAAAAGAAAAGAACGGTGGACTGATAGAGGATAAAACTTTATTCCTCAGTAACAAATCAACTAATTTGTCATACGATTTGTTAACACCTGCCAGTTCCACCCATCTGTTAAAGGTATAGCGTATATTCGCAATAAAACCTGGAAAGTCTTTATTGGACTCAGGTAGAAGCGTTTTAAACCTAAGTCTACAGCCTTCCTCATCCAAATGGAACCTTTTTAACAATAAAGCTTTAATCGAATCATATTCCAATGGTATTGTAGGATCAGCATTCTCTGTTGCATTTAATGGTTCACCATCTAAAAATTCATTTAGTTTAAGTGCCTATGCGTTTTAGGTAAGTTATTTGTTTTGCATACCTGTTCAAACCGTGCTAGGTATGATGATAGGTCGTCAAAATTCAACTTAAAATGTGGTAATTTAAAATTATAATAAATTTTGTTTTGACTGGATGAAGATCCGTTTTGAGAATTATCAATCTGGCTCGTAGTAGCACTTTGTGCCTGTAATTTTGCTGTTTCCATATTGATGCGTGCCAGTTCTATATCTTGTTGCCTTTTCCTTTCCTCTGATTCTCTTAATATATTTTCTTTTTGAATTTCTTTCATCTCACGTTCTGCCTCTTCCTGTTTTGCAATAGCCAGTTGTTCTTCCGCATACTGACGGAGTTCCGGTCCTTTGTACCCAAAATCCTTACCATTTTTAATAAATAGATCAAGAATAGCCATGTTAATTCAGTAATATGCCTCCTCAGTTCAATATTAAATTATATGTATGTGTAACAATAGATTAATACACAATATAATCAGCTACAATATTCTATACTATTAGTTGTAAGTTCGACAACCAATTTGTTAATAATAATGTATATCAATAATGTTTACTCATTACATTATACCAATGTATTATACATTTATTAATTTATGATGCTGAATTTATATCATGCACCTAATATCAATATTTAATGATTATGGGTATTGTCCCTCCAATAATGTTATTTAATCATATATATGTGCCCAGTGAACACTGTAGTACTAGGAAAGTGTACTAATTAATATCTAATATGTCTGTCATATTTAAAACAAACCATAAATTTATAATTATTTATCAATATATATGCTATTATGCCCTAGTCATAATATAGAAATGATAGTGTCTTGGACTACTACTGCAAATTGATGACATCCCCTAAGTCATCATGTAATTTAATAAAAATTAATTAAATTAATTTACTATCTTATAGAGAATCAATTTATAACAATGTAATTATATTATCAATCTATGAAATGAATAACTACAATATGCACATTAACCAAAGATTTACAAACAGTAGTATGATACAAAAGTGACAATTTCACAGACATAAATGAATTTATGAACTAAGTAAAACAATCGGAAGTACTGAAAGGTCAAGGAAAAAATAAGTCAAGATTAAACATGTACGCTAAGAATGGTGACGTCACAGGGGACTCATAACGGACAAATATGTAATTATAAACTAAATGATAGAAAGATCAGAATTGACGGGATAGATTACGAACATTACTACAGAAATGAATAAAAATGAACTGAGTACAGCAAAATACACCGGTTATACACAGCACTTCACACCTAACACCAAAGGTCAAATAATTACAAGTGAAAACGAAGTAGCCATCGGCAAAAACTTCAATGGTTTCTTTGCAAAATGGAATTATTTAACTGCCCTACAGATCGATCAAAACTGAATCGGTCGTCCTAAAAAAGAGACATAAACTCAGTTTCGATTCGCCTCGCCAACCACCCACTAACATATACAATACAACATATTAAATATGAATAAAATATTAAACATTTACCAGTAACTTGCCAAACAAATGCCTATAGAACGGCGAAATGGACTATTGCATGCCTATTTAACCGACAAAGGTTACAAATGAAACTTATCTTTTTGTGCTCAGTTATCTACTCCCGTCAATGCCAGTATGCACCAACGGCGTAGATCAATGTCGTGAGTTGATGATAGGAAACTCTTTACAGAGCGATACAACAGGAAGCAATCTGATCATCAGAAAAAGTCCCCCCGTCCGACAAGTGTTTCGGCCCTATATACTCCTTTACACTCTAAGGGGGGCGGGCCCACTTGGGTCATGACTCCCAAGCGTCTCAGCTTCCTGTTGTCTTGCATCAAAAATGAACCCATTTCACTTATGGTAGCAACTTTAAATTCCACAACTCCGCCAGCCGTGGAGGCAATTGTGAAAGTAACAAAGAGAAGACAAATTATTCCGTTCGTTCCGTCGCACACACTGAGACACCAGCGCGAAGTCAACGAGTCGCCACTGCGCGTTCCCCACTGGACTTTTGATACTGACACCTCTTATAGTATACACCGCTTGTCGCCCCTGAGTCGCAGCCCGTTCACTAGTCCACCACAAACCTCAGCGTATTGTGGACTTAGAAAAATTCCTGGTGTTTTCTGTACCGCAGCGTTTATTGTTACGATCTCCATTCCCCATTGCGGTTGTTCCACAGCCAGCCTGATGCCTTTTCGGCAGTTTCACTAAGCCTCTTCAGGGCCCTTGTTCTCGACTGTCCCCTCAGCCCCAACAGTTTCAATAGATCATACACTGATGCAGCCACAAGCCCTCTTGCACCCACTTCAACAGCCATGACCCTTGCAGTGAACCCATCGTGTCTCAGATCCACGGCCAGATCACTATACTTGGCCGCTTTGAACGAATGTTGCTCATCTAATCTGGATTCAAATGGCACAGTCAGTTCAAACAGTATGACCTGAAGCGTTGCTGCAGAATGAAGCACTATATCCGGCCGTCTCCGCGATTTTCGGATACTCTCTGGATATGCCCCTCGTCCAGGTAGGTCTACCGCCATCTCCCAATCATTTGCACAATCAAGAAGAGATGGTAAACTGCTACCAGGTTTATTCGGTTTGGGGTGTGCTGACTTTCCTGCCCTCAGAAAGTATGTGTTTGCGGTGTCTGGCCGGACTTTGCTATTCGCCTTCATTCTTGCCAGATCTATTGTCGCAGCAAGCTCATTTAGCACTTTGTTATGGCGCCAAGTGTATCGCCCTTGCCCTAATGACACCTTACACGCTGAGAGCACGTGTTCAAGTGTCTGCCTCCCCTGGCACAGGGGGCACTGCTCATCATCCGACTTTCCCCATTTCACAAGGTTGGTGGCCGATGGCAGCAGGTCATACAGTGATCTGACAACGAAGCTGAGCCTAAGAGGTGCCATATGCCATATATCATTCCATGTCAAGGACCTCTGCAGGGCTCCTTCCCATGTAGTCCATTGGCCTTGTTGGACCTGCTGCACTGCTTTTTGCAACCTCTTATCATTCTCAGCTTCTCGTATCTCCTGAACTACCATGTCTCTACGCTCCCTGCTTGATGCCTTGGACCACCAGCGGATGTCTCCATGACCAAATCCCCGTCTATTCGTTTGTGTGTATCCGATTACCTCCCTCAGTTTGAGTGACTCTTGGGCAGCATCAACAGCTTCTTCCACTTTCCACTTCCTTCCCGTTTTCAGTGTGGGCTGAATGGACTTAACCACGTCATCAGCTGACTCGCGTAGCATCATTGCAAGCCTTGCCTTTCCAACTTTGTACTCTTCAACAACTGACTTGAAAGGAAGCAGAAGTTTTGACTTTTTGCAGTACAGTGCTACATCTGACAGACCTGGTGGTACTCCTAGCCATTTTCTCATGAACTTGTTGACCTTCTGCTCTATGGCTTCCACTGTACTTGTGCTTATTTCATATATAAGCAGTGGCCACAGCAACTTTGGTATCAACATGAACTGGAGGCACCACAGTTTGAACTTCCCCAGGAGTCTGCTTTGGTCTATGATCTGTAGCCCTCTGTCTGCCATTTCTATTGTCTGTTGCACTGCCTTTGAGTCTTTTAATGAGGCATCGTACACCCTGCCAAGACTTTTAACAGGTTCCTCAATGACAGTAGGGATTCTTTGGTTGGAAACCGTGAATATGACCTCTGCTATCTTCCCTTTCCTGACTGATAGGCTTCTCGACTTCTTGGGTTTGAAGCTCATTCTGCACCAGCTGACTAGTTCATCCAGGCGTGCTAACATCCTCCGGGCCTGATGTTCATCTGATGTCAGAATTGTTGTGTCATCCATGAATGCTTTGAGCGGTGGCATGAGACACATTCCACCGAGCTTTGGACCTATAGCCATTCCTTCA
The DNA here is from genome assembly GCA_024509875.1 of Oreohelix idahoensis. Classification (NCBI taxonomy): domain Eukaryota; kingdom Metazoa; phylum Mollusca; class Gastropoda; order Stylommatophora; family Oreohelicidae; genus Oreohelix; species Oreohelix idahoensis. The sequence goes on from JAMPIV010022739.1 coordinate 979,630, forward strand.
GCCGCATTGAGGATTACCTGCATAGCCATCACGAATAGTATCGGAGAGATGGTACATCCCATCGCAATTCCAACTTCAAGGCCAATCCACTTAGTTGCCATACATTGCTTCATGAAGTGTTTCTTCTTGTTGAATACCGTTTGTCCACCTTGATTCGGTATTTCGTTAAGAGGACTGTATTAACAGCTGCCGGCTTGACCTACGGCTTGTACGCAAAGATTGATGACGTAGGTTTGACCTTTTGTCGTTATGTGTATTGTGTCATACTTTCGCAAATCACGTGAGCATTTTTCAATGGTAAACAGTTCTCGGCGATATGAATGTAACTTGTTGAAGAAAATTTTTTTTTCGTTCCCCATACAATGGGCACCAGTTGTTGCAGATTCTTTTGCTGAGACTGGTTATTGTTGAGTTAGTTTGTCCTTGCATATTCAGTCCAACTGAGTAGTAAATAAAAGGTGTTCACAACCTCTGGCCTTGTTTTGAAATTTATCTTGGTTTTCATTCATTATTTTAATTTCGTGCTTTCTTTGTATAGTACGCGAATGCTGGGAAAAGGAATAATAATTGGATGATATCGACTGGAGAAGTCCAAGTATTTTTGAGTGCACAAAACACGATTTATTATGAAAAAACATGTGACGATATCATGAGCATTGTTCATAGTAAAGCATACATCAATTTGATTCCAATTGAATATATATAATTATCAGTCCGTGTCCTAACGTATCAATGTCAACAGAACATCATTGCTGTGTACTAGCGCTGCTGTGATCCAGACAGCCAGTAATGAGCGCATGAATCTTGACGAATATAAATCAAACAACTTATCAACTATCCTTCCGTAACTCAGGTTAATCACCAACCTTATAAATTCCTCCTGTATAATATCATCTGGACTGACCCTGAGTCCTTATATCAATTTACATAAATACGGCTATTAGCAAAGCCTAACCTTGGAAGGATGTAAGACACGTCTTCACGGGTTGACGGACAACGTAATAAGGGTCCGGTATCTAAATCACGAAGCGTGACCTTATCGACGCTAACACGTCACAATTTGACTGTGTACTTTGCGTTCACTAATCCGTGAAGTATCAACATCAATCTACATTAATTCTATTGACCTAAAATTGTGCACTGCCAACTATAGCAGACGATATCAATAAAAACACCGTAACACACGCTTTCCTAGTTTCGTCCTTGAGACTTACAATTAACATGTGTCAGAACTGCGACACCAAGCTGCCGTTCTGAATTAACGTAATATTTTAATTTTAACGCCACTAATAGTAGCAATTCGGACATTTTCGAGAAGTGTAGAACGAAACTGCAGTAAGAATTAACGCAAATATTAAAGCCGCCTTGCAAAACCCCTCTTCGCTCGACACGCAGTTGTATGCCTATATCCAAGCTGTTGGACACACCAGAATATATAAACACACACACTAGTGTATTTCGGGCTAAAAAGTAACAACAATGTAACATACGGCCAACGCGTTGTCGAATTGTGTGACGTACTACAAAAGCGCTGTTTCGTTCTGAATGAGAACGACAGTTAAAGGAAAAAAATTACGATTTAACGTGGAAATGTTTTGAAAATATAGTACGAGAGTGTGAGAAAAGGAGCATAGTTGGTAGTGTCTCGATTTTGTTGTTTACATAATTTGAAATTGGCACCCAAGCGGGGCATAGAAGGTTAGATAGAAGAAAAACTTAGATAATTTTCTTATATGCTAAAATACAAGACAGTGACGAATACAATGACATTATTTGGGTAATAGAAGAGTAAAGTGTTAATGTATCTTACCATAGATAGGAAAATATGTTATTTGAAGAATTGAAGAAGAAAAACGATAATAGTAAATATAATAAATAAACGTATAAAAATATAAGCACTGTATGACAGCAACGGGATCAATAATTATTTATCAGAATTTGAACCACTCAATAAATAAAGGAGATATTGACAGAAAACAGATGGACTAACAGACTACATCTTTCTCAGCTTGACAGATATTGGGAAAGGGTAGGGTAGTCCAAGATTTGAAAATTGAGTTCAGTTTTGAAAAAAATGACGCTAGAAGCCTAACAGTCTCTGACTGGTTGAAGTCTAATATACTAACGGAGGAATAAAACTAGTTTGAAGGTAGTGGTAGTCGCCACTTGAAAAAATTTGTATTACACTAATGTTGTATGAAGACAAGATATTAGTACGATCTTGTTTTGCTGATCTGCGCCAGCAAGCGATCTGGATTTGACCATATTTATCGCAAATCAAACTTATTAGTGTTAATATTTCTCTGATGCGGTAAGAAAGAAAACATTTATATCATTATTATTATTATGTATGTATTATTGAATATGTATGAAAATTATGTGGGTAGAAGTTTATCTAGAGGGAAGTCAACATCAAACTTTGTGTTGTTTCACAGAGTTGTTAGGAAATATATTAACGTGTTGTAGAAAAGCCAGACAGGCTTTCTGACACTTTGGGAGAAAGTAAAATTAAATATTAATGGGGAAATTGTTGTACAGTATTATGACATAAGACCAGGAAAACCACTGACCGTCGTCTTCAGCAAGTCACCGTGATTGTACATGACTTGATATTATTAACTTAAAATGTTTCCTTTGTCAAAGAAAGTGTCAAACTATAGTTTGAAGTTTATCTGACCATGAATGGGGTAACAAACCAATTAAGAACGCTTACTAATTGTTTAGTTACCATGCTGAGTCTGAATATGATTTACAATGTTTATTAGTTAGGGAAAGAGAGAGTATATCAAAGGTTGAGTAGGACGCATTAATATCGTTCCAGGGTTTCATCTATGACTCAAAGTGAGCCCAGGTCAACCTATACCTGTATATACCTCTGCATCTAAAGAATTGAGGCAGTATCGACTGTGTGACTCCTTGTTATATTTCAAGAGCAGAATCCTGACTTGGCAGTGGAAGCTGGTGATGTGAACATAATTCATCCTGTATACCAGAAAATACTAAGTTAAGAAATCGTCTCCGGGCACTTGATATATCAAACTCAACTACTCTCATTTCCAAAATGTGTATTAGATCATTCAGATTATGATGAAGACAGACGTTCGTTCAATCATTACCCATTCATAGGAGCAAGAGTAAATTGACACTGTTCCAGAGTGACATTGATACGGGTACGATTCCTTAATAGCTTGACTTGCTATGGATTGGATCAAGAGTGCAACAGACTCCATGCTTTGACACTCTGTCTCTATTTAGGCTTTGAGTCGCCTTCCAGGGTTATACTTAATAGCTTTACATTGTCGTGAAACATTCTAAATCCACATATATAAATTAAAAAGGAAATGTAAAGCCTAACGAATTAATTAAATACAAGGAAAGAAGAATGGTAAAAGACCAGTGCGGTCACAATAGCGTACGCCTGTGTTATAGAACGTCCTACTAGTTAAACAAGAAATCCCCTTTTTCTACTTCGTCTGCAAAATTGTAACGCTTTCACGTTTACTAGTAAAGCCTACTGCATCAACTACACGCGTTTCAAAAAAAATAAAAATAAAACGTGTACTGTATTTCTTAGAAAACCTTGAGATAGACACATTGCGTAATGACCTAGATTAATATTACAATTAATGTCATTTATGCACTAAGTAAAAGAAAAGACAGACGAGCTTAGAAGAGAGAGAGAGAGAGAGAGAGAGAGAGAGAGATGTACGGAGGAACGCATTCAATACTACCACGTTCGTCTCGCGATGAAAAAGTGAACGCGAAAGGCATGAAGCACTAATTTTTTTCAAATAAACAGTAATAAAAAAAAAACACTACCAATACACGGTTAGGTTTTGAAAACATGGTTAACGCTTATTAAGAAACATGACACAATACTGTTTTACGTCTGAAATCCTGACATTAGCCTGACAGTACAGAAGACACCCCATAGTATGGAAGTGAGGAGGTGGTAACAGCACGACCATCTTAGAAGAAAATACATATTTTGAACGCAGCCACTTGGCTCCATTAAACTTATATATTTGGGTGCCTTAGGTCTTGCTGACAAAGAATATGTTAGGTGTTAAGCAAATAGTCTAATAATTAACAAATTATAGCCAAAATATTATAGTGGTGTTGTCTGACAACACAGGATTATATTTGCTCATAATGGCGTGTTTGGACACTGCTTTAGAGGAAATGGGGCCACCACGTTAGGTCCGATTTGATTGGCTAGAATTATATGTAAGGCGAAACATGATTAGTTGATGGCAAATACTATTTTTGGTTGTTAATGGCAACGATAGGAAGGGTACTTTTTTTCAAAAGCTTTTGTAAACATGGTCTCATTGGCTAGACCAGTTAATATAGTCAATTAGGAGCGTCAGTTCAGTGCCACTTTTTGAAAATCCAATTTGTAAAAGCAAGTGCGTTGAGATCCAGCTCATATTTTTCTAATAAAAGCCTGGGACAGAGGCAGATCGGAATTGTGCCATAACTCATCGCCAGTCAACGTATTTGTTTAATATTTCCGTGAATTGTGGTAAGCTAGATATATTTGATATCTTTTAGATGAAATTGAATGTGAATTGATAAATTTATGTCTGTATGTGTGTGGTTCAGTAACAAACATGAGGCACAGCCTAGATATTGCTCCCCCATGAACAAAACTTGTCGGAGAGGAGTATAACTGCATGGGATTGCCAAATAGTACTATGACACATATCTTATTGAATAGAAAGGAATAATGCTGGAATTGCAGAGGCGTTGTAACCATTAGGGAGAGGAATACTGGTGTATATTGTACACGAGAAGCTAACAGTTGGCCTACCGCGCTGAACTCGGTGTTTGTTATGTATTGTGCTTCAGTGTGGAAATAGATTATAAATTAGTTCTGAAGTAGGAGGTACAACCTTCTTGTTTCAGGGACCGTGGTACTAAAGTATTAAAGCAGCACCTGGTCTGAGTTTTGATGAATCCAGAAGCTGATAGCATACTCCTTGGTCAAGATATCGACCAGTGTTGTTTCTCAAGAAAACTGTGAAGCAAGCGAGCATAGGAGACTGTTTCCTGCCGCCCACACAGAAGTTAAGATTACGTTGGCCAGAGCAGCTCAATCTTGTGTATACCCCCCCTCTAAAAGTGACTATACCTTAAATCAAGAGGGACATTTATTTGTTTCAAATAAAAATAAACTGTGAACCTTTCCAATATTATTTCCACCAGAAACAAACACTTGAAGTCATGATGACAAACAACAACATAGCTTGAATAGCCAGTATTACCTCATAGTACTACATCACTACTTACACACTGATAAGGTTGATAACGTTGGATTTTTATTCCCGTTAATGATATCCACCAAAAGATAGATATAAGTGGATGGAAGCAGACATCATCATCATCATCAGTTGATAAGATCTCTATGGTGTTGTTTGCTCCACTGTAGTGTATGGAATGTCAACTTGACCTACGCAGTGGTGTGTAGACATGGATTGAGTGTATAATGTGCGAATGATGATAAAGGTTAGTGGTGTTGACAAAAAATGTTCTTTTCTCACACTCATGTATGGCTGGAAGTCATCGACACCAACGACTGTGTACCTTTTCTAAAGTTTAATTGGACGTACACACTCGACAGCACAGATAGTGACAAATCACGGGTTGCCATAATACATCATAGTACAGTGGATAAATGGTCTTGCAATGTTACATGGGCACTCATGTAGAATAAGTGTATAATGGACTGCCAGTAGCCAAGCACTCAGTATCGCCCATACATATATCATCTGACTTCACTGACTGAGCACGTCAGCTTATAAACAATATTTCAGATGGCTTCTAAACCTAATCTCGTCTAGCGACGATTCTTCAACATAATGTTCAGCCCATATTTTTCCATATAATAATATTGAACCGCTAATAACGGGTTCTCATGTGTAGCAGTGATCTCTGGACTAAACAAGCGATAATACGGGCATCCCTTTTCTCTTCTTGAAAGTCACTACATGTTTTGGTTCCAAGATGGCTTCACTCGTGAGCTGTCACTCACGTTTGGATACAGATAATGAATCTGTCCTAAAGTTAGTCATTCATAAAACATTTCATTGCTCTGTAGATTTGATCATGAACAATTGACTGCAATCTACAGGATATAGTGCTGCTAGGAATCGAAGTCGTTTTCATCGAGTCAAATATATTCTCTTAGACATTCAAATCGTAACTATCGAAAATGGTGGCTTCGATCGAGAGTTCATAAGAGTATCTTTGATTACCTTGGTATAGGAAATATGAAACTGCCATTCCTTGGCAATACGACTAAACACTGGGGTAAAGCATACACGATAGGTTTAGACGACTATCACCTTCCCCACAAATACTGAGATCACTTTTTCCCCGGCGACAGGCCGACATGGAAAACACACAGTCCCTATCAGGACGAAGCCAAATCACACCACACTCTAGCGACACATCCGCCGAATAGCCTTCGACCTCTCTAGAGACAACAGAACATATAGTTCGACTTAGATATGTAAAGATATACAGATATAAGACAGACTCGTCCTACTCAGACAAACAATACACACAAATTCAGGCCATAGATATTCTGAAGCAAGAACAATCTATTATTACCCAAACAACGAATAAATCGCAGTAAAATGGATTTATCCGCGGAGTTTGATCGAAAGAGCCGACACAACTTTCAAGGGAAGTAACTCAATAATGACTTTCCCTTAAGCACTAAAAAAATTACCTATGTATAATATTGTAAGATATCAAAGACTGCACGTAACAGTCTTACCACACCTCCCGGGAAAAAAAAAAATGGAACATTTTTTTTTTTTTTTGAAATACATCTAGGAGCAACGTACAATAGGCTCACAACGCATGAATAATGCGCAGATGAAAATATCAGGAATACCTATAACGCCTAATATGAGGCTAAGTCGACTTATGGAGCGACTGGTGAGAATGTGTCTCATAAACTGAGAGAAATTATTTCTCTACAAGTATATTTTTCCAGGAAGGTGTCATCAAAGTATAATACAATTCTGGCAATTACACAATGCCTAAAAAATTCATATCATCATTTCGTATTAGGTATCTTAAATTTATGATTTATGAAGAAAA